>JARHVA010000437.1:3327500-3747500 GCA_037957365.1 Torreya grandis | reverse complement strand
CTGTTTCACTATAAAAATGAATATTATGAACTTTTTGGCCATAAAAGTTTCATTTTTATTGATTTTAACACATATGAAAGCAAAAAATCCACATAAAATCATGAAACATGATTAAAAAATACCATTTTAGACCAATGGGGGCATAAAATTATTGGAAACAATGTTTTAGGTTGTATAAATTTAAGGTTAGTTATTTTAAAAGAAAAATAAGAATTTTAGAGATCAAAAATAGACCTTCATACCTCTAATATCATTGATTGCTTTCTCTCTCCTTCACATTTGTAATCCTCAAGCTTTACCCAATAACGTGCATATTATTTTCCACATATTTACTTATTGTGGATTATTCCTTAATGTGGGGTTTTCCTATACTTATGGATCTAGCTTCCTTGGGTGTAATGTTTTTCATTTTTTCATTAAGATTACAAGGTTTCTTTATAGGACAATCCTTTATAATATGGCCTTATTTTATATAATAAAAACATGTCTTTGGCTTGTTGACATAACTAATAGGTACATAAACTCAAACCTTTGTCCAACAAGTTTTATAGTGAAACGAAGAAAAAAATGTATATTTTTTTGGATCAAATAATGCACATGTCTCAAAATTAGGATGTAGCAATATACAAGGTAAAATCATTCATTCAATAATTTGTTGCCCAATATCTATATATAAGCTAATGGATTGAACATTGGACCCATCACATGGGCATCTGGGGAATATAGTGTCATTTTTTTCCTTTTTAGGTCAAAAAATAAATGTTTCCATCAATAAATATCATTCCATCTTAAAACATGTCTTTCTTGATAACGTCAAATGTGCATCACATCATAGAGTGGACAGATTGATGAATAAACTTGTCACTATTTTACTTATTTATTAATTGTGGAGTTAGATGAGTAAGGACATCATATTATACAAAAGTTCTAATTTGGAGAAATGGAAAAGTGACTCTTCATTAAAATCCTAGTCCATGCTTAATGATGATATATATTGATAGAATTGAACAAGACATTACATGGGTCAAAATTCAGTCAAAAGAAAACAATTATTATTGTGTTTTCATGGGAATGAAGGATTTAAATATGTGTGAGTGTGGTCAATCCAAGGGAATGTGTGCAAACATATGATCAAGGTGAAGAATGTAATGAATAAAATTGGATTGGAAACTGTCAAACAACCTCAAACCATTGGCAATGTAATCATAATTATAATTGTAAGTACCAAAATTCCTATAAACTTCCATCAACAAATATGCTATGCTCTACATTATAGTTATTGGCTAGTATAAATCTTACACAAGCACCTAAGCTAGTCAATGACATTTTTTTGAGTTCTAAAAACTTTTTGGACCTCATAGAAGATGATGTATTTAATTCAACTTGTGAGTGGTCTTAAAATCACATCTCACAAAGAATTTGTATAATGGGACTATTATTATTAATATGACAAATTCAAATTTAAAATGAATGCAGAAACTTAAAATTGTCTTATATTCATGTAATAGATAAGAAACAACAAGTAATTAACATAAATTACTAATAAATCATTAACACATTCAAATAGGATCTAATAGATTAGGTGTAAGTATTTAAAGCATAATAAAACACTACAACACTAGATCATTACCATTTTAAACATTAAAAAAAAATAACACTATTATATGACCATTTTAACTAGGTAATAAATGTCTAGAATAATTTTAAAAGCATCTCATCTTAAACATAGTTATCATAGTCCCTTCTCTTAATGACATATAAATCGACAAGGCTATTCTTCATTAAATACACCACAAAAAATTATCAGACTTAAAATTCATCATTGTAAAATTCCTTTAGCCTAAAATTATTGAAATGATTTTCCCCTAGATCTATAGATTGTGTATTATTTGATATAGTGTATAAATACAAAACATAGTTTTGTTTGTATATGGTTATATTTTCTCTAAGAGATTCTTCCCTCAACTTCTAAATGATTATCTTTATCTCCCTTTTTTTTTATAAGAATATTTACCATTTTTTTATTTAAGGGACTCAAATATTGTATTTAAGTTTGTTCCCTTAGATCTCACCCTTACTTCTTACATCTCCCAAATATGAAGTCACCAATGAAGATCTCTAAGGTCTTCACACCATGTACTTCCTTATCAATATTTTTTTCAACAAAAATTTTGATCCACAACCACATTTCACATGTTGAGATGAACAATAATAGAAATGATGCTTAGTATGTGAAAGCATTGTTGAGATTTGACGTGCACACTTGCATGTCAATGTAAAATTTGGTTAATATTAGATTTCATTTCTGACATCATAATAAGGTTATTAATTTTTGAAATGATAGAATTAAAAGCATCAATTTTTACATTAAAATTAAATATGTATATAGAAAACATTGCATGCACATAGTATTCTCAAAATAATTTGTCTTAAATTACATTATTAAAATATTATGAAATATTAACAAATTTAACACATTAAAAAATTAAAAAACATTGGATGAATCTATACAACTTAGAAGACACACTTCAAATTCTTTTAAGTAAATTTAAAATGTTAATCACATTTGATTATTTCCATTGATAATTTAATCCACGATCTTATATGGCATGTTGGGATGAACAATAATACAAGGGATTATTGGTGCATGCAAGCATTGTTGATATTTCACACACACACACACACACACACACACACACACACACTTACATGTCAATGGAAAATTTGGTTAAGGGGAAATTTCACTATTTTCTATCATAGTAAGGTTATTAGGTTTTGAAATGATAGAATTAAATACATTAATTATTATGTTAAAATTGTGTGTGTGTGTGTGTGTGTATTTGTTTTCTTATTTTAAAAGTTTTATATCTAAAATTATTATAAATAGTTCTAATTCATCGACAAAAATACAATTGTGATTGAGGTCCCATTCAAGTGAATATTGGCAACATATTAAGTAATACATGATTGAATTCATTTATATGGCTAATATGATAAGTGATAAGAGACTTGAGAGAGAAAAAAATTCTCACCTTCATAAGAGTATTATATTCCCTTTAAAATGAGAGAAAATTAATTCTATTTTGCTCTTTAGAGATGACAGAAAGTAAATAACAGCCCCAAAAATTCCCATTCATGATAATGTTATATTTTATTTGGAATGAAAGACTCTTTGAAGACCATAGAGACTTTGATGGTAAAATTAAATGTCATATTCCATTGCAAATAATCACATGTTTTCTTCAAAGAGTTGTAAATGGAATTGGACTTTTCTTTCCACTTAATAGTTTAGCATGATATAAGAGTGATAGTGTTTCCATGGTTTTTGAAGTAAAGATAAATATTTTTTTGTTAATTTATTTTAAAAAATTATAGATTATTGTTTTAAATATATTTTTTAAATTATCATTGCGATGAGAAAATATGAAAATAATAAGATTGGAGTGCAAACATAAAGTTTAATTTATAAATGTTTATAATGAAATGAGCATATGAAATCGGGTAGTTGAGATAATGCTTCAAAAAATAAATATTAAATAAGATATCATAAAAAACTTAGTTGAGAAGAGAAACTAAAGAATAATTATTTTTAATTAGTTATTGTTAAAAAAACTAAAAGATAATCCTTAAAAAAAAGTAAACAAGGTAATATTATTTAAGTTGGGAGATTCTATAAATTTTTGTATTAAATGGGATGTTGAGAAATATAATTTGTTTAAAGATTGGTTGATACCATGATAATAATATATATGTTATTTGATAAAATTAAATAAGTAAATTACTATTTTTCAAATTTAAATGAAAAGTAAGGAAATAATTGTTACGACTTAAGAAAGAAGATGACAATAGACCACTAATGAATAAGAAGGGTAACACAAAGGACGTATCCAAAAAACACATCATCATTTTTAAAATAAATAATTATTGGTACCTGGGATTGGTTTAATTCCAAACCTTCATCCCTTTTTTAGTTTTTATTATTATTGTGAATTTCTATTGTTTCTCTTAGTCTTGGCTTGAAGTAGTGGTACTCTATGGTTAACACTTTAATATTATCAGTGCAATTATGATGATAAATTTTGACAGATTATTGTACTAAAAATGAATTAACCACTCTTAATTTTTTGATATCTATAATGTGTCCATTGACCCTAGTATTGATGGAGTAACCCATCTCCCTACTATATAACACTTTACAAGAACAATCGATTTTACACATTCCACTTTTAAGAGTTGGTTCTAAATTACCTTTAGATGACTTCATCATTCTCCTAAATTTTATGTAAGGGATACAAGAAATATGAATGTTCTTATGATTTAATAGTTTTTTAATTTTTCTATAAATTCATTCAAAAAACTATAGGAAATCAATAGGTCTATTAAGGACGTCTACTAAATTTTTGGTCATGAAAAGAGTGTTCTTAAATACTTTGAAGGCTCTAGATATTTGTTTCCCATTATAACCATTCTTATTAAAAATTACAATCAAATGTTTGATCTTATCTTCTAAGTGATCATTATCACAAATTCTAAAAGATCTTGTGTCAAATGTTTTAAGGAACCTCATTTTTTGAGAAGGATGATTGTGGGGATCTTCGAGTAAATAGAGATTAGTGTAAGTAGATTCCTTGTAAACTTGTTGAGTGAAAGATTCATCAAGTTTCCTAGAGAGGAGGATATCTATGAAGTGTAGTTGTCTTTCATATTACAGTTCTTTAGTGAACTTGATAGTATCAACCACCTTGTTCAAGTGGGTCTAGATGTCTTTTAATTTATCTGAACCATGAGGCCAACTTCTATGTGTGTTGTCTACATATCTTTTTCACCAAATAGGTTTCAAGAGGAATGAGGTAAGAGTTAAGTCTTCAAAATACTTCATGAACAAATTGGTTACAATGGGGGAAATAGTGGAACCCATTGTAACACCCTCTATTTGTTCATAAATGACTCCTAAGAAGGTAAAAGAGGTGGACTTCAAATAAACTGCCAGTATTGAGGTAGTGTCCTCATCGATATGAAAACCTACCACTCTAATTGTGTCATTAATGGGCACTTTTTTGAAAAGTGACGTAACATCCAAGCTACCTATAATCTCTAGATTAGTGACTTTCTCATCCTTGATAAAATCTATGAAACATGTGGAGTCTTTGATAAATGAAGAGGTTTTGCCTACTAATGGTTTTAGTTTGTTATCTAAGAAAGAGGATAAGGTATATGTGGGTGTGTCAGTTGTATCCATGACAAGTCTAAATGGGACTTCCTCTTTGTGTATTTTTAGGATGCCATAAATTTTAAGAATGATATCTTTTTTGGCTAGGAGACATTTCTTAGTGTATTCATGAAAAGAGAATTGATTTATAGCTTTTTTAATGGTTCTAGAGATTTTGGAAACCGGGTTAGAAGATAACAATATAAATTCCACTATTTTGTAAGTGGTCAAGCATCTTCAAGTTGTAATCAATCTTATTTAGAACAATTCTCATATTCCCATCTAATTAAGTGATAACAATATTATCATTCAAATTGACATTTTTTAAGACAATCAATTTTTCCCTAAATAAATTTCGCTTCAAGAATTTGGTTTTCCTTAAAGGCCATGACACAATCTTATCTCACTTACTTCACTTAATAAGTAATGTATTCAAAGAATTTTCAATCTCTACTAAGAACTCTTTTGGAGATAAACTTGATGTGATAGGGAATCTTTTTTTTTTTTTAAAACATTGAAGAAATGACGATCCAAAAAGAAACTCAACATATTAACTATGAATTTGTTTTCCCAAATGTCTATAACTATACGAGATATTGTGCTCACACTGTTACTTGTGCTCACATTTTTATTAATAATAATGAAAAACAAGTTTATGATGTAATCTATAAGGGGGAAGAAAAACATTAATTGAAGAATTTTTGTCATCACCATCAAGCATATTTGATCGTGAGGTCGAAAGGAGGAATGCAGAGTTAAGTTGCAATGGGGAGGATGTTTTTAACACTTCACCAAGGTACACGTATATAATTTCATTAGAGGTAATAATAACTTCAGCAGAGGTAAATGGTTTCTTCACTTTAGTTTCCATTCTAATAGGATGCACAAATTCATTGGAGGTAGAACCAATTTCAAAATAAGACGATGGTTTTCTAACCTGAGTTTGCGTACGACAAAAGGTAGGTTCAGGAATAATCCGTGTTGTCATGAGGACCATCATTGGCGGTAAAGAAATCAGACAATTATCGTTGCTAAAAACAGCTAGGTTTAGAGATACATTTAGACTTAACGGTGATATAACGGTATTTCTTTCTTTCTACATGCTACTTCTGCAATTTAGCTACAATTTTCCTTGTAATAAATATCTATTAGTTCTTAGAGTTATTTCCACTCAACTCCCGTATAATAAAAGAACCATTTTCTATCCCATATTGTGGGCTCCTCTCAACAACTGATCAAAAATGACCGACAATGCTCTTATATATGAGCAAAACAAAATGACCCAGGGTGTATGGCGGGTCAGAATTATTTATGATGATAAATCTTCGTGTATATTTAATAAAATATAATCAAGTTAAAAATGTACGTGAATTTTAGACTAATTAAATTTTATAGGATATATTATTGATTTGAGGCTTTTATTAGAAAATAATTTACATTTGGAATGTATAGTCATCCATTAATGCGGGTTAAATTTGATGGTCTTTTTTATCTGTTAAGTTTTTTTTGTAACGGTTTTCAAATTAATGTTATGTTATGTATGACGTTTGTTTTTCATTTTTGACTTTCATAATTTTCATATATATACAAACACATTTTTTTTCATATAATAAAATAATATAATAATAGAGATATAACATGGTGATATGGGGTTGTCTTCAATTGAAAAGCGCAATGCAAAAGAGCGGATGAACTAGAACAAAAACAATCACATTTGTTTGTCACTTTCCCCTTAAAATATATTAATATTGTTAAGAAATTTACCATATATTATTACAAATTAATAGTAATTTTTTATTTTATGATAATTGTTTAAACTAAAATACAAATTTAAAGTAATACAATTATGTTTTTAAAAAATCTAGAATCTAAAATAAATTTTAGTTGTCCAATCTACAATTGTGATTAAAAATAGGGAGTCAAAATCATGCCAGCTCTAAAAAATTAAAATTTTAATAGAAAATTATGCCCTAAAATTAGAAATGTAGGCCTTAGTGAGAACATAACTTTCGTGCTAAAACCTTGATCAACTATATTTTATTTTTTATTTATCTATATTTTATTTAAATAAAAATATGAGATCAATAATGATAAAAAAAAAATTAGAGAAATAATGACAAAAGAAAAAAAAATCCCACCTAAAAGGATAGTTACATTTTTATTAAGTAGAAAATCATCACACCAAATTACCCTTCACATGATTCAAAAAAAGGTCAGCATGGTTACATGCTTAATAGAAAATGTAAGATATGACCTGCACATTCTAGTCATACAACTATAAAATAGATAAAATCATGTATTTAATTAAAAAATGTAATTAAGTAGGCTAGAGCTTGTGTTTAGGCATAGAAAGGGAAAAATATAGACCTACAACAAAACTAAGATTTGAGATGATGATTAAATAAACCTTGCTACAAAGCATACAATTGTTTCAAAGACATAAAAATAATGAATCCATATTATGAACTTACATCAAAGCAAAAACTTTGGGCTTGAGACTTTTTGAAATATTTTCAAAGCTTCTAACTTTATGAAGCCAACATTTAGGTTGGACATGTTCGAAATTCTTTAATTCAAATTAATCACTTAGTGGTCAGGATATAAAATTCTATTTTATAATTTACTATGTTTGTTGTCTTTAATTGTTACAAACATTCATTTCTCAAATTATGTAACAACTAATATGTGTGTAATATAAATAGTGTTGAAACTTACCTATGTTCCAACCCATGATGTGGTGTATGATCAATGAGATTTTGAAGATGTTTCTCTATTTTTTATGAGGGTATCACATAGCCAAATCATGAATCCTTTGTTTGAAAATAAGCACCTATATAATAATTGCAATAAATTATTACTTTTTCTTGTTTCGTACTTGACGTACTCTGGCACATACATCTTACTAGTGTCATTGTAGATTATTCAAATCATAAACTCATAAAATAACCTAAACAAACAAGAATTTAAGGAAGGACCTTATCTCACTGTTATTTGAATAGTGTTGATTTTGATGTTTGAAGGTATCGCGTTAATATTCTCATCATAAAATTGCACCTCTATTTTTATACTAGTATTCAAGTGGTATTATTAATGACTAGAAAAATAGCATTGTGATCAGTTTAGAAAGTATTTATTACAATAATCTATTTATGTTATTTTACATTAATTGACCATACATGGTCTATGATTCTATTTGCATATTGTTTATGTTTTATAGGTAAGAAATACATGTTACAAGCTAACATGTGTTTTTCAAGAAGCATTGCTAACTTGTTGGAAGTGGACATATCAATACTAGAGTCTCCCAATATCTAAATTTGTTTTGATGGGATTCCATTTGATAGTATTTTTCCATAACATTCATGACATCTAAAATAGAAGTAGATGGAGATGCATAGAAGTTTAAATTGTAAATGCATGTTGGCGTATTACAATTTATATTGACAATGCTTGTATTTCATTTATAGTGTATTGTATTAGATTTAAAGTAGTAACATTTATTTTCACACATATCATAATACCATGAACATTTTGTATTGAGATACAAGTTTTGAAATTAGGAAAGTGTTTAAAAGTGCTATCACTTAACATGTTTGTTTCTTGTAATCATAGTATGTCAAACTTCATCAAATCATGGTCATTGACAATGTCTTTAAATTTTGTTGAAGGTTGTGAGTGTTTAATGGACATACTATTATAGATGAGTCAATAACATGTGATTTTAAGCTATATTGTAATACCCATCTTGACTAAGATTTTAATCTTGATATCTCATCAAAAAAAATTATTGAGCTTGAAGTTTTTGTTTGTAAGCAACCTTAGAAAATATAATGATTCCATGATCTTTACATGAGAAAGTGTTCTATATGTCAATCCATGCCTATGTATATCTATCAATTTTAATACAACACCTTCCATGGTTAGACTTTGATATCTATGTATTGTACATGTACGAGATAGTTATACTATGAATGGGTTTTATATTATTAATTTTTTTAGGTAAGCATGTTTTGGAGCAGGTTTTGAAATATAGAAAATTGGAGTCCAACTTAATTCAATATGGATTGTTATAAAAATGACTATGTTTTTCTGTTTGGGAATTCTCGATGTGAATTTCACGTAGACAATGTCATTATTATCTTCTTTGGTGTATATGTTAAATATAGCATCGAAACCATTGACCAAGCCATCTTGCATATAATAATTTCTAGTGAAATTTTCAACTAACATATCGGGTTTAAAAATAATTTTTTAGGAAGGCATACAACATTAGCATATCTTTTACCTTCATTAATTGGTTCATTTTTCTTATCTACTACATCAATAAAAATTTCTTTATGCGTAACTAGTGCCAATAGTTTGGTATTGTGCACATCCACATCATTGTTCAAGTAAAAAAGATAAGGGAACAAAGGGCTATTTGATGCTACACATAGATAATTACGATTAAGATATGTTATATCATCTTATTTATGTGAGAATGTTCTATTTAGAACAATGACAAAAAATTTGACCTTTTATTGTATAGTTTGGTGTAACTGGTAACATTTCACATTTTCTTTTTAAAAAACATATGTCACTATTTCTTTATTCATTTTTGGGTGTTCAAATATAAGGCAATCATTTATAAGTTGAGCTTGGTAGAAGTCTCCATAGAAGATCATGTCAATGTTGTCAAAATACATGGTTGGTAATCACCTTATGTCATGTAAATGCCTATCAATATAGTAAAACATTCTTACTCCTACAAGTGAGATATCATAAATTAACACTATATGTAGTTGATTATAACATTTAAAAAATGTATAAATCCAATCCTTTCTTAGCAAAAAGAGTTATGAATTGTTAAAAGGCAATAAAAAAGTAGAATGTAGTGTTATTCTAGCTGCATTGTATGTAGCCTTGCCTATGTATGCAAGAATGAGGCCCTTTGGCATATATGAATCACTGTCAATAGATTGTGCATAAATACGAACCAATGTTTCATATATAAATTTTATTTTAAAAGTCTTTCCAATGCCTACACCTCATGTTAAAAATAAACACACTGATTAGTTCTTATTTAGATTTTTTTAATAAGTAATGTCTTTAATAATTTTAGCCTACTCGTCATTTAACATTCATCTTTGTTTATAGTATTCAACATTGTCAATATTGAATGGATGGTGTCCGATTTCAAAGGGTTTTAGAATTTATTTTCTTGGTGTAAGGTTTACTAATGATAAGTCCATTTTTAAATCATACTCTTTTTCTATAGATTTGCTTATGTTGAAATGGAATCTTGTCCTACTTTTGATTTCATTATCAATTTCAAGCTAGGAAATAGCATCTTGCATGTTTTCCCACATAGGATTAGTGTTATGATTGAACTTGGACTCATTTTGTATTATGTTCTTGATTTGTAAATTGTATGTCTTTGTCCATGTTTCAAAGTTTTGTTTTAAACTATCTTCATTTTTTCTAAATGGCACACATAATAGTAACCGTTCATGGCAATGATTTTGAAGGTCAAAATGCTTATTATAATTAATAAAGTGTATAAATTGTGGCCTTTTTTTTCAATGGCTTACAGTTTTTTTGGTACTTGAAAACAAATTTTACTAGACAAACATGATCTATAGTTGTAGGATAGGCAATGTAATAGTCTATTATAGATTTGCACATGACATTTTTGGATTCATCTAGTTCATGTATCAAAAAAAATGGATATTTAAGAATAAATGTTCATTCATTAAGGTGAGATGTGCTTATGAAGGCACATGTTCTTAAGCAATGACTCAACGGTAATGTTAAGACTAAGTGAACAACTTATTGTGTAGACATTTGTTAATAGTTTAGCATTTCATTCCCATGTCTTTGTAACATCTAAATGGCATCTATATTTGTTGTTACATGTTATCTATGAATTCTTTAAAACCATGAGTATTTTTTTAGTTTTTTTTGTCATATATGAAGTAAAATATGTTGTTATAGCATATGCATTTAAACTAAATTATGTATTTGTGTTGGCTTGCCATAAGTGTGGCATATTTGTTATGAAACTGTTAGTCCACAGCTGTGATGGCTTGCACATAAGAAAAATGGTGTGTTGTTCAAGTGTATTTTGTATCGTTGTTATGTATTGAGTTTTGTCTATTTTAAGATCATGCAGGAAGATGTGAAATTCATCTGAAGCATATTAACATTTAGTGTTTAGCAGCAAGTAAGTTTGCTTTAATATTAACTTTGCAAGTTAATTTTTTTTTTCACATGGCTCAAGTATTGTGGTTTGTTTCATTGGTAGTTGGGTGAAATTTTATAAACATTTTTTATCTTTCTTTTTTTCTACAGTTATTGGTATGATGGTGTGTATGTAATTTTGCCAAGTCATTTTCCAAGATATCAGTGTTACAAGTTATGTATTTGTCTATAAAATGTGATATTTCTAAATTTTGGTCATTTTCATATACCACTACATTTTCTATCTATAATAGCCAATGATCATGGACATTTCTTCTATGTTCAAATTCTGTTATGCAAAAGTAGTCTATAATTTTACCCATAAATGATGTCTTTACATAGAATTTGTTATTATGTGTTGATACGATGTCTATAATAATGTGTGCAGGTGACTAGATCTATTTTCACAAGAAAAGAGATGTCATTTGATATATGCAATTCTTTCGACTATGAATTTGATTTTTTATGATGTTCTAGATATAATTATTTCAACACTGGTTAATGGCTGTCAAGAATGTTCAACACTTATAAAAATAAAGAAAAATGTTGGAGGTCCTAATTGTTGTATCATAGCAAACATATTTTTTTAAGACATTGCATCTAATCAGGGGAAATACAATTTTTTTAAAAATCCACATAACCAATTTTTTATTTGAATTTTTTTTCTAAATTTTGTTTATATTTGACATCCTTGGCCAAAATATTTCTTCCTTTTAGTTGACCCTTTCTAATTTGAATCCATATTGTCTTTCCAACTTGGTCTATGATTAATTTTATTGCTTTGAAAAATAAATTAGTAAGATGGTATGCAAATTGGCAATTAGTATACAAAGTCTCCTATTATGATATTTTTTTATAAAAGTAACCCAACACAATGTCATCATCATGAGTATTTTAGAAGAAAAGTGTTGGAAAGTTCATTTCTTCTGAGTGTTTGTCTTTGAAAACACTAAGAGGATAGTTTCCTTTAGCTAGTAATATTAGAATTAACTTGTCTTCTAATGTATCAATACATGTTGAATAAATAAAACCATGCACCAAAGTGTCATTAGACTTGTCTGACTTGTGTCAAAAGATAAACTATTATCTCTATCACTACTACATTTAGATACACTAGACACATCCTTATTATTTAAAAGCTCTATGACATTACCAGATATAAATGGTTTCCAATTAGAGTCAATCTACACATCATGATTAATATACAATTTCTATGCATAAAGTTGTTGTAGTGCTTCCATCACAAGTTTAGATCTAACTCCTCCTTCTTGGTATGCATTTTTGTATTCCAATAAATGTTTTAAAGCTATTTAAATAGTTATTCTTTCATCTATGGATCTAGGTAATAGTTTATGTATTCTTTCAATGTTTGAGGGGACATTGATAATTAGCCCTTCAATCCAATCTGTGATTTTTTATATCCTAAGTTTCTTATTTACCCAAATACAATTCTAAGTACAATGAGTCTTTCTTCAAGATTTGATAGCATGCCTACAAATTATAGTTTTTTTTTTCAGTCTAATTTTCATATGTGTTAAAAATTTAAGAAGTTTTCCATTTTTTAATGATTGATTGCATGTCACACATATTTGTTTTTATAATTAATTTTGCATTTAACATTAACCATTTACAAGTGTGATTTTCAAACTTAATAAAAAGCTTCATATTGTGTTTAAATTGTATTTGTTTGTAAACAACATAAATATGGACTAGTGTGTTTGCCAATTTTTCGTTGAATTTGTCATAAATATGCTTGGGCTTCTCCATTTAAAATTTCTAACCTATTTATCATACTATCTAAAATCCAATCATTGTAAAAATTATCCACATATATATCAGTCCAGATTGAGCTTGATAGAATAAAGCATCAATCTTTGAGGGTTCATTTTAAACAAGAGAAAATAAATTCACTCTTTAGGACTGGTTATGATAATGGGCATTTATTTATTTGTTAAGTGCTATTACCCTTATCTCCCAATGTTTTAAATGATTAAATTTATCAATAAAACCATTCCTCAAATTGGTAAGTAGATTTTATAAAATGAGATTATCTAATGAAAAATTAGTAAGAGAATCCCCAGACACATCTAAATTATCAGTGTGGGGTGGGGAAGAGGTAGCTGGAGAAGAGGTAGCTATAGGAGGCACTTGTGAAGGCACATTAGCAACTTGAATCACCAAAAACTGGGGGCTTGCATTCAATTCCAAGAAACTTTTCATCTAGAACAATCTACTATAAACATGTAAGACTCTATAAACTCAAAAGGCCACCAACAGAGAAATTTGGGAAATCAAACATTTATAATGTTCCTTGAGTTTGTGTAGGGAGGGAGATGTTCTTTCCTTTTTTTTGAATTTGGATGAGTGGTGGGGGTGGTGGCATACTTCTCAATCTCCTAACAAATGTTAGGTAGATTGTTAAAAAATATTTAAAAATGGTAAATTCAAAAACATAAAATTAAAAAAAAAATCAAATTGATTCTATTAATATTATCACTTGTCTAGGTGACTACCTCATCCATTCTGATTATCTTTGCTAGATTTATCTCTTCCCCCTTAGAGTCCTTATGGAATTTGTCTCTTATCATCTCATTATGCTTACGAGAGAGACACTGGTGGTTTCACCTGTGGCTATAAAATAAGTAATTTATCTAGTTAATTAGCTAGCAAATTCTAACAAACATCAAATCAAAAAGAAAGTTATAATGGCAAACATTGATTGTGTTATGTGGAATAATCCTCAATGGTAACATTCTGAAAGTCAACTGCAAAGAAAATAAAAAATAATATGAATATTATTTTTTTCATTGAATAAAACTATAAAAAGACACTAAAGCAAATTTGGGGGAACTTGAAAGTGGAGATTAAATAGAATCAATTATTGGTTGTTTCTTGAATGAATACTTTATGGACTGGGTATCACCAAAGCCCTCCAAAGCACATTGACCTCTAATTAGTACCTATTTTCTTATGTCATAAACATGCACTATTGCTTGTAAAAAATAATAGGCTATTTTTTTTCAAAAATTTGAAATATATATAAATAAATAAATGATACTTTGGAAAGCTAGACTTACCTCTTGTTCCTTGATAAACAAAGCATTAGTTTTCATTTTTTGATGGAGGGTAGTGAGAATTACAATGTTTTGGATTTCATATAAGGCTTCAAAGTCTAATGGTAGAGTGTAAATAGAAGATGAAATGGTGCAAGTGTCATTTGAGAAAGCAAAATTCAACTCCACCCTAATCCTGTTGAATATAACTATGCACTAATCACATACAACATCCGAGAGAGAATTAAGAATATAGTAAAAACCCCATAAAGGTATGTTTGATGGTCTTAATAAATGGGTAATAGGTTTGAGAAATTGATTGGTGATATTTTCAATGGGGATCCCCCTTCAATTTTAATTATCTATAATGAAAACAAAAAAGTAAAACATGCAATTGAATTAGGATACTAAACTATTTATAATAAATTATTCAGGTATAATTAAGAAATGTTAATTTCATTAATAAATTCAACACTTACCAATGGGGTCAATGGACACTTTGTAGATCGACTTCAAGTAAATTGTATCAATGTCAAATAAGACAACCTTGGTGCTAACAAAACTTACATTGTAATATGGAAGACCTATTAAATTATGGATATACAATGGAGAAGTGCCAAAGGATTTTGTTTTATTGTTAAATTAGACATAGAAATGCCTCTCACTATGATTAAAATTAACCAACTAGATATCACAGTATGTTGTTTTTGGTAGTCATATCATATTGAGGCATCTATACCAGGCCTCTAAGTTGGAATTGATCAATTTAAGAAACATAAGATTTAGGTTATTCTAACATCAAAAGGAAATCTAGACATAATATAATTTTAAAAACACATTTCTAGATCATCCCTGATTGACTCTAAGTTTCTTTGGCTATTGAGGCCACTGAAAGCCTGAAAAATTTGAGCTAGAAGTAGGTAGGTTGAGTTAGAACTAGGTAGGATGAGATTTTTTTGGAAGCACATTATGAAATTGAGGTCATTTTAGTGGTATTTATAAGCAATGAGGGGAACCATAGTAACCAATTAGCATGACCAATGACTTGTGATAGGTGGGGAATCATGCAAGTGCATGGTAGTATAGTGCCACATCAGCATGATGTTACACAATAGCATGATGTTTTATGGTAGAATGATGCCATAAAATATAATTATTCCATAGGGAAGCACTATGCCTCACATCAACATGGTCCTATAAGGGATAATGGTGTCACACAGTAGCATGGCATCATGTGCTAATATGGTACCACATGATAGCATAGTGTTACATGATAACATATTATCACATGATAGAATATTGTCACATGATACCATATTATCATGCAATATTAGCATGTCATGTGATAACATGTTATTATAGTATCATTATGCCACATGATGGCATAGTGCCACCCAATAGCATAATGACATCTATTAGTATAATTTTACCCATCAACATTATGATACCCAATAGAAAAAAGATAAAAAATGGGAGGCATGGAGCATTGCACCTATAGTAAGAGTATTTTTGAGGTTTTCCTACATCATTGCATATGAATCAAATAAATAGATTGATTTATATTACTCAAATTTATTAATTTACATGCCATTTCATGATATATAAAGAGATATTGAACTTGATGATGAATAAATAATATCAAATTAGGATTCATTCAATTATAACTATTGGCATGTGGAGAGAATAACAATTATAGAAGATGTTGAAATTCATGATGATATTGAAGATGAGGATAATCACTTTGTTCAACAAAACATAGTGGACCATGAGTGAGAAATCATATTCAGGCTATAACATGGCCAAGTTATAGAAGTGAGTGAGATAGATATGTCAAGAAGAAGATATTTTGACATACAAGCATTATGGAACAATGAATATAGAGGTGAAGAATACACAAACAAAGTGATCAAACTCATAAGCACCATGAAAGATAATGGATTTATTATAGATGATGATATAACACTAGAGATGAATTATGATGATATAATGACAAACAAAAAAAAGCACTTGATATGGTTATGACACATTTTCAAGGAGGAAAAAATGCTTTTCCCTTATGCAAGATAGTCCAAGGAATAGCAGGTATAAGAAAATCATATATGATAGCTGCCATTCGACATGTTCTTCAAGATGCAACATTCCTAGATCAATCTTCACTTCTATTACTTTCATCAACTGGGGTTGCAACATTTAATATATCTTATTTTGGTTGGAGATTTGGGTTAGCTTCATCCTATTAGTGATAGACCACTATACAATAGCAACAAATGAGATAAAATATTGTGGGAATAATTCAAAATAGCTATTACTTTGGAAAATATATTTGTTACTAAGAATATTACCTCCATTTACATATAAAAGCTATGAAAAACTAAAAGATGGAAAATAAATTTTCAAATAGAACGCTGGGGAAGATAGATTGAAACTCTTAGAAGAAAAATAATTTCATGTAATTATGGAAAAAATCATGTACTTATTCATTATTTGACATTTTATGTGATGTGTATAGTACATTTTGATGAATACTAAATAACTATTTAGATTGAGAATTTTAAATTATGTAAATTAAATTAATGTTTATTACAATTTTGTATTATTTAATATAATGTATAATAGACATTTAAAATTTTATGAAAAAAAATAAAATTATATGTCAAATAAATATGCAAAATGCACAGTTGCTACTAGCATACCTATCTTAGATATATCTATGTAAAAGATGTCGAGAGAAATTATTTTCTAAGTGCCTATTTCACTTATGTCACAAATCCAATATAAGATAGGTGCCTTGAGAATGATATCTCTCGTTGTCTTTTATATATATTTATCTTAAATAAGTATGCTAGTTATTTTATTATACATAACATTACTTCATTTCATATATATTATTTGTATACATTTTTTTAGTATTTTTAATGTGTCAGTTTTAAAGAAATACCTATCAATTTAATAAGATAAACCATTTATTAAAATGTATCTTTATTTAAAATAATGTTTACTATATAAATAAATTATTATTATTAAATCAAGAAACAATAATATAAGTAAATGTTAAGTGCATGCTGACTCGGGGAAAGGGATGATACAGAAAAATCTTAAACTTTAATGTTTAGAGCCAAATTCAGATAAGATTTTTGTGGAATTACTATTGGCTTGTTAGCATTGATAGTGATAAACAATATAAATTGACCTTAAAGATTTGATTTAAATAATAAATGATTGTGATAAAGTTAATGAGACATAAAGAGTGACAAGTGAAATCAAGACTTAAGTATTTAAAGCAAATATTTATTCAAAAACAATTTGAGTTAAACATTTCTAAGAATATTTATGTTTTTATAGAATTTTTTCATTTTAATAAGAAAAATTATTTATGAATTATTTGTTAAAGTGTATTGAGTGTTGTTTTCCATGTTTTTCATATTTAAGATTTGGATAGATAATACATGTTCTTCATTCATTCCTATTTTTTAACTAGTTTGTGATGAGTTTTTAATTTTGCAGGAAAAGAGACTATTTTCTTATAGATTTACATAGAATTCATAGAAATTCATTGAATTTCTCAAATGCATAGATCAAGTGAACAAGATTGTGAAGTTGAATTTAAAAATGCAAAGTTGAATTTCAAAAATTCAAAGTTGAATAGAATAATAGATTTTAAAAAAATAATGTTGTTTTTTTCATTATCAAGAGTGTGAAATTCAAAAAAATATATTTATTCACATCGAATATTTTGGTTTTTCTCATCTTTCTTTATGAAGCTATTTTATTTTAAACATTTCTACCAATTGCCCCCAGATAAATGACATTTCATTTATACTTCTAGAATACCTATTTGTTGTAATACTTATTCTAATATATTCCTTATTTTAATTATCTAGATAATATTATTTATTGTATTTATATTCTTATTTTGTTATTTTATTGGATAAAATCATGTTAAACCTAGTTTAATGCCGTATATATGGTGCATTTTGATGTAAAACCACTTTTCCCAGAATACATTTTCGTAAACTTGTATTCTCTTAAACCCTTTAGGGCTAGATCTTTCTCTATTGAGGTAGATATGAATTTTCTAAGACTTATTCTATTTATTTAAAATTATTAGCCCTATTTATTTTGTGTGTTCTTCAAACTCAACTTCCTAGTGATTACATTTAAAACATCCACTATTTGAAATATTAGATTAATTGTAAACCTTGTTGATTTTGTTAAAAGTCCTTTAGTTAAATCTATAGCCTATTTTAAAAATAAAATGGTGTCACTCAATGATATTGATGTTCCTTCTATTGTTGCATGTTCTGTTGTAAATGATGTTGAAATTCCTTTAAATGAGAGAGATTAATTAGAAAATAGAGAATGCAGTGGCAATCAATGAGGTCGTAAGACCTATCTTAAATAAGGATGACACAATGTCATATTTCACCATCAAATTGTTATAATAACCCATTATATATTCAAAATTAATTGAAAGTGATTACAATAATTTTTTTGAGGCATGGTGGGGACAAATAAAAACTTAGAAGTAGACAAGTAGCAAACCATAGATGGTCACCACATGAACTTATTCCTCTTCAAACCCTCTTAATTTCTTTTTCTTTAGCTACACTAGGAAGTAGTCACTATTAAAATACTATAGTTTCACTTTCATAGTCTGCTACACTAGGAGCTTCATCATCATCGACATCAACAAGATCCCAGCGTATCACCTCAGGATCAAGATAACCATTTGTTAGGATTTTTCTTGGTGAATTTCATTTTTATTTCTGATCAATATTTTTTAAAAATATTCCCTCTTTGAATAGGGAATATTATTTAGTTTTTTAAAACATGTGAAACTTCTATCTAGTGACAACTATCACATATTTGATTCTTATAAAACTAATGTAACCATCTTAGGCACAAAGGAGGCCTATATATAGAGGTTTTCCACCTCATTTGTAAAGCAAAACATAAATTTTGTGAAATTAATTGAAATAGGAAGAGGAATTCCATTAATTTATTCACTATTTTATTTCTTTCATATTTTATTGTTTCTCAAGCTTTACAAATGATAGATGGTCTCATTTTTCTAATCATTAAAACTGATAGTAGTGCTCCCAATACATATTATTAGTTTATGCTTTCAACTATTATAATAAAATTTGTGTATGTATGATTTGTTTCTTTTCTACTCTCCAAACAAATGTTCTTAATTCAATTTATTATGGGTAACCAATTTTAAGGCATACTTTTTAGATATGTGCATTTTTTTACCCTAGAATCACTGCTACATTTATGGTATTTTTATTCTAGCACTAAAATTTCATGATTGTTAGTTTTATCTACACTATTATCATAAATAACTAAATGAAATCTATTGTTATTTTTTATTGCAATACAAATATTTTTTTTTTGCCCAACCCTTCTTTCCCTTTTGATTTTTTGACGTGAATCACCTTAGCTTACTGCTCATTGTAAATATTCATCTACTTATTTGAATTTGGGAAATAAATTGGCAAAATATAAGGCAATTTTCACCATAACAATAAGAGGAAATATAAAATAGGTTATGTCATTAAATTTTTTTTATTGTCCTTACAACATGACCTACTTCTAGGCTAAAGGTGGTAGTTTTATAATCATTCCATAAAGATCAATTTAAGCCCTAAGGTCTTCTAGGACCTACATATAAATTGAGATATATTACTCTATTATTATCATTCCATCCTTAGCATATATGTACATTAATAGGAGTAAAAATATGGAACTAAAAGGAGGTATGATTTCTTCTTTGTTTATTTTGAGTAAAATTACAGTGTATTTCAATTGAAATATAGAATAATTTCTTTAAATACATAATGATTTATGTAAACACTACATATTTGTTTCATCTCCTATGAAGTATTTGAAACATTCAAAATATATTTGTGAATATGTGTTTATTTAAAAAATCATTTAAATATTGTCTTAGGTCTAAAGATATTTTGCATTACCTCTCTAATCTATTTAATCATCATCTAAAAGAATTAAGGATAGGTGTGTCATTGAATTCCTTGAATATATCATGATCTATTTCATCTATATTTACCAATGTCTACATAATTTGAACTAAGAAATTTAGATCTATGAAAAATAAGTGTAAAGATTAGTTTCTAGTTGATTAATTTTTAAAGATCACTAAGCCAAGGATTTAGAAATCTAAATTGGCTTTGTTTACATAACATTAAGATATTACTTACAAAATATTACTCTAATAATGTTTTGATAAGCGTAATAAACTAAAGGTTATTTTAAATATCTTGCCTAACATTGATATTTGTAGGTTAGATTAGGTTTCTGACAAAAGATTATGAAAATTTTGAGTTTTGAAGGATCCATATCAACAAAGGTAAAATAAGACCACTCTATTTGGTTGAAGACCTTTTTATGGGGTTATTTTTTGTTAATTTGACCAATATTTACCTCTTTTAGCAATATTTGATGAACCTTTGTGGTATTTTGGATTTATGCATAGATTGTTTGCATAGCATCCAAGAGTTACCTAGGGTCAGGACTAGATCCTATTATGAAACTAGAGTTCCCTTTAGACCTTTATAGACCCTTCATAAATATAGATCTAATAAAGGGAGTTATGATAAATCCAAATCACACACTAACTCTCTAGTAAACCATAATCCACCTCCTCTATTTTACATTTGTCCATTCATGGCATGGTTAAGAGGTTCCTCTATAAATGTGTCAGGCCTTCTGCATGATTTTCCTAAGAACTATGAAAAGTCTATTCCCCTCTTTAACCCATCTGGGGCCATAAGTCTTGAAGAGAATATCAAGTCATTCAATGCAGATCTTCGGATATTAAACATCATCCATGAAGGTGTAACCTACATAATATTCCCATTTACCTTTAGGTAAGTAGCCTAAGTCTAGTTCATTAATTTATCTAAGGATTACATCACAAGGTGGAACTAGTTTAATGATAACATCATTACAAAATTTTGAAGAGTCATTAGCCTTGGTATCATTTACAAAAAATTAAATTTCCTAAAATGAGACTCAAGTGAACTCATAAGAACTTTTAATGCTAAATTATAAAAGATGTATAGCCTCACCATAATTCCCTATTAGCCTACAAATGACCTAGAACTTGAAATTTATAAAAACTCCCTAGACCCAATGAGTTTCCACTTTCTGCACATGGCCATGAATGCCAATACACTTCCACTCAAATACATAGAGGCCATACACATCGATGAGTAGATACATCTACAAGGACACCTTGCTTTTGTTATTTCAAACATCACCCCACTTTGTCTACTATAAACCTAGTTGTAAATGAAAATTGGAATGTGCCTGCATTAAATCAAATACATAGCCTCAATAAATTACCATTAATCCATGCATCCCCTATTCAACAATTAATATTATTTAATTAATCCAATGTTAGGGCTCATCCAAAAAATAATAGTCAAGCTCTGGTCCTAGATAACCACTCTAATACCCAAAATGTTTTCTAAAACCTAGTCAAGGACAATAAGCTTAACTCCTAAAAGGAATACTTAGAATCAATTCAAAAAATGGTCCAAAAACTAGGTAGTGAATTTTTGAATTTACAAAGACAAATGGGAAACACAGGTCAAAGTTCAAATAAAAATTACATGCTTCAAAATTACAACATACCTTTCAAATGGTCTAATAATAATAACAACAAGATTGAACCCCTAGCTAGTAATATGCATGAAATAAATATCTATGAATTAGCCTTGCATAATTAGTGTAGGGTCTATAACATGGTCCAACATGGAGAGTGGGATTGCATAGAATTTTATAATGCCTTTGAAATGTTCCAAGGTGAGCTAGAAAGTTATGAAGTTATCCTAGATAATAATAGTAATATTGGTAATTCTAAAAACATAACATCACTTATCAATGGGTCCAAAGTTGCATAAACAACCCTTATGATTGAAACTTACAAGTTTTTAGACCAATAATAGAATGAGCCTGAAAGCAACACAAATGAGATCCATGCTATTCAACAGTACCAAAAGAATAATTATGCCTTAAGGAATAAAGATGAAAGGAACTTGAAATAACTTTCACACCACCTAACAAAGTTGAAACTTAGCCATATCATAAAACCAATAACGATCCTCCTCCACCAAATGGAAAGGATACTCAACAAACTATAGATTATGGTACAAATGGATCCAAAAGTGGGTACAATATTATGGAAGATATGAGGATTAGAGCCAATATTACCTTGCATAAGCTTGCTCAAATCACTGAGTAACATGATTTGATACTGAAATCATTAAGTGAGAATCTGGAAAAGGGTAAATCCAAATTTATGAATATGAACATGGTGATGTATAAGATTAAGTCTGAGGTTCCTCCATTTTTGTTGACTATTATAATTTTTGGTAAGAATGTGTATAATTGTTTACTTTATTGTAGGGCATCTTCTAACATAATGCTTGTAGTTATTTGTAAAAATTTGGGATAAATAACAATCAAGATGGCTGAGTTGTTTTATAGTTGTACAATTCAAAGATCAAGGTGGTATGAGAACTGTTGAATGTTCATATGCAATAGGTGCATGAACCCTGAATTTAGTAATTCATTAACATTCAAGTCATATAAATATAGGAAGCATATTAGATGTCATTGAGTAGAGACTAGATAAAATACTTAAATAAATACATGTCCATGTATTTATTGCACATGTGTATACCTTGGAGGGGTGTGCCCAATAAAATCTGAATTGAGTAGGGTCCAAGAATGAAGTTTATGATTATAGAGTATAACACCAAGAATGAGAAGGTAAATTTCTAATCCACAAACCTGGGCATGCATGTTATAAATGCTACTGATTCAAATGAAAGCAACCTAATGGTAAAATATGAAGGATTCTAGATGATAAATTTTGATGGTATGATATCTAATTAAGGCTTAGGGGTAGGTATAATATTAATAAATCCATTTGGTAAAAATTATTTGTCATCTTATATAATTAAATTTTATTTCATTAATAATCTTGTAGAATACAAGGCCTTTATCTTAGGACTTCAATTCACCATCAAGCAAGTCCATGGTGATTTGAAATTAATCATTAAATAGGTATGTAGTCAATATCAATGCAAGTTTTCTTATTTAAAGAGATTTAAATTTAGAGTCTGGGATTTGATTGAGAGTTTTAAAGTGTTTAACATTGCCTTTGTACCCAAGGATAAATATCGGTTGGAAAATGTGTTAGCTTTTAGAACAACATACCACCTGAGGCTCTCAAAATACACAAGTTTATAGTTAAAATGATATCATGCCCATCCATGCTAGATAATGTCAATCATTTTTAGGTGTTTGATGATGTTAAATAAATCATCAGCTTCATGACCAATTTAAGAGTATTTGAGTCACACATAATTGATGAACAAGAATAATAATCTACAAAGGATGTAAAAATAGATGAAGGTGGCATAATCCAACTTTAGAAGAATAGAATTACTAAGGGAATAGTCTCTATAAAAAGGATATTTGATCAAGATAAATTAACAAGTGATACCAAGATGCCCAAAGTGAGTGGCAAAGAGTATAAATAAATTAATCTGGGTTCATTAGGAAATCCTAAGAATATCAATATTGGGCTGGTCTATACCAAGGAAGAGTTGACTAAAGTTACTAAAATATTGTCTAGATTTAAGGGCATCCTTGAATGATCTTACAAATATCTCATGATATTCGACATCTGAGCCATCACTAATATGATGCATTTGAAAGAAGCATGTAAAACTTTTAGGTAAAGTAAAAGACCCATGAATCCACTTAAATAACCTCCCATTTATATGGAAGTGAAGATGTTGATGGATGCAAGAATTATATTCTCAATCACACACTCTACATGGGTGGACAACCTAGTCCTAGTAAAAAATAATGGTGACATTAGACTCTACATAGACTTCTAGAACCTCAATAGATATTTAGAAAAGGAAAAATACATGCCCTATTTGGATGAGGTAAATCAAATGCTAGACACTCTAAAATTATGTCCTTTTAGTGTGTTTTTTAGGCTAAAACCAAGTGCTAGTCAATAAATAAGACAAGATGAAGACTGCCTTCATGACCAAGTGAGGAATGTTCACATATAGAAGGATTCCTTTCAGACTCATCAATGTTGGGGATACCTTTTAACATGCCATAGATCATGGATTCCAAGGATTGATTATCAAGTGCATTATTATTTATATGAATGGCTTAACCATTTTCTCTAAGAATAGGAAGGATCACATGATGCACCTCCAATAAGTTTTAGAGAAATGTAAGACCTTTGGTATCTCTCTAAACCCCCAAAAAATTATATTTTTCATGACCAAAGGTAAGCATTTGGGGAATATAATAAAAAATAATGGTATGGCTATTAATTTAACCCCTGAGGTTAATAAATCTTTCTAAGACATCAAGGAAGCCATAGTATAGGCACTCATATTGATTATCCTGGATTTCGATAAAGATTTATACCTTTATTATTTTGCTTCTGATCACTTAATTGATACTATTTTAATGTAAAAATTAGATGATAAGTAAGATCCAATCACCTTCATAAGTACAAAATTTAAGGACATACAATTAAGATATCCACTCTACGATAAACAATTGTATTCTTTGGTAAAATTCATAAAACATTTCAGACACTACATTCTCGGAAACAAGATTCACACCATTGTACTTGACCCTCCCATGCAGCTTATGCTTAGCCAAAATGAGTTAAGAGAAAGATGAGGGAATTTGATGACCAATCTCCATCAATATGACATAGAGATTGATTAATCTAATATGGAATAGGGCTATGTTTTAATTTAGTTAATTACTAAGACTGATCCTTGAGTTGATCTTTTGTAGGTAGAAGAAAACTAGGTCTCAAGTGAATATTGGTTCAAGGACATTATTTATTACCTATTGAGTGGTACTTTCCCCTCAAAGTTGAAAATAAAATATAGGAGAGTGCTCAGGTTCAAAATTTTGCACTTCATGATCAAAAGAGGAGTACTCTATAGAAATAAATATGAAGGGATTTACTTGAGATGCATCTCCAAAAAGGAAGCTACAAACATAATCAATAAATTCCATTATAAATTGGTAAGCTAACATGCTTTTGGAAGAACCACTACCCAAAAAATACTTAGAGAGGGATATTACGATGATCATCCACCTAAGAAACTAGTATTATTACAACAAAAAGAATGAAAACAAATCAAAAGATTAAGTGAAAGTCCTCAAAATATTATTAAATAATTATTTGAATGCAAAATGCTTACTTTACCTCCTATTAGAGAGTTGGATCTATCTACATATTTGCCTAAGATATATGATGCTAGTGTATTTTACGCCTATCATAGACTTACATGGCATTATTCAAACATATGCATTAATTTGAAATATAAGTTATGAGTAGTCATTAATAACTACCAAATTCAAGTAAAGGATACCAAAAATACTTTTATATAAATGTTCCAACCACATCAACATTTGAAAATATTTACAAAACATGTTCCAAATCATGTAACTCAATATAATTATCAAGTTAATATTTATATGGTAAACATAAGAGAACCAACACAACCTTATAAAGATAATCCAATTGATATATCTATAGGCAAAATTAATGTAATTAAGAAAGAGCCTCTTCAAATCCTATTTTATGATCGTTATATTCCAAAAAAATATTATATCATTGGACCATTATTCATGAAAGGTGTCATATGTGCACATTCATATGAAACTAATGAAACTATGATTGATTATGGTTCAAGTATAGATGTTTCCTCTCAATTATTTTCACTAGTATTGGATATATTTAAAGATATAATTTAACATGCACTACTATGATTATTATGAGATATGATAGGATTACAAAGAAACCCACTTGGATGTATTACCTTACATGTCAATGAAACTTAAGACCATTTTTATTTGATGTTATGTATTACAAAATAATGAAACATGCGATATTTTGTTTGGTGGGCCATGCATTAAAAAAAATGAGATCAATATCATGACCATTACATTAATACTTTAAATTTATTCATAATAATTAACTAATATTCAAAGCAATTTTTTAAATTTTTCAATACAAATATAAAATAAAATTATATCCAAGTAGTTATCAAAAAAACAATGTCATAAAAATTTAAATATACCTAAAAATCAAGTCTCCACTATTCTATCTACCAATGTTTATTTATCACACCCTCTTATTCGTATCCATTGTGAAATACCACACATTACTTTCTAGGTGCACTATGTTCTCCACTATATTGTGGTGGAAAAAATGAGAATAGGAAACACTTTTTTGTTTAAAGAACTAATTGAAAAAGATACCAAATAGAATGAATTATTTAAGATAAAATTTATTAGGACATTGGAGTCAACTCAATCTTCATTTTAGTATATATCAGCAAACCATTGAATAAAATAGACAAACAAACCTGAATGCTTTTAAATACAATCCTGGCCTTATTCCATGGAGTTTAAACACAACATAAGTATGAAATCATAATTATATATCTAAATTTGGACTAGATTTGAGAGGAAGTGGTTAGAAGCTATTGAGGTAGAATGTTTCATTAATGAAGTCTTTGCATATGATGCCATAAAAAAACACATAGTGAAAAAGATGTAAAATTTTGGATTGAGTTTCTATGGAAGCAACCCCATACCTTTATATTTTATTTAACATGTATTTAAAATAAATTACCAATTTGTTTTTGTTTTTTATTTTTGTAATGAATTTTTTAATTTATTTTAAAAAATAATGTCTTGAGTTAATTTTTACACCACTTCAAATTTAATAGCAGAAAATTGTGTACTATTTTATTCAAATCTAAAATGAATATAGTGTATTGCAACAAATAAGGAAAAAATGTGGAGTTACGACAATCCAAAGGATTAGAATATCATTATTTAAGAAAATAATAAAACATAAAATGAATTGGCATGTTTTACACTCTCCCTATAAAGCCATGTAGGTTAACATGCAATACTAAATTTTGATTCACCAACAATATCAATTAATTAATGGATATAAAATTAAAATTAGGCCCTTATTTAGTTTAAATTACACCCAATTATTTTTACAAAGTCACACTTCTAAAATCACAAATAGTGGGTTACAAACATGAAAATCTTGACAAGATTTGGATTTTGATCATTATTTCCAAGATTAAACACACATTTTGGATATTTATAACCACTTTTTATTTTCCACTAATAATTTTGGAGATAGATTTTTAATTCCAACTTTTAAAGAGTTTTTTGAACATATTACAAAAGAGCAATATTGACTTACCCTCACTAGAGTTCTCTCATCTAAACACTCAACAAATCAACCATTGGTGGTCAATCATCTGAAAAGGATAAATAATATCAATTCACCACCACTGAGATAAAATGGGCTCAATGATGAAAAACCAAGACATGTGTCCTCTTCATCATCACCTTTATGAAATAATCCTTGTACAAAGCATTGCACCTTATGTGATAACAATGCTCACCTTGAATCTCAATGTTGGAAGAAGATGTCCCTTATAGAAGAATCCACGAAGCAAGCCGGGGGCGAGAGTTAAAATTAAGAAGCCATCTTATTCCTCATATTCAAAATTAAAAATATTAAGGTAAATATCCAACCACTTTATACAAATGTTTATACCTTCACTTTGACTCATTCCTCCAAGGATACTTGTATCTTAAACTTAGGAGCTTCACATCATATAGAAAATTCAAAAGATGCATTAACTCTTCTTATTGAAAGTGAAACCCAAAAAAATTTAGTGTGTCACTCTACTCTTTTATTAGTTTTAGGATCTAATAAATTTATTTGCATGATGTACAAGCAATGATGTCCTATATGTACTTGGTATCTCATTAAATGTTTTCTACATTTAATAGATTTGTCATTCCATGGAGGCTAAGCAATGGATTTTTACCCACACAATGTTATTGTCAGATATTATTAAAATCCTACATTAGTTACTGTTTCTTAAAAATCTAATGATATGGCTCACTTATATTAATTTTATACCTTTTAGCACTCCTAATCTTCTCAAGAACTTATTTCTCATGCTAATTTTTTGAGAAAATTGTGGCACGAGAGATTTGGAAATATTAATTATTGGTACTTGTATTAATTGATTAAAACATGGTCAAAGTAATTCTCAAATTATCATGTAAATATGGTGTTTTTCTAAGTTGTGTTCTTAGAAAAAATCATAAAGAATAATTTTTTGAAGGAAAGTCTTAGAGAGCCAAAACTCCCTTTTAGTAGGTTTATAGTGACATAGTGTCTCTCACTAATACATCCTTTTCTAGAGCCAACGATATGATATATTTCATTTCTGAATTCTTTAAATAAAATTGGGTGTACCTTTTGAAGTAAAATAGTGAAATTTTTGATCTCTTTATTGTGTTCAAATTATTTATTGAAAAGTAGTGAAGATTCTTGATTCAACAACTGGGGATAGAAAATGAAGGTGAATATGTCAACCATTCATTCAATTTTTTAAATATACTCATGAAATCTAATTACACCATATTGTTCCCTACACACCTCAATAAAATGGTATTATTGATAAAAAAATTCATACATTGAAATAACTAAAAAATTGCATGAGTTGATCCAAGAATCTATGCACATAACTTTGAGACAAATCCATCAATTATAGTAACTTTGTTTATAACTTAACTCCTCATCGATCTTTTTAAAATTTAACACTAGAAGAGGCTTAGAATAAATAAAATCTAGATGTTTCTACTTTTTTTTGGTGTTTAGTCAATATTGGGAATGCATTCCTGATGAAAAATATAAGGCCATGGATAAGAGGAGCCAATAATGCATTTTTATTAGCTTTTATGAATATGTAAAATCCTATCCTTTTTTTTAACATATAACTCATCAATTACTTTATATGTTACATGTTCAAGTATAGGAACACTCTTCGACCTACATACCAATATATGCACCTTCTTCTTCTCCCATTATATCCATTTCACACTACTCTTCTTTCAACATATACAAATATCTAAATGATCCAATGGATGAATAAATTTGAGGTTTTCATGACTCTTCCTCTACCTCCTATTATCCAAAAATTTCTATGATAGGTCATAAAGGCAAGAGTATCATCTAGAATATCAAAAGTTGATCCCACTAACACTTATCACACTAGATATGAGAAGGTTGTTGTAGGTCTTATTGATGATGTTCTAAATTATAAATATTCTTGGACCTTTAATAATGTAGTTAGTAAACCTAAATAGGATGAATTAATGTTAGTTTATTATAATTAATTTTCTTATAATGATAGTTAGGACTTAGTTCCTCTTATAAAAGTGATAAAATTAGTTTAGACATGTGGGTTTATTAAACCATGTATGCAGCATATGGTTGAATTGAAAATTACAAGGCACACCTAGTAGCAAAGGGATGTCCCAATTTGATGGACTTGACTAATCATATACCTTTGCCACCAATTATAAATATGAATTTCATTTATCATGTTCTCTCACTTGTTGCATCACACATTCAAAATGTACATCAAATAGATGTGAAGAGTGCCTTCTTTCATGGATATTTATAAGAATCAATATAGATTTATAAACCAGAAAAGTGTATTCAATATTATTAACTAATATGAATAATTTAGGGATATCTCTCTGTTATCAAATGATCTCCTTGAGTTTGGTATGAGTGGATGAACATTTTTATTTTATTGAAACTAATTTATACATATGTCATTTAGAACCCACTATTTACACAATGAGGATTGATGGTTAACTCCTTATACATGTTCTGTATGTTGATGAATTGATTATCAATGGGAGTTATTCCTCTTTGATTAAGGGTGTAAATTTAAGCCTATTGGATTAGTTTGATATGTAATAATTTTACCTTATTTACTATTTATTTTGTCTTTAGGTATTAAAAATATAAGACAAGGATCAAAATTTTGAATACTAAGTATGATTTAGATAAACTTAGATGCTTCATCATGCTTGAATACAAGCTAACCCTGATTCCCTTTCAATATGGAGTCACTTTGTTTTCCAAGTGTTCTACACCAATTTTTGATGCTACATTGTATAGGCAATTAGTAGGAAACCTTACTTATTTAAATAATAGCAATTATAGCATCTCCTTTATTTTTTGACTTGTCTTTTGCTTCATGTATAATCCACATGATATTCAATGGAAATAATTAAAACACATACTTAGTTAAATTCATGGTAAGATATAATTTGGAATTGATTACATATCAAAGAGCTTAACACAATTAGTGGGATATATAAATTTCAATTGGGAAGGCAATGTTGATGATCTCAATCCCACTTCTAGATATATATTTCATCTTAGCTCGTATGCCATCACTTAGTCAAGTAAGAATAAACATGATATTTCTCTATATTATACTAGTCCATAGTATCATGGATTTGTCATTGTTATCTAGGAATATATTTTAAAACACCATAATTTGACCAAGTTCATCATTGACTTGAACTAAACCACTATTATTTGGTGTGACAACCAAAGTGTTATCCACATTACCTAAAATCTAGTAGAACAATAGTGAATTAAAAGTATTTAGATTCATATACACTTCTATTGGCATAATGTTGTCATTGATATCAATTTGAAGTCATTAATTTCAAAAATGTGTTTTCATTATTGTCTAGATGAATTTGGTAAAGATGCATGGTGAGTGGTCTTTGAGGTATGCATGAGTGAAGGTTGATGTCGACGTAAGAAAAGATAGTTGAGGCATCAACATGAGGTTGTCAAAGATGATCAATGGTGAAGGTTTTCTCTCATTTTTGTCTTTGTTATTATAATTTTTGTGTCAAGATTGGTGTTGTACTAGTGAAAGATATTCAAGGCAAGTTGTCAAGTGTTGGATCCTTGTGGTATATTGAGAAGGTATGAGCATAAGATGCCTAGTTTTGTGCATAAAGAGGTATGGTGGCATAGTGAGTTAGATGTTCTTAGGGATATAAAGGCTTTATAATTTTGATATCAAATGTATTTGAGGATAAGTAATGTAGAATCATATCCTTATTTAAAGTGTCAATAACTTAAGGAGTCTTATCATTGCTGAATGATGGCATGAGGAGAGAGATGAGTTGTCTCAGGCATGTGAGAAGATGTATGGTAGTGGTTGAGCATGGTAATATGTTGTATGGAATGAGATTGAGATTTTAATAATGATATTAAGGTGTTGACAACATGAAAAGAGGCATGAAGTTTAAGTACTTGAGTGACCTAATACTAGTCATATCATGAAGAAACCTAGTGAGAAGGTTTGAGCATGGTGGCTTAATGAGATAAATGCATAAAGTCATAATAATATGTATAAGGTTGTTTTAGCATGAATATGAGGCATAGGGACACTCAAGTGAGTCTAAGGGTTATCCTATAGGGATAAGATGTACAAACCTAGTATGCAACCATATCACCTTTAGATCATGCTTGGCCTAATGAGACATCATGAGTTGTTGATAAGATGTATGAAATATGTTTCACATTGAATGATTTATGTAATTTATATGAGGTGATAATATCTTGGACAAAGGTTATAAGTTCAATTTAAAGGCTAAATATAACTTACAAGTCAAGGTATAAACAAGCAAAGAGAGAAAACATGGCCTAATAAGGTATCAGGATCAATTTCTAAGGCATGGGTGAGTAAATGGGCATTGAAAAATGTGATTAAGGTTTTTTTTAAGCATGTTAATGAATTTTTTGGTAAAAAATTAAAGGTTAAAATAAGAAGAAGTGTCTTAAGGTCTCTTGAGTGCATAGGATGAAGAATTTTCTACTTAAGAATGATTTTCAAGTGTTCCTTAGCATATACAACATCCACATGAGGACCTAAGATACTTATGGTAGATGGGGAAGTTTCCTAGATCAATCTCCAAGAATTGGTTTCTTTAATGAGGGACTAAACTTTATATATGATCGTTAAGAGTGGAAGATGGTTTAAACCCTCAAAGAACCCTAACAATGACCTAATGTTAAAGATATTGATAAAAAGTGTCTAGGATGGTCTCAAATGGATATATAAATGATTTGATGTTGTATTAAACTCTCTTATAATTATCCAAGTATGATTGGTTTGATAGGTGAGTGAGTGGACTTTACAAGAAAGGCCTTGTTTCTCATATATTTAGTGTATCAGATAGAGTTGACCAAGTCAAAGTAAATTATTGGAAGATAAATTTTGAGTATTTAATTTTATGTCCATGGTGGTTTATAAGTATGTTATATCTTTTAGGCGTGCCAAACTAGACATATAATTTGACCTATCACTAACAGACCTAATGATTGAGATACTGAAAAAACTTCTTAGAAGTGAGAAGTTGATTAGGGATATATTATCATGGATTAAGGATGAATCCAATTACATGGATATGTTTTTAAATACCTGTAATACATGTTTATATTGGATACGAGATTTGAATATCCTTATATATGACAAAATGTTGTTCAGATGTTTAATTAACTAGTTTTGATGTGACTGAGAGGAGAGAGGTCCAGAGATTGGTTTATATGTATAAAATTTATCATTAGACCTGATTTTTTGTTTGGAGATGTTATATATATATATATATATATATATATATATATATATATATATCATATTAATTAATTATTAATCTTTTAATGTGTCTACATAGGTGTTGGAATTCAAGCTCACCATGGCTGGACTTTGAAGAAAACTAACAGTTCTAAGTGAACATGGTACAGTGACGAGTTTGAATCCTTATCTTATGAATTTAAGTTTATAATTAATATGATGATTTTTTTAAGGATATATATGAAGTATAAATTATTTTTATAATTTTTGAGAGTTAGTATAATAGGTTGAAACATTGAATCCAAAATGGCTTATCTTATTGGGTAAGGACTATGAAAGAGAAGGTCAACAAATTTGTCTACAAGACCAATAGTTTCCACTAGAATTTGTGATCTATTGATTATAGATTGTTATGAATATTTTGGATGATATTATACATGAATTTAAATTCTTTGAGTGTGTTTCTTTAGGTGTCAAAAGTTCAAAGTTACATGATTGTGTTTTGAAGATAGTTGGTAGTTTAGAGTAAGTTATTTGTAGAGAAGGCTTTGAGCTTGTATACCCTAAGTTAAAGCATATAATGAAATTTATGATGACCTTAATGTTATGAGGTTTTTTAATATGTGATTTTTTACCATGTTAGTTTTTATGAATGGTTTTTATGCTTCAGTTGTTTAAGACATGTTTTTTTGTATGCACGGGCCTATTATGAATAATGTTTTGAGAAGAGGTTCAAGTAGTGGTTGGACCTAAAATGTATTGTGGACCTAAAGTAAAGCTTTATAAAGTATATTTGAAAAATAAATGATTTTATCCTACTGTGTATGGATTTTATAAGTATTCCAGGAAAGACTAAGTGTAACATGCTCTAATGAAGGCCTAATCAGAATAGGTCTCCTTAAGACCTAAAAGAGGTTTTTTGGTCATATATGTTATGACCAACCAATTGTATTATTTAGTTTATGTTTGAAACATATTATAAGACATATTTTAAAGGTAATATAAGTATTAAAGTGTGAAAGGCTGACCAAGGTTTGTGAGAGTTAGTGACTTGTATAAAAGAAAGACTAATTACACTTAGTTAAAGTGTTAAGAAGTGTGTGTGTGTGTGTGTGTGTGTGTGTGTGTGTGTGTGTGTGTGTGTGTGTGTGTGTGTGTGTGTGTGTGTGTGTGTGTGTGTAAAATATAATTAAAGATCACATTGAGGATTATAAAAAAGTCATGTAGACCATCAAAGGGGTGTATATAATTAATCATGGATATATAATATGAGGTTTAATTATTAATATTAAGGTCATATGACCTAATCAGACTTGAAGAGACCTAATAAAGAAAAGAATCTTAGAGGTAGTTTTGAGAAGGATAGAAGAGCTAAAAAAGGACCAACATCTAGTGAATATTAAAACTAAGAAATATGTAAGGGAGAAGTATACATGGCTTAGTGGGTGTTTGGCCAAGAGGCGTCTAAGTTGGTGCTGAGTCACTAAGGGAGTTGGTACTTCCTTGTAAGTGGGTACTTGCTAAAATACTTTGTCAAGTTGGTTTTGGATAGATTGGGGTTGGTGCTTAAAAATGACTAGGTGATCAACTTAATTTGATTCATTTCTCTATATGACTAGTTTTCCAAGATATAATCAATGGTTTTTATTCCCCATGGGGGTTTCCCACTTATATGATGTGTTCATACTTGCCATGTATACTCTCATTACTATGTTGCTAGACTAGTTGATATTAATCATATGATTGTGTTATTTGAAGATTGATTACAAAATGTTATAAGGACATTGATGCAACCCCCACTCATCTTGATTCTAATAATTGGTATTAGATCTTAGTTATTTGAGATAGGTCTTATAGCCTAAAGGTGATCCTAGAAGCATAAGCTTGGATTAGGATGATGACAATGTTTATCATGATAGTAATGATGGTATATAAAAGAATGATGGTACTAGTAGAGATGACTAAGAATAAGAAGGATGACAAGGTGACTCATGATAAACTCATAAACCAGGGTGGTTTGTTTGATAATGTAAAACATAATTTAGATTTTAAAGATTGTTAGGAGTATTCTTTGCTATCTCAAAAGGATTATGAAGAATCAAAATCAAAGGTTAAGTCTAAGATGACATTGAAGCCTAAAAAGATGTTGAATAATATTTAGTCTTGTGAGAATATGGTGATATAGGAATCCTAAATTTGATAAGTGTTGTATGTCAAGAAGTTAAGAAGGATTATTTAGAGGTAACTATTAGTACCAAGATTCTTGATCTATGTTGAATATGCACTTTGTCTACTATTTATTCATATGGTGATAAACTTACGAAGACAAAGGGGGAACATTGTTGTATGATCTTTATTTGTTGATTATTTGCATTGATTGATATATGTTTGGTATAAAGGAGAGAATGGTAACTTTGATTTATTTGTCCAGAGAGTGGTTATTTTTGTTATCTAGATAGAGGTAAAACATGGAGTTAGGGGGAGCATGATTTTTGAAATGTTTCATGATTCTATTTGTTGAGCTAGTTGAGAGAGAAATTTGAGTGGTCTATGTGAATCAAGATGACCTTAAGGTCATAGAAGACCAAGGCACATATTTTATTGTCTCAATTTGAATATCATGAAGAAGACAAGTTATGTCAGAGGTTTGTCATAGTGAAGCATGTAAGTATAGACATAGTTGATAGAATGGTGTAAGGAAGATATCACAATGAGGTATGTGTCATGGTGGATTGAGAAACATGAAGGAGATAGATTTATGCAAGAAGAACATCTAAAATACCATATGGGCATAACATGAGTGATTTCTTCTCTAGCATGGAGGGCTAGATTTTTCTCTTAGATAATATTCTTTATTGCAGATAGACCTAATAAGAATGGTGGACAAGCATTGATTTCAAAGATGTTTTATGATCATAGGCATTAAGTGTGATTTCTATAGGCATTTGAAGATGATATTTGGGTCATGTATCATATTTATATATGATTGATATGCCCTGATTATGAGATTTAATAGTGATCAAGCAAGATATAAGTCTGAAAGACTATAAACTAGACGTTCTACAATCCTAATGAGCAGGGAATTGACATAAGAAGGGCCATAATGATGTAAATGGATCAGATATGGCCTATGGATCTTAGAGAATATCAGAAGAGATTGATTTCATAGTATGTGAATGGATTCTGACAACTTGAGAGATATCTTCAAGGTCAGATTATTGAGCATTATATTCTCTAATTAATCACTAAGATTGATATCAAGGAGCATATTGTAAATATGCATCTTGCTTAAGGTAGATATCAAAAATGATAGTTGGTAGAGTACAATTAGCAGTGGTTAGGTGCATAAAATATTTTTCATGAGTGAGGTCATTCATAAAATAAAGAGTGTTTCCATGGGTGATTGTTATAGTTTTTGAAGATTATGTAATATCTAGTAGATTTTAGAGGTATTATATGCTTAGGGGGAGAAAATTATTTTTTAAAAGTTGTTTACAATAATTATTGATTCTAAGGTGAGTATTTGGTCAACATTTCATTGTGTGGATTCGTAAAGTTCAAGTCCAAGGATCAAATAGCTACATGGGTAAGTGCACAGAGTAGGGAGACAATCTCTTGGATATTTTACATAATGCAATCACATTATATAAATTAAAAATATGAAATTATTGATCCATAATGCAATTGCATTAATTTATTACTCAATCATGTTATTTTAAAAATAATAATGTGATCATTTTTTTTTTTTACACATTAAAGCAATGACTATAAAAATAGATTAAACGTTGGATAATAGGTAATGTGATCATGTTATTAATAACATGATCACAATATTGATAACGTGATTTCATTCTTATTATTTTATACATAAAATCATGTGAGAGTTGCACATGAAGGAAACTTTGGCCAAAACCTTATATTTACTACTCCAAATGTCGAGTATAAGGAATGTTATATTTATTCCTTATACTTTAAATTTATTTTAGCAAATATTATAAATTATGGTCACTCTACATATGATAGAGTTGGTCTCATAGCTACATGCCTTATGATGTGGAAAATAGTTTTTCAAAATCTAATCTGGTGAGTACCAAGGCATTTTCAATCTCTAAGTATTAAACCTTAGGATTTTAAAATAATTTTTTCAATTCATGTCCCCTTTTGGTAAACATATAGTAATTTTTTATGTTCTTGTACCTTCTAGATTGATTCTTAGTGTTTCTAAGGGTCTTAGGTTTATCAAAATTGAAGTTTGAAAACCAATCACTTTGAAAATGATGCGAGGTAGTGTGATTGGAGTAACATAGGTGATATTAATGACATGCACACATAAAATGATCACTTTATGCTAATTTCACTTTTTCATCATCCCTCCCTCATCCTTGATCACTTTCTACTCATGCCTCATCACCCTTAATCATTATATCATCATTCTTCATTATCCTTAATCACTCCTTTATTGACCATCCTTGTCCCTAGTCATCTCTAATCACCCCCTCATCATCCTTGATTACTACCTCATTAACCCTCACTATCCCTCATCATCCCTAATCACTCACTCACTATCCCTCATCATCCCTCATCACTGCTTCATTGACCCTCACCATCCCTTATCATCTTTAATTACTTCCTCATCATCCTAATCACTCCCTCATTAGCTCTCACTATTCCTAATCATCTCTTCATCATCCCTAATCAATCCCTCCTCATCCTTCATCAACATTAATCACTCCTTTATTTTCCCTCACCATTCCTAATCATTTATAATCTCTCCCTCATCATCCCTAATCACTCCCTCATTGACCCTCACCATCCTTCATCATCCCTAATTACTACTTCATCATACCTCATCATCTCTAATCATTCATTCCTAATCCCTCATCACCCCTAATCATTCTCTCATTAATTATCACCATTCCTCATCATCCCTAATAACTCCGTCATCCTCCCTAATCACTCATTTACTAACCCTCACCATCCCTCATCATCCCTATTGAATCCTTCATCATCTCTAGTCAACTCTTCCTCATCCCTCTTCATCCTTAATCACTCCATCTTATAACTTGATGGTGGTATTTTGTTGGTTTTTAACAATACTAGGAGCTACAAGTGGAGAATTGAGTGCTAGCATAAAGTATAAGACATAATGATCAAAATAATTTGGAGGTAAATTTGAAACATAAATATTTAACACCTATGAAAAAATATGTTCTTATTAGAAATGATTTAATTCATAATTGAAAATTCACTAGAAAAATAGAAGCAAGTAAAACCACCATAGCACCAAAAATGGGTAGTAAATACATGAGGATCACCAAGCTATGTAATTTCCTAAAACCAATCAATTGCTTTCCATATGAAGACATTTTATGATCTGAATGATTACATTGAAGGCCTTATATTTGTATGTATATTTATTTAGTCATCATAATAGAGAGTGGAAAATAATTTTTAAATGATTACAAAAAGTAGTCCAAGATTGGAAGTGGCACTTAATTCATAAAGTTCTAATATTCAATCCAATGAAGATTGTCACACTATGAGCTCTCTACTTGCACATTTTGAGAAGTGGGTACAATTTATCTAGCACTATAAAAAGGTAAGTAGATAATATATTATGAACACAATGATATGGTCAATACTAAAAATATTTGTACTTCCCTAACAAGAAATTATATGAATTAAAAATATTGTTTCACTAATAAATGTAGATCAATGGTGATCTAACCCAATGAATTTAATTTATCCTAAATCATATTTTCAAAAATTGAAATTGAAATTTATAAATCATCCATAAACATACACTAGTGTATGATCTAGTGTAGGCCTTGAGAAATGGATCACCTAGTAGTGTCACTTGGTGTACAAAATCATAAAATTTAAAGACGCAATCCTTTGTTACATATCACCATTACAGATGTGTTATTTTTTACATGTGGTCAACCATATATTTACCATTGACATATATTTTATGAAATAAATTATTTAAATCTTGTGATTTATTGTCATGATTTGAAATACCATATATCGTAGTTAGTTCATAATCTTTCAATCATTAGTGCCAGGAAGTAAAAGCATCTTGTCAGTTCTAGTAAGAAGTATATTGTTGATGGTAATAAGTAAATCTAATAACATCCTTATGCCACCATATCATATCGTGGTTCATCCAATAATAACAAAGATAAAATAATTGAACTATAACCTAGATGAATATAAAGATATCTTTCAGTCACCTAAATAAGTTCCTACATACTTTACACTAAATAATACTATTGATTTGATCCCTTAACCACTACTACTTCAAAAATATTTATATAACATATAATTTATAGAGAATGAATTGATAAATTAGTAGATCCATGAAATCATAGATAATGGACACATCATGCCCAAATCATTGCCTTGCAAAAAGCCAATTATGTTTGTGCCAAAGTTGTGAATTAATTAAAAAATTCTTAAAAATATTGAAGTGAATAACTATTATCCTTATCTAAATATTAAGGAATTTTTCTACCATATCCAAGTTGTATAAGTCTTTTCCAAAATTTATCCTGGTTTGGGTATCATCATATTCATGTTAAACCTCTATACATTTGGAATATAGTCTTAAAAACAAACGAAGGATTGATTGACTCATTAGTTATGCCTTTTACGTTAACTCATGTAAATAATTGATTCATTTAAATATATTGAACGACTTCCTAAATCCATTTACCTATATTATTTTAAAAATTTACCTTGATGACATCTTAATCTTTAAAAAACATGGGATGAACATCTACACCACGCTGAACTAGTGTTTCACATTTTGCAAAAACATATTTTTATGATAACATGAATAAAAGCTCATTTTTCATTCAAGAGATAAAATATTTGAGACAAATTACACACACAAGGAGTGCATGTGTTAAAGTAACCAGGATTCAAGTCATACAGGAATGGGAAACACTAAATAACTTTGCATTTAATTCAAATCTTCTCAAAAGTAGAAAATTATACAAGAGATTTATGTTTAATTTTTATCTTTTAAACTAAACTACCAAAGGTGTAACATAATAATTTTTCATCTAGTTATCTACAAAACAAGTATAATTTGATGAACTAAAATTTTATCTCTATTTTGTGTTATTACTTATGGTACTTAACTATAAATTTTGAATATCATCCAATTCATTTAGTAATAAAATTGACTATCGTAAATGGGTATTGATAACACAAGTACTAGAAAAGAGTTAATTTATATTTTAAGGGATTAAACAACATATGATTGGAATACAAGATATATGTAGAGTATATATTTACATCAGATGATTAGGGAGTGATTAGGGATGGTGAGGGTCAATGATGGAGTGATGAGAGGTGGTGAGAGTCAATAAGGGAGTGATTAGAGATGATAAGGGATGAATAAATACTGATTAGGGACTATGATGGATGAGGACGGAGTGATTAGGGATGTAGAGGGATGGTGATATTCAATTAAAGAGTGATTAGGGATGATAAGCCTAAATGATTAGAGATAATGAAGGTCAATGAGGGAGTGATTAGGGATGAGGAGGGAGTGAATGGGGGATGAATAATGAGTGATTATATATATTGAAGGATGGGGAGGGAGTAATTAGGGATGATGTGAGATAGTGAGGTTCAATGGAAGAGTGATTATGGATGATAAAGGAGTGATTAGAGATGACTAGGGATAGTGAGGGTCAATCGGGTAGTGATTAGGGACAATGAGGAATGATGAGAGAGTGATTAGGGGTAATGGGGGATGAGTATGAAGTGATCAAGGATGAGGTAAGGATTATTAAAAAGTGAAATTAACACAAAATAGTCATTTTATGTGTGTAGGTCATCAATATGACCAAAACTACCCCAATCACACCACTTTGGATCAAGTTTAAAGTGCGTAGTTTTCAAACTTCAATTTTGACAAAATTAGGACTCTTATAAATGCCATGAATCAATACATAAAGCATAAAAACTAAAAAATTACTATATGTTTACCAAAAATGTATATTAGTTGAAAAATTTATGTATTAAAATCTCTAAGTTTAATACCTAGACCCTGTAAATGCCTAAGGACTAACCCAATTGGATTTTGAAAAACTATTTTCTATGTCGTAAGGTGGGAAACTATGAGACCAAGTCTATTAGATGTAAATTTACCCTAATTTATTATATTTACTGTAAATGTAAACTTATACTTAATAATTAGCGTAGTAAATATAAGCTTATGACCAAAATTGCTTTCACGTAAAAATCTTGCATGATTTTATGTGTAAAATACCAGGGATGAGATCATGTTATCAATAAAGTGATCACATTTTTTCAACATGAGTAATTTTTTAATAATTTGATCACATTTTTATAATGTGATCACATTTTTTATAATGTCATCACATTTTTTATAACGTGATCATGTTTCTAATAACATAATTGTATTACCTATTATCCAACATTTGTTCCATCTACATATTTGTTGATTTAATGCGCAAATAAATAATAATATGATCACATTACTATTGTTACAATAACATGATCACATTATACATTAATGTGATCATGATATTAGAATTTGAATTCAATTATCATGCCTTTTGGCTTGGGAATGGCTTGAATTCTTGAGCCAAATTCTTGGATTGTCAATGTACATCTGAGTTTTGAGAGTTAAGATTAAAAATAAGAAAATTAAACTTTGATTGCCAAATAAACTAAGAATTTCAATGTGAAAACTAAAAAATTTAATAATATCATGATAAGCAGCTCTCCTCTTTCCAAAAATATGATTTTTATAATTTTTGGACTAATTTAAGGTTTTAAACTATGTTGATTTATAACTATACTTTTTTTAGGCCACAAAACTCCTATGCATGTTTGTGTAATTTTTTTTTTTTTGTTTATCCAAGTTAAAAACACATTATATGGTCACAAACTAGGCCTAATTATACACACATTTAAAAAAAATGATTATTTCATTTTTTTGAGGTAGTTAGGTATGTCGCATATACATCTATCCATTTTTTTTCTTAGGTTTTAGGATCCATTTACTTTTAAAATTAATAAAATAATTATTCATTGAAAAAAATATATAGTTCCCAAACTAGAAAATCTTATTTAAATTTTGGCCAAAGTGTTTCAAAAAATATTAAATGTTGCTCAAAAAATGGTGCACCACACAACCATGTTGATCAAATTACTTGGTTTCCATGAAAAAAATAATATTTCCTCTTCAAAATTTAGATGTTTAACTTAGTTATACTTAAACCAATTTTTTTAAAGATTAGTTTTAAGGAAACTAGACTTAATGCTACATTTCATGTTCCTCAAATTCTCTACAAAAGTTAAGATTTCATAAATTTTAGGAAAATCATGTCCATGGATAGGTAATTTTTTGTCCCCCAACTTTTTCAAACTTACCCACATAAGGAAGGCCCTTTGTCATTAATGTCAAAGGGGGAGAAAGACTAGTTTGAGGTAGAAGAAATTGATCATACTATAATATATTTTTCCATCCATAACAAAGGGGGAGTTTGTAGGCATAATTTTATCATTGATGTCAAAATGTGTTGTCATTATTGTCTATATGCATCTTGTAAAGATTCATGGTGAGTGGTTTGTGAGGTATGCATGAGTGAAGGTTGATATTCAGGCAAGCAAGGATAGTTGAGGCATCAACATGAGTTTGTCAAAGATGATCAATGGTCAAGGTTGTTATTCAATGTTGTCTTTATTGTTGTAATTATTGTGTCAAAATTAGTGTTGCTCTAGTGAAGGATAATCAAGGTAAGTTGTCAAGTGTTGGATAATTATGATTTATTTAGAAGGTATGAGTGTATGATAGTTATTTATGTGCATAAAGAGACATGGTGGAAAAGCGATTTGGGTGTTCTCAGGCCTATAAAGGTTATAAAAGTTTAATATCAAGTGTCTTTGAGGACAAGTGCTTGATAATAAGATCCTTATTTTAAGTATAAAAAATTTAAGGAGTCTTATCTTGGCCTCATCATGGCATGAGGAGAGAGATGAGTGGTCGCAGGAATGTGAGAAGATGTATGGTAGTGGTTGGGAATGGTAATATGTTGTATGGTATGAGAGTGATATGTTAAGCATGATATTGAGGTATTCAGAACATGAAAAGAGCCATGAAGTTCAAGTCCTTAAGATACCTAAGATTAGTCATAGCATGAAGAGACCTAGTGAGAAGGTTTGAGAATGGTGGCTTGGTGACATGGATGCATATAGGAATAATATGATGTATAAGGTTGTTTTAACATACATATGAAGCATTAGAACACTTAGGTGAGTCTCAAGGTGATCCTATAGGGGTAAGACCTACAAACCTAGTATGAAAGTAGACCACCTCTACACCCTGCTTGGCCTATTAAGGCATCATGAGTTATTGACAAGACATATGAAAAAAATTGATAGTGGTGTTTTTTTTTACTGTACATGAGGTTATAAGAGCTTAGACAGTGGTTAGAAGGCTAGTTTCAATGCTTAATGTGACTTGAAGTTCAAGGTTTAAGCAAGCAAAGAGAGATCGCATGGCCTAACGAGATATCAAGATCAATTTCCAAGGAATGGGTGAGTAAGTGAGCATTGGCAAAGGTGACTCAAGTTATTTTAAGCATGTGCATGAATTTTTAGGTAAAAATTTGAAGGTTAAAATAATAAAAAGTGTCGTAAGGTCTTTCAAGTGCATAGGGTGAAGGGTTGTCTACCCAAGAAGGTTTTTCAAGTGTTCATTAATAGTGAAGCATCTACATGAGGAAAAAATTTTTTCATGGTAGATGGGGAGGGGTCATAGATCAAATTTTAAAGCATTGGTTTCTAGAATGAGGGACTAAGCTTTATGAATGATCGTTAAGACTGGAAGATGGTTTAAACCATCAAGAACCCTAACAATGACCTGATGTTGAATATATTGATAAAAAGTGATAAAATTATCTCAAATGGATATATAAGTGATTTGAGGTTAAAATAAACTCTCCTAGGATTCTCTAGGTATGATTGGTTTGATTGGTGAGTGAGTGGAACCTACAAAAAAGGCCTTGTTTTTCATAAATTTAGTGTAGCAAATAGAGTTGGCCAAGTAAAAGTATTCAAATAATTAAAATAAAAAGTTTGATACTTTTATTTTGTGTCCATGGTGCTTTTTGATCAAGTTATATCTTTAAGGTATGCTAAATCAGTCATAAAATTTGACCTATCACTAACAGACCTAATGATGCAAATAGTGAGAAAACTAGGTAGAAGTGAGAAGTTGATTAGGGATGTATTATCATGGATTAGGAATGAATATAGTTTCATGGATATTTTTTTAAATAAAAATAATAAATTTTAATATTTAATATAATATTTTAAGATCATTTTATATGATAAAATGTTACTCAGAAGTTGACTTAACTGGTTCTAATGTGCCTTTGAGGAGAGACGTCCATAGTTGATCTATGTATAATATTTTTCATTAGACATTAGTGTTTATGTGTTTGGAGATGTTATGAATATATCTAAGAATAATATTAATTAATTAGGTGTCTTTTAATGTGTTGAAATAGGTGTTGGAATCGAAATTCACCATGATTGGTCTTTGAAGAAAACTTATTGTTCTAAGTGAACAAGGTACAATGATGAGTTTAAAGCCTTATATTATGAATTCAAGCATAAAATGAATATGGTGATGTTTTTTGGGATATATAGGAAATACATGATTTTCATAAGGTTTGAGAGTTATTTTAAGAATTTGAAACATCAAAGCTAAAATGGCTTGTCTGGCTGAGTAAGGACTCTGAGAGAGAAGGTCAACAAATTAGTCTGCAAGACTAATATATACCACTAGAATTTGTGATCTATCTATTAGAGGTTATTTTGAGTATTTTTTAAGATATTATACATTTATTTTAATTCCTTGAGTGTGTCTCGTTAGGTGTCAAAATTTTAACATTCCATGATTATGTTTTGAACCCAATTGGCAATTCTAAGTAAGCTACTTGCAGAAAACAGTTTGAACCTGTATACCCTGAGTTGAATAATATAATGAATTTTTTGATTACCATGATGTCATGAGGTTTATTAATATGTGAATTTTTTCCATGGTAGTTCATAAAAATGTTGTTTATGCTTCAGTTATTCAAGATAGATTTTTTATGTATGTAGAGGCTTATAATGAACCATGTTTTCAGAAGAGGTTCAAGTAGTGGTTGGACCTAAAAGCTATTGTGGACCTAAATTAAAATTGGATAAGTCATAATTTAATAAAATATTAAGTTATTATACTATGTATATAGTTTGATATCATTTCAAGAAAGACTAAGTGTAACATGCTCTAATGAATGACAAATAGGATTAGGTCTCCTTAAGACCTAAAAGAGGTTTTTTGGTTTTATATGTTATGGCTGACCATTTATATTATTTGATTAATGTTTGGAATTTTTTATAAGATAAATTTTAAATTTAATCCAAGTATGTAAGTGTGCAAGGCCAACCAAAGTGTGTGAGATCAAGTGACTTGTATAACAACAAGACTAATTAGGCTAAATTAAAGTGTTAAGAAGTGTGTGTATATATAAGTGAATAAAATATCAGATTGAGGAGAAGAAAGAGGTAATTTATACCATCATATAGGTGTATATAATTATCCATGGATATATAATGGGAGTTCTGAGTATGAAGATCAAGGTCATATGACCTAATCAATCGTAAGGAGACCTAGTAAAGCAAATAAGCATAGAGGTATTTTTGATAAGTATAGAAGAGAGAGAAGAGATGAAAAAGAAACACCATCTATTTAAGATTTCAACTAAGAAAATATGGAAGGGAGAAGTTTACTTGTCTTAGTGGGTGCTTGGTCAAGAGGTGGCTGAGTTGGTGTTGAGTCGCTAAGGAAACTGGTGCTTCCTTACAAGTAGGTGCTTGCTAAAAGACTTTTTTAAGTTGGTGCTTGATAGACTAGGGTTGTTGATCCAAGTTGAGTGGGTGCTCAACTGAATTTTATTCTTTGCTTTATAAGACTAGTTTTCCAAGATATGGTTAGTGGATTTTATTCCCCATGAGGGTTTCCCACTTATATGATGTGTTCATAGTTTTTATGTATACTCTCTTTACTATGTTGCTAGACTAGTTTATATTGATCACATGATGATGTTGCTTGATGATTGATTAGAATATCTATTCAAGTGTAAGTAAAAGTTTATAAGGACACTTATTCACTCCCCCTCTCAATTATCTTACTTCCATCAATTTCATCTAACATCTCATTGAGGACCATGTGGTCAATATTAAGTAATGTCACATAAAAGACCAGGTTGCATAAATCTTCACCAAACCTATAGCAAGAAACAAGTACATGTTTATCAAGGATATTATAGGGTAAAGGCATTTGTCATTAAGGGGGGATTATTTACAGTTCTTCCTTCATCTTGATTATACATTGGTACCTAATCAATGACTTTATTTGTGAGACCCATTTTCTATGTTTTATTATTTCCCCAAATTACTCTTTTGAGAGGAAGCTAGAGAAATTATCCAGTGATAAGCTTTCTTTGGGTCTTCACCTAGGTAAGTTTGACCTAAATTAATTTTACCCATGTGTGATATACACTTTGGTTTTTAGAGTTAACAAGTAGATATAATTTCTAGGTGTGCATATAATTAACTTTGTTGGTGTGCCTATAATCAAATTTATTGGTGTGCATATGATCACCATTAATTTCACAACAAACAGTGGAATTTGGTACTTGGTAGGTAATATTAATTTCTCAAATAGTTTATTTTCAAATTGACAAATGAAATCTCACTCACCTTTCCTCAATTAATATAAATAAACAAAACTCTAATTCTGTAAGTTTTTCTTAAGAGATTGTTGAAAGAATCATTCTATCATTAAATCGATTTAGATTTTAATATTTAAATTTCCCCATTAGTGTGGTTAAGGTCAAGGTTATCTTAAGGAAATTGACACATTTCATAATTGATTTCGACATCCCCAGCTTCTTAAATATGATTTCAAATACACCATAAATATTAATATATTTCTAAGGCCAAATTGATATGTTATTATTTTCAACTAAGAATGAGTCAAGTCCTTTAGACCAATGTAATATTCTAATATATCCTCATTCTAATTATCTTCTTCTCTAGGATTTTTAACTAAATCTAGGTAGCCTTAGGGCATAGGAAAGGGATTTTGGCTCTATATCTATTTATACGCCAATAAAGGGCCTTAAATGATAAGTTGATCTAGGAGTGTTTCCTTCTCCAAGGAGATATCATTTTCCTTTGAATTTTCCTCTTCTTTAGGTAGTGATTCTAAAGAATTGAACTTTTTTTTTTAGAGATACTTTCTTCTGGCTTTTAGACCTTTTTAAAAATTTCCTTGAAATCTTCTTTTCTTTTTTGTTAGATTATTCTCTGCTTTGGGTAGTCCCTTAAAAAATTCCCATGAGCATGATAGATTTTACATCTAAATTTGAAATTTCTCATTGTATATCTTGTGTCCATTTTCTAGACTTAGATTTGAGTTTGACAGCCAGGGGTAAGGGTTTGGAATTATCCATGTTGTCATAGATCCTAGTGTATACCACCAGATTGCCTACCTTCATGGATTTTTCAATGCACAAATATTTTCTGAGTTGGTTCTCAACTTGCTCAAAGATCTCCTCTTTCCATAGTTATTTTCGAAGGCTAGTCAACTAGGTTTAGTCTGGATCAAAATATAAATCATCTGATTTAGACTTAAAACCCACATCCTATGGCCTCATTTAGAGACCAACACGTCTCATGAAACAAGGTCCTCTGTATTACCTTTCATCCTTTTATCTCTCATGTTCAAAATTAATCTAAAAAAATCCTTAGAGGAGAAGGTTTAACTTGTTTACAAATCTGATATTCCAATTTCTCCAAGCCATTTTTTCAAATCTCTTGCACTTAGCCAATATCTCATGAATTCACATATTAGGGCACATTATTTGAGGTGTAATATTGTGGGTTTGATTTTTTTTGTATTGAATCTATATGATAGGTATTTTGCCCAGTCCATGGTTAATTTGGGTGGAAAGTTCCTTTGATTTCACAACTTTATAGTTTGCTTCTTTTGGCAAGCTTTCCTCTTATCAGGGCCTAATTATTGAGTCATACTTGTCACTTGTAGAGTTCTATTTTTTAATTTCCATATTTTCCTTCCACTTGGATGATTTCTTGTTGTAAGATTGACGTTTTAATTCTTATTATTAAACCTTAATTATATTATAGTAATAAATTTTATTTTTGTTGGGAATTTTAATTTTTATACTAAATGGTTGTGCTATGTCTATATCTTAATTATTATATTATTATAAAATATATTTTTATGTGTACTTTTATTTGTGCATTATAATTAATAGTAAATATGAATTATTTTAATAAAATATATTATTATGTGTATTTTTATTCGTGCATTGGAATTAATAGTAAATATGTATTGTTTTGAGATAAAATTAAAATGATTATGTTGTATAAATCAAATGTGTTTTTAAATGAGAAATTGTAAATGAACCGTATATTAGGTCACGTCATAGATAAAATTTGATGGATGTAGTTTTGAACATTTTGACATAGTTTACTTGTATATTATTATGTTGAAATAAATTAAATTATCTCTTAAATCACTTCATAAATAAGATTTAATGGATGTTTTGAACATCTTGACATATTTTATATTTAAATTTGTTAAATTGTCTCTTAAATTTTATGATAAATAAAATTTGATGGATGTTATACTTAAATATGTTAAATTGTCTCTTATAATATATCTTTGTTTAAAATAATGTTTATTATATCAATGCATTATTATGTATTCAAGAAATGACAAAATAAGTAAGTGTTAAGTGCAAGCTGACTCGGGGAAAGGGATGTTATTGAAAAATCTTCAACTTTAACGTCTAGAGTCAAATTCGGATTAAATGCTTGTGGAATTACATAGGCCACGGATGAATTATTGTTCACATATTGGCATCGATAGTGATAAATGATGTATATTGAACTTAAACAATAAATGGTCGTGATAAGGTGAATGAGACATAAAAGAGTGACAAATGATTTTTTGAGAGGTAGACTACGTATTTATTGTATAAATTTATTCGAAAACAATTTGAGTTAAAGATTTTAAGAAATATTTATTGCACTGATTTATACGAAAAACAAGAGTTAAAAGATTTTAAGAATTTTTGTTTTTTATATAGTTTTTTCGTGTTAATAAGAAAAGTTATCTATGAATTATTTGTTAAAATGTATTGAGTGTTATTTTTTATATGTGAGTTTTGAAGGGATAACACATGCTTCTCATTTATTTCTCTATTTTTTTATTAGTTTACGATGAATTATTACGTTTATAAGAAAGAAGACTAGTATTTTTAAGATTTACATAAAATTCATGAAAAGTCATTGAGTTTTTCAAATGCTTAGATTACGTGAAGAACAAGATCATGAAAACAAAATTAAAAAATACAAATTTGAGTGGAACAATAGATTTTTGGGAAAAACATGTTTTTCTTATTGTCAAGAGTGTGCACTTCAAAAATATATTCATTCATGTTGAATTTTCTGGGTTTATTCATCTTTCTTTATAGACTTATTTTATGTTGTCTATTTCTACAAATTGCACTTAGATTTGTGGCATTTCATATATAATTTTAGAATACTCTATTTGTTGTAATACTTATTCTAGAACAATCTTTATTATAATTATCTTTTAACAATTTTTATTGTGATTAGATTCTTATTTTGTCATTTTATTTGATGCAATCGTGTTAGACCTAGTTGAATTAGTATGAGTACATGTAGTGCATTTTGATGTAAAACCACTTTCTCCATACCACATTTTGCTAAACTTGTACTCTCTTAATCCCTTCGACTTAGATCATTCTCTATTTTAGTAAATCTAAAATTTTTAGGACTTTTCCTATATATTTAAAATTATTAGCCCTATCTCTTGTGTGTGTTATTCAAACCCTAGTTTTGAGTATTTATATCTAAAAGCCCCACTAGTTGAAATGTTAGATTAAATGTATATCTTGTTGATTTTGTTAAAAGTCCTTTAGTTAAATCTAGAGCCTATTTTGAAAATAAAATGGTGTCACTCAATGATATTGATGTTAATTCTATTATTGCATATTCTATTTTAAATGATGTCAAATTCATTTGAATGGTAGAGATGAAAGTCTTGGTATATTTTTAAAATAAACATTCGAGATAATCCTAAAGAAATAGATACAATATCTTATGTGTTGAAATATTTTCAATAATAAACCCTAGGTCAAGAGTCTCCAACTGAACAAACAATCCAATATATAAGCTATTGAAAAAAATAATAGATACTTGAATGATAACTATGAAGATCAAACCCATTTAAGGTATCTTTCCATACCTAATGATTTGATAATATCCCAAATTTCTTCTAAAACTATTTCCCCTATTCTTTCCATCCCTTCCAATGTTGTTTATGTTTCTCTTCCTTTCAAAATGCATCAATGCTTTTCAAATTCTTCCAACTCCATCACTTGTTACTTCCCAAATTTCTCATCCATATCAATATGCTTCTTAAATTTTGTCTCTTCTTCACAATTATTTTGAATCAAAATATTTGTATAATGCTCTCATTCCCACCTATTCTACCTCCACTTGACTTTCAAATTTTTACATAACTACTATGATGAAACCTTATGTGATGTTCAATAAAAACTTAAATTACTTTCTCAAGTGTCTCCAAATTCAAATATTAGGGTCACTTCATAGCATATTTTAATTAACCTATTAGATTATGACTTTTACCTATATAATTTTTTATTATAAAGTTTTAAGTATTCAATAAATAAAATCATTATACTTTTTTTGTCTACATTTTTCACATATTGAGAAACATTTTTCTAATTTATTTCCTACAAGCTTTAAGAATCATGATCTTGTTTAGTTCTAATCATTACCTTGTAGATATATGCATATTCTTTCACTGCTTTAGTTTAACATTTTTTATCTCATTTTTTTATAAACATTGGCATGAAAGTCATATTTACACAAATTATCAACTTAAATAAGAAACTAATAAAAATGATAGTAATTATGTGATTAGATTCAAGACAATAATTGTACAAAAGGGCTCACCAATTACATGATAGTGAATTATGATGTATATTTTATCAAAGATTAATTTTAATTAAACACAATTAGCTAGTCTTTAATAGTAACCTATCATTTGATGATCTTTGTCATATAGTTAGAAACAATGAAATAAATATTTTAGAATACAACATGCTTAAATTTGGTACGAATGTCACTACCTCTATTGAAGCCAACTTTCATGGTAAAACAAACTTTAAAGCTAAGGGAAATAATATTTTTTTACCTTAAGAATGAGGCCAAAAATGTATTGAACATGCCGATCAACCACTTAAGAGGATATTATTATCACACCAAAGAGAATGAAAGCGAATAAAAATATTAAGTGAAAATCCTTAAAATATGTATAAACAACTATTTGAATATGATATGATTACTTTACCTCCTATCAGAGAATTGAATCTATCTACACGTTTTTTTAAGGGATATAATGCTAATGCATTTTGTGTTTATCATAGACTTACATGGCATTATTTAAATATATGCATTACTTTGCAACATAAGTTCTAAGTAGTCATAAATAACAATCAAATTCAAGTAAAGGGTACCCACAATAATTTGAAATGAATGTCTCAACCAAATTAACATTTTAAAATATTTTTAAAACCTCTTTTAAATCATGCCACTCATTATAATGAAGAAAGTAATATTTATATGGTGAATACAATAGAACCACCACAACATTTTAAACCTCATCCAATTGATGCAATTAAGAAAGAGTTTCTTCAAATTCTATTTTGTGATCATGAGATTCTAAAAGATAATTATAGCATTGGAGAACTATTCATTCGAGCTTTCATATGTACATATTTATAAGAAACTAATAGAATTATGATTGATTATGGTTCATGTATAGATGTGTAAAAGCAAAAGTTTTTCACTAATATTAGATATAATTAAAGATAATTTTGAACATGTACTATTATAGTTAAAATAGGATATTATGGGATTATAAAGAAACTTACTGGAATGTATTACCTTCCATATCACAATAAATCTTAATACAGATTTTATTTCATTTTATGTACTATAAAATAATAAAATATATGATGTTTTCTTTGAAAAGTTGTGGATTAACCAAATGAGATAAATATTGTCAACATTGCAAAATCTCTTGAAATTTATTCATAATAATCAACTAACTACATTTTTATAATTTATTTCCTACAAGATTTAAGAGTCATGCTCTTGTTTAGTTCTAATCATTACCTTGTAGATATATGCATATTCTTTCACTGCTTTAGTTTAACATTTTTGATCTCATTTTTTTTATAAACATTGGCATGAAAGTCATATTTACACAAATTATCAACTTAAATAAGAAACTAATAAAAATTATAGTAATTATGTGATTAGATTCAAGACAATAATTATATAAAAAAGACTCACCAATTACATGATAGTGAATTATGATGTATATTTTATCAAAGATTAATTTTAATTATCAAACACAATTAGCTAGTCTTTAATAGTAACCTATCATTTGATGGTCTTTGTCATATAGTTAGAAACTATGAAATAATTATTTTAGAATAGAACATGCTTAAATTTGGTACGAATGTCACTACCTCTATTGAAGCCAACTTTCATGGTAAAACAAACTTTAAAGCTAAGGGAAATAATATATTTTTTACCTTAAGAATGAAGCCAAAAATGTATTGGACATGGCAATCAACCACTTAAGAGGCTATTATTATCACACCAAAGAGAATGAAAGCAAATCAAAATATTAAGTGAAAATCCTCAAAATATGTATAAACAATTATTTGAATATGATATGATTACTTTACCTCCTATCAGAGAATTGAATCTATCTACACTTTTTTTTAAGGGATATAATGCTAGTGAATTTTGTGTTTAACATAGACTTACATGGCATTATTGAAATATGCGCATTACTTTGCAACATAAGTTCCAAGTAGTCATAAATAACAATCAAATTCAATTAGAGGGTACCCACAATAATTTCAAATGAATGTCTCAACCAAATTAACATTTTAAAATATTTACAAAACCTCTTTTAAATCATGCCACTCATTATAATGAAGAAGGTAATATTTATATGGTGAATACAATAGAACCACCACAACTTTTTAAGCCTCATCCAATTGATGCAATTAAGAAAGAGCTTCTTCAAATTCTATTTTGTGATCATGAGATTCTAAAAGATAATTATAGCATTGGATAAATATTCATGCGAGCTTTCATATGTACATATTTATAAGAAACTAATAGACTTATGATTGATTATGGTTCAAGTATAGATGTGTGTAAGCAAAAGTTTTTCACTAATATTAAATATAATTAAAAATAATTTTTAGCATGTACTATTATAATTAAAATAGGATATTATGGGATTATAAAGAAACTTACTTAAATGTATTACCTTCCCTATCATAATAAATCTTAATACAGATTTTATTTCATTTTATGTATTATAAAATAATAAAATATATAATGTTTTCTTTGAAAAGTTGTGGATTGACCAAATGAGATAAATATTGTCAGCATTACAAAAAATCTTGAAATTTATTCATAATAATCAACTAACTACTATTCGAAATAATATTTATGATCCTTCAATACAAATTTGAAATAAAATTTTACTCAAATAATTATCAAAAAATAATTAATCATAAATCCTTAAATAAACCTAAAGTTCAAGTATCACCATTCCACGTACCTAGTGTATTTATCACACCTTCTTACGCCTATTCACTGTGAAATACCACAAGTTACTCGCTAGGTGCAGTCTGCTCTCCACTGTATTGCGGTTGAAAAAATGAGATTAGGCAACAATGTTTTTTGAAATAACTAATTGACAAGGATACCAAATAGAATGACTTGTTCAAAAGAAAAAATATTAGGACATTCGAGTCCACTAAATCTTCATTTTGGTATATATCAGCAAACCATTGCATAAAACAGTCAGACAAACCCAAACGCTTGTAAATACAATCCTGGCCTCATTCCAGGAAGTTTAGACAAACATAAGTACGAAAGCATAATCATATATCTACCTTCCCACTAGACTTGAGAAGTCGTCGTTGGAAGATATTGAGGTAAGCGGCCTTATTAATAAAGTCTCTGCATATGATGCCACAGGCATTGTAGTCGGAAGATGAGGCGCTGTAACTTCTAAATTCAGTAACCTCAGCACATGCTTCATTTTGGGTCTTGCAGCTGCATCAGGATGAGAACACCATAACCCTACCACTATCAATTGTTCCATTTCTATCTTTTCAAACTCTCCATTTAATCTGACGTCTGCAGCCTCCAAAGCCCTGCCTCGACCATATAGATCCCATGCCCACACAACAAGCCGAAACTCTATCAAACTCAAATCTAGGGCTTGTTTGCCCGACGCTAATTCCAAAGCCACAGCCCCAAAGCTGTAAACATCTGATTCTGGACTAGTTTTTCCTGATGCCACACATTCTGGGGCAAGGTACCCCAATGTCCCAGCAGCCCGTGTGGTCTGAGCTAGACGCTCATGGGATTAAGCATACGCGCTAAACCGAAGTCCCCAAGCTTTGCACTGAAATTGGAATCGAGCATAACATTACTGGATTTTAAATCTCGGTGTACAACACATGATCCCATTCCTCGTGAAGATATAGCATTGCAATGGCTATTTCACGAGCTATTTTATACCTAAAACTCCACTGCAGCACTGGATGATCTTCTATTTCTTCTTTGCCTACTCCTCTTCTGAAAAGATGTCTGTCCAGGCTTCCATTAGGCATATATTCGTACACCAAAAGCAACTGGTCTCTCTCATGGCACCATCCCAAAAGTTGAACAAGATTGCGATGTCTCAAACGGCTAACTATACTCACTTCTGTGATAAATTCCTTAATCCCTTGTCTTGATCCTTCTGAGATGCGCTTTACTGCAAAAATCTCATTTGTTTGTAGAAGAATGCATTTGTATACTTCTCCGAATCCTCCCTGCCCAAGCTTTCGAGTTTCGCTGAAATTGTTTGTTCCAGCGATGAGATCATCAATATTAAACCTTAATTATTTATTTTTGTGGGTATTTTTGGTTCGTTTTTAATGAGTGGTCATTGTTTTAATAAGAGTCGTGTAACAGTCCGTTCCTTTTTTAATAAGAATAAGAATTAACAAATATATATATATATATATATATATATATATATATATATATATATATATATCTGAAATATAATTTATTAGGAAATAAAATAAGATATTATAAAGATTCGAAAAAATATATCTGTTTAATTAAATTTATTATAATTAATATTTGTATTAGTGGAAAAAATAATTAGTATTTTTTGAATAAGAAAAAGTATATATATATATATATATATATATATATATATATATATATATATATATATATATATATATACTTACTTTTTCTTATTAAAAAAATACTAATTATTTTTTCCACTAATACAAATATTAATTATAATAAATTTAATTATATATATATATATATATATATATATATATATATATATATGATTGGAAATATAATTTATTAGGAGAAAAATAAGATAGTTTAAAGATTTAGAAAAAAAAAATTAATTAAATTTATTGTAATTAATACTTATATTAGTGAAAAAAATAATTAATAAATATGTAATGCGATTGTTTCGAGTGTATAGTATCGTTGAATAGTTTATGGAGTTTTAGAGTAATTCACTAAAGCTTACAAATATTATTTCGTGAAGCTTTCAATTATTATATATTCGAAAAGAAAATATAATATAATATTAGAGTACATTAAAATATATATTATAACATAATATTGTATAATTTAAAAATATATTTACTAATATAAATAATAGATTATAATAGTATAATTATTAATATATTATAATATAATATTTACAAATTTTAAATATACTTCAAATTTTGAGTTAAATTATATGATATATTGTTTAATAGAACTCCAAAAAAAAGAAAAAGATTAATATTTTTATGATAATATATTTTTTTAAATAGATGGCTAACTATTCATAAAGATATTATATATTGTAAAATAGAAGTTTAAAAAAAAAAGTTAGAATAATGTTTTTATGACAATATTTTTTTTTAAATAGGTGGCTAGCTATTCATAAAGAATTTGTTTAGTTTAATAGTTATTTGTTAGATCTCGCCATCTGCCACTATTGTGAGATGCCTTCCATCCATCAGAGTGATTTGATTGTAAGAATCCATAGCTTCATTGTGTGACTCAAACCAATGTTACAATGCCAATGATATGAAGAGAAAACATTGTGATTTCCAAATTTGTATTGAAAACGTAAGTCATGTCATATCATACATTATAGGGCATATACTTTGCACCCATTACAATGTGATATATATCTTGCATAGTGGTGTCATCTTCTATTGACTATTTTATATTTTATTAAAGAAAGACTTTATGTCTAATGTACACCACATCAAATGAGTTTACAGATTAAATTACTCTATTTATTCATCTCGACACTTAAGAGAATAGATCCTTGCTTGACCATCGATCTTAGGTGGGAGAGAATGTAGTGAGTTAAATTTTGATTAAAATGGGAATATACCTCAAAAAACAAAAGATAACACTTAGCAAAAAAAATATGATGTGATGATTTTTATTTGTTAATAGTTATTTTTGATTCTATAGCATGCAACTATTCTTACCAATTTTTGGTCATCCTCCATTCCTTTAGTAAGAAATTGATAATTGAATTACACAACTTAAAACTAAAAAGATTTACAAGGTAGTAAAGAATAAATATAAATACATAGCCAAAAAAGTACTTTATCATTACAATAAATCAAATATGAACTACTTTTATCTAACCTCTAGCTTTTCTTGCACCATAAGGGCAACTACTAATGTATTGACATTAGTAATAGTACTTCATTGGAAGATTATAATGGATAGCCATTAATGTTTTGTTCAATTTAAAAGAATAAAATTAACTAATATTTTTAATAATATATTAATATTTATGATAAATTTTAGGTGAAGTTTTATATTTGTTATTATAATATACATTTCAAGTTTTTTAATTTGTTTAATATAGAATAACTAATTTAAAAATGATTCTATTGGTTCTATTTTAGTAGGGACTAATTTTTTTTTAAAATTTTTAACATTATGAAAAATGGAGCCACATAGAATAAAAATATAATATGCTATTTATTACTATAATAATATTTTGAAATTAGATTATATTAAATAATTAAAATTTGAACTTAAAATAAGTAAATATGAAAAGGAAGATACGAGTGGTAGATCCTAATCAAGCCCAAATTTGATGGTTGGCCTTCTTTGTCATGATTTTTTTTCCATGAAAGTTATTTATTCAACATTCTTATTCAATTGCTAATATAAATCATGCTAGGAGGTGGGGTGGAGTGGACGAGAGGGGTGATGGTGGTTATTATTATTATTATTATTAAATTTCATTATATTTAATATGGTTTCCATATATATATATATATATATATATATATATATATATATATATATATATATATATATATATATATATATATATATATATATATATATATATATATATATATATATATATATATATATATGGACATCAAATTTAGGCTCTAAACCTTAACTGTTACAACATTTTGACTAAAATAAGTTGTAATTAAAGTCACCCTAAAGTCACCTTAAATTTACATTTAAGTTATTAACAATATATTTTAGAAAGAAAAATTTCTTCCCTAAAGTGAAATTTAAAGTTGGCTAGGTGACATAAAATTGTCCCTAATATTGAATTTTATATGGCATATATATAATGTTTGACAAAATATGGGCTAAATTCAGCCCTAACATCACTCTAACTTTGCCCTGATGTCCTCTATAGGTGATTGTAGGGGTGACTTTGACATTGCTTTGCTATGTGACATAATCTTTGTCCTAAGTTCGACACTACGTTTGTCTTTATTTCAATACTATGTTTGTGTTTGGGTGAGAATCAAGGTCTAATTTTAATTCCAACACTAATTTTGAATTAATTCATTTACTAAATCTAACATTAAGCGTGACGCTAGGTCTGACTTTAATTTGACTTTAAAAATTATCACTATATTTAGCATAAAGTAGATTTTAAATACGACACTAGTTTTGAATTTCAATGCAACATTAATTTTGAATTTGTGTACAATAGTAAATTGATTAAAAATGTAACTTAAGTCTGATTTTAATTTGCATAATCATATTTAAAAAATAGTTATTAGAAATGATTTAATATTATTAACTATAAAATTATTTTCTTGTATTATAAATTTATAATTATCACATATATATAGTTATATCATTATAATGTTAATGTCAATTTTAATTATAGACATAAAAGCATTTTTTTTCTAATCATTGCTTTTTAAGTAAAAAAATTGATTGCAAATATAAATCAAATATATAATGAAATAATGATAAATTAAACATGATTATAAAAAACACAATAATAAATTTAAATTCATGATAATATTGAATAAAAAATAATTGATTAATCCTAGATGATTACATTATCTTTGCCTTAATACCAACTCTAAATAACATAACTCTCACTCATACTTCCACAGCCATCCCCAATATCAATACCTTCAATGTTTGCAATAGTTTGGGGAAGAGAAGTATCGCCTAAATGAGGAGAACTCTGGTACACATGATCATCCATTCATAGTTAGATGTATTCATCTGTGCACTTATATTTTAGTATGATAGTACACTTGCCTTACATAAAACTCAATAAAATAACTATTATAAATCTCATTAAATAATTAATTAAATATAAACCAATATTAGACTATATTTTTTATAAATAAGTTACAAAATATATTTTACAATCAATTTAAATAGTGTACATATGTCTTAATATAACTCTATTAGTTTCCATCTATTTTTGTACAAAATTGATGTTCACAATTATGAATGTAATCCTTCAACCAAAGTTGGAGACATTCCCCATAATCATCCTCCTATTCAAAAATAAAAATATAGTAATTAGATATAATTTAATAAAAAAATAAAACTTGAATATTTATCAATTAAAAATAATTAAAACTATGATACTTACAATCTTAATGCATGCTCCTTAGAATCATATATCATGTGGATTTGGTCACCATTTTCCAATGATAAAATTAGGCATGAGTAAATTGTTGTTTTTAGCTTACTTTGCTTGGAATTCATGACCATCCCATAGTAAAAAAACATCCTCCAATGATCAACTTTGGATTGAGAGGGCTTGAAAATGATTAAAAATTAAACACATGATTAGGACAACATTTTACACATATAGTAGATCTTAACATTAAAACTATGATTTTTTTTTAGATGGAGGTAGGAAAAGCTAATAGAGATGATGAAGATAGAGGCATGAGAGAAAGTTTGGAGGGAAAATAGGTGTGTCAATTCATGAAGGAGTGGGTTGGGTCAAAGATAAAAAATCTTAATTATTTGTGGGTTGATCTGGTTAGAAGAGTGTTTTTAACTAAGAAAAACCACCATGATCTTATTCCCTACATTTAGGACATGGAGTTGATGCTGGATATTCTAGATGAAGACATTCTTCAAGTTGAATATGACTATCATAACAACCTCATTGGGAAGTTTAATTGGTTTAGACCTATTGATGTATAAACATGTATCAAAGGTGCTTGGAGTGTTCAGGAACACTTCTCATTTTATAATTCTAGGAATTTAGTTCATGAGTTGAAGGTTGTGGTAATCATGTTATTTATTCATGAAATAGTGGCAAAGCAAGGGGACTGTTTCACAATATTTATGATATTTGGTGGTTGGGAGCCACCATGGCCATGGTTATATCTATGAAAAATATAAAGTATCTAGTTAATAACAGTGAATTATGATCAAGAACTAATCTAAGATGGATATCTACAATGAAAGTTAAACTAGATTAATCTGGTCAAAAAGAAGTAAAAGGAAGGGTAAGGTAGAAAATAGATGTGACTAGTCTTTATCCCAAACATCATGACAAAATTCAAATGTTTTCCAAGCATACACTTAACTAATGTATAATATGAAATAGCATGAGCTCAAATCTTACTACACATTAGGAAAACATCTAAGGAATGAAAGTAATGTAAATTAGAACCAAGTTCACTTTAAATATCTACCCTTGCAAACAAACAACATTAACCTAAATGCAAGAAGAGTAATGGAAGAAAAATAAATTTAATAACTTTCAGTCAACCTTGATTTGGCATAAATTAGAAACTCTATAATTAAAATATGCATGCCAAGAAATCATAAGAACCATTCAAATATGGAAATAAGGACAAGCAAGTGAGAGAGAAATCATAATAACAATTGACACAAATGAATGTGGATAATCTTTGCAAAATTCCTCATTTGTATTAGTTGCTCAAACATTTACACAAGTTTTGGATTAAAAAACTCCTTCCCTTTTTACAATTATCAATGATCCTTTTATAAGATACAAGGAAGCATGTTGGTTAGTCATAAATAAAAAAATTACAGGTGTAGGGATAGTTGTCCTTACCACAAGCGTTCTAGAAATACACTAGACTTTCCCAATGGACTAATCTATACACAGTGTGTTTTAAAAATAACACATGGCTTTACAAATAAAATATCCCACTTTAAAAATAGACAATATCTAGTTATAGAAAGAATATTCCTAAATCTCTTAAACTTTGGGAGCCTTACACTACTATAAGATCTTGCTTTGATGTTCTTGGCTCAAAGTAACCTCCTTCTATACTTTTGAGGTCAAAATAGAATTCCATGTTTGCTTAATAAACACTCATTTGAGCTATCGTGGCATATTAGACTATTTATTGGTGGACCTTGGATTGAGTTATCTTTAGAGAGAAGATAATTCAAGCTCTCGTTTTCATTACCAAGTCTATAAGGTCTCCAATTTGGCACATTGCACCCACGTGGCTCTAATGTGACATCTCCATGGCACCTTATGGCATCATACTTGAATAGAATATGATTTTTACCTTTGAAAAACTAGATTTGATCTCACACCACCCAATCCATTTACACGAATCAACGTGGTTTGTAGATCTTTAGATAATTTGGATCCAAGTAATTGTCTTAAAATTGGCATCCACATGCCCATCATTTGACACCTACATGAACATCTTTGATAGACATGTGAATGTCAATTTTAAGCACATCCCTACAAAAATTAGACATCTGTATAACTATCATTTGATGTTCATGTGAACATCTTTGGCAGGAATGTGATCATAAATTTTAATCACATCCCTAGGATTGTTCGCTATCTTAAATTTGACATCTATGCAAATGTTCTTTCATGTCCACATCAATGTCTTTGATGGGCATACAACCATCAATTTTAAGCACATCCCAGGACTTTTTACTATCTTAAATTTGACATCTTCATGACCATCATTTAATGTTCACATGATTATCTTTGATGGGCATGTGACCATCAATTTTAAGCACATCTATGGGACTATTTTCTGGGCCTCCCACTTATCATTTCCAAGTTTATTTTTATTCCTAGATGTGTCACATGGTGGTATTGCATTTGCTTGATCTTTGTCAAAAGTCTACCCTCATATCACCTCCTCAATCAATTCTATCTGGAAAAATGCACATTGTTGATCCTATGAAGATGCAAACTATTTAAGTTAGGTTCAAGGAACATATAGAACTTAATATAAAGTTTTCATACTATGATTTTATTTCATGTTAAATAAACACAACTTAAGACCTTAGGCTAAGAACAGTCAAGCTAAGCTTGGAGGATAATTAAAGGGACCCCATGAAATAAATGAGATGTACCACATAGTTTTTTAAGCTAAGTCTAAAAACATATTAAAATGACCATGACACCAAAGAGTCTGATGAAATCAATATCTCATGGAAATTATCTCAAGTGAATTGTTTCAACTTTTTTGTGTTTTGACTTATTGACTCTACTATAGGGTATTTAGGTTCTAAAAGGCACACTCAAAAAATTTGAAGGGTATGCTTTGACAAAATTATTGTAAGGAAAATGTTGCAAAAAGATAAGTCCAAAAAATAAATGTTGAAAACATATGTCCTAAAAGTTAGAAACATAACAAATGGACCTTGATTTTAGCTTATAGTATAGGAATAATAAAAGGATGAAGGGGTCTTATGACATAAAAGGGATCAATCATGGTTGTTAAAATAAGGTTTGGTCATGTTGAAAAACATGACTAAGCCATAGGATAATAATAAACCAAGCCGATAGCATTATTTAAAATGTTCCTACGTAAAAATGTTCCCACCATATTTAAATCAAGTACTTAGCTTAAACTTAGACTAAGAGTTTAGTAACTTGACTTGATTTCCAATAAATCAAAGGCTAGTAAAGAATCAATTTAATATTAATTTCACGAAACCCAAGCATTATTCATTCCAAGTAGACCTTATTGATCCTGTAACCTAAAACAAGAAGATTTAGTGTTAGCCAACTTAGACAAGATTGAACCAGTATCACATGCAAATATGCTAACCAAACCAAGTGTGGATGACCTTAAAAATAAAAAATACTATGCAAACATGCTAGTGACACTTTGATTAAGTGACCTTTCAATTTCAAGGTATAAATTTGCACAAGTTGACATAAGGTTCCATATTTTTTTAGAAATGGGGGTATGTTGACCTTAACAAATGGAAAATTTTGGGGAAAACGTAGAAATATGTTAGAATTTAGAGAATTTTACTCAAATAAATAACTAGATTTTCAATTCCACTTGATCAACATCATTTATCAAGAATAGTTCATGTTTAAAACAAGTCTTACATATGTAGAATTAGAATCAAATATCAATACCTAGTCATGTTATGTGTGTGATTTTATTCCACTTACTACTTATCATGGGATTTAGGGAACAAATTCTTGGTTTCATTCCTTTAACCATTAACATTGACATACATGATTTAACATTCACTTACATCATGTTTGAATATTTGTGAAGAACCATACTTTAGCTTAAAGAAGGCTTGGGTATTTCTCTACTACTAACTAGGCATCCATAGCCTCGATAGAGATGTCTTTAGCTCCACTTAAGCCTTTGCTCTACTATCAGCTAGGTATCCATATCCCTGATTGAGATTACCTGAAATATCTCTACTTTACAAATCTTTTTGAATTTTTCAACAAGCTCATATTATTTGTGTTTTTAGGTCATTTTTGGTATTTTATCAAAGGTTGGGAACCAAGTTAGTTAGTTTTAGAGAATTGGTCAAATGTTTGATATTGAAACAATCACCTATGGTTGCAACCTTTATCACAAACAATAATGTTTGTTAAATGCAAACATGATTGTGTCTTCATAATTCAAGATGTCATCCCATATGTGCAATCTTTCATAAAGCCAAGTTTAGATCAAAACAAGTTTTAAGATCTTGTGGAATAGTTAACCTACCCACTAGTCCTTACTAGTTTTTTCAAACTATAATAGATAGCTTATATTTCAATTCCATGGTCAACACTTGCTTAATATTCATACTTGAATTTCTAAACTATGTATTTCTTGGGTAATTATGTGAACTTTGAGTTGAGAATTTTCAAAAGGATTTATTACAAGAAAGGAACAAAGCAAAGAAAGTAGAAGCACAAATAGAGAGCAACAAATCAAAAAGCAAAGTAAAATCAAACAAATATATACAAACTTATACAAAAGAAAGGGATAGGAAGGAAAGAATAGAAAAATATTAATCTATCCTACCTACTCTAACTCTAACCATTCTTACAATTCACTCTATAAAGACTCCACATCGGGTAGTAAACAAGTAGTGCTTAAGGTATTGCCCATTGGTGGGTAGTGTCAAATCTGCTCCTTGTAAGTCTTTAAACTTGAAGGTGTTATCTCCAAGTATTTTGGCAATTTGACAGGGGCCTATCCATAAAGGTGTGAATTTTTCATGTTTTATCTTAGGTTCAAATGCCTTATCCTAAAGAAGAACTAAGTCACCTTGCCTGAACACCTTTATCTTTGATCTCTTATCAAACCACCTTTTCACTATGGTTTGGTGTCTGCTAAAACTGGTAAAATCCTCTTCTCTCATATCCTCCATTTGAATAATGTCTAGCAACCTTGAATTTTCAAATTCTTGGTCCTCTTCCACGTACTCTTGCATGAACCTATATTTTGGTAGCTTGAGTGTGATGGGGAATATAGGTTCTTGACCATATATGAGAACTAATGATGATGCTTTAAGAGACTATTTAACTATCATTGTATTTGCCTAAAGACCATATTTGAGAAGTTTGTGCCATGTCTTAGGTTTGTCCATTATATACTTCTTTATTGCCTTCATCAAGTTCTTATTAATTGAGTAAAATACTCTATTACCTTGTGGGTAATGGTTTTAGGAGAACTTGAGATTGATGTTGTTATAATATGCCCATTCTATCATTTTAATGGATATAAAAGAAGATACATTAGCACATACTAGAGAGATAGGTGTTCCAAATATAGTTCATATATTTTCCTCAAATAATTTGATAACTTCTTTAGTTCTGCACTATTTGGTCACCACTACTTTAGTCCATCTTCTATAGTATTCTATGGTAGTTATAATGTGATTGTGACCATCTGATGGTTAGGTTTGATTACCCCCACAAAGTTGAACCCCTACTATGCAAAATGTTTATCCACCATAGTTGGCTTTAACGGCATGGCTTCTTTAGGCTCCTTAGTGCTAAATATTTGACGTGAATGACACTCTCTTACATGATTGTGGGCATCCATGAAGATTGTGGGCCAATAGTAGATAGCCCTCAATATTTTGTGGGCTATGGTTCTTCGTGATGGATGTATACTTCCTAGATTTTCATGTAAAATTCTCATGATATCAGTTTCTTCTTCCTTGGATACAAACCTTAGGTAAATGCCTTCAAATTTTTTTATGTATATCACTCTATCTTTGGTCACGTAATGGGTTGTCTTGATCTTTAGATCTCTCTTTTTTTATTTACTTAATGCTAAAATACAAATGCCATCGATTAGTAAGTGGATGATGGGATCAAACTAATCATTAGACTAAATTTTTTGTTGATCTACGCGTATGACACTTAGCTTTAGGTTAGTAATGGAAATTAATTCAATTAAACTATGGCATCATACTAGTATACTATTTTTCATTTCTATGTCATACTCTTAGATTAAATACATCCACTTACCTCTCATTTCTCCAAGTTCATTCTAAATTACCATGAGTTTGGTGGCAGGGTCTGGTAGAATGGCATGCACCTTATTCTTAAGAATATAATATCTAAATTTTTTACTACCTTAACGAAATAACATGCTTGCTTGTCAATTAAATAATAGTTTAACTTGGTTTTTTTTAAAATTAGAGATCATAAAAGCTATGGGATAGTCACAACCATCCATTTTATGAGTAAGAACTGCAATAATAGTATGATCTGAAGCAAAGGAGTGAAGATAAAAATCTTAGGTAAAGTCTGGGACTATCAGGATTAGAGCTTGCATAATTTCCCTTTTGATGTCTTTGATTTTTTCTCACTTCTTCATTCCATGAGACTTTGGCATCCTTATTCAACATATCATTCAATCGCCTTATGATCTCTATAAAACTATAAATTAACTTTCTTACAAAGTTTATTTTACCAAAAAATTACTTCAATTATTTCCTACTATTAGGAGGCTCTATCTTAGATATATATTATACTCTATCAGGGTCTATAGAGATTCCCTCCCTAGTGATAACATATTCTTATAGTTTTTCATTAGTACCAAATAAAATAATTTTCTTTTAGTTGAGATAAATCACATACCTTCTACATCTTTCAAATACTTTTTGGAGGTGTATAATATGATCCTTCATGTTCTTAGAAAAGGCATTCAGATCTTCCATGTATATAATAATGGACTTACATACAAAACCTCAGAAATCATGATCCATGGCCCTTTAGAATATTTCCCCTACATTGATCAGCCTAAATGTCATTCTTTTATAGGTGAAGGTGCCCCACTTCATTGTAAATACAATCTTCATCCTATATTTTTGATTCACTAGCACCTAGTTATACCCTAAAAATCCATCAATAAATGAGATCATGGCATAACCAAAAACACTTTGTATTATTTGGTTAAGAATATGTAGGGGGTAATTATCTTTCTTGGATTCTCTATTTAGATTTTTAAAATCAATGCACATTCTGATTTCACCATTTTTATTTTGGACTAAGACTAAATTAGCAACCCAAGTGGAATGCCTAATGAGAAAAAAATAATTAGCATCTAAGATATTATTGACCTCTTTATATATTAGTGGTTCTAAGATTGGGTTGACAAGGCTCTGATTTTATCTGAAAGGTTTTTCATTCTCCTTCAAATGTATGGTATGAGTTATGACCTTTGGATCAAAGATCTTTGGGACATTATAGGACCATGCTACAATATCTTTATATTTTTTCAACATTTCTTTGGCTCTTTTATTTTATAGATGTGTACATTTTGTACCAATGTTAACCATCTGAGCTTGATCTTGGAATCCAAAATCAATTACATTATAATCCTTCCCACTTTCTTTGCTAATCTTGGTAGCCTAAACTAGTCTGTCAGAATCAAAGAGTCTCTCCAAGGTTATCATGCCTTTGGGGATCTTATTTTCATTCAACTAAATGACCTTATCATCATGTTTGCTTCTAATGTTTTCATCATCAAGTATATTGACTTCATCAATAATGTGATCCTCAAATACTCCTAAACTAGTCAATAAATCTATGATCTGTTGATCATCATTTAATACCTACAATTGGTTGACATTATTGGGTACTAAGGAATATGGGGTTAAATCAATTATAAAGTTTTGTAACTTGGAACTATGATTAGGCATAAGGTTGGTTGCAGTTGAAGCAAGTTCATCAGTAGCCTTGTTTTCTTCCCTATGGATTGACACAATATTAAGAGCATCAAAGCATTCAATTAAGTCCCATACTCTAAATTTATATTTCTTTAGATATGATAGTTTACATTGATATTTAGTTTTAACTTGATTGACCACTAGTTTAGAATAACCAAAAACTAATAGTTCCTTGGCCTCATACTTGATTACAAATTATAATCCAAGAAAAAGTGCTTCATACTCAACCAAATTATTAGTGAATGGGAAATAAATTTTGTAATAGGCATCATATTCTTTCCCAATGGTATTGATTATCACCACTCCTACTCTAGAACCTAATTTGTATCTAGCACCGTCAAAATAAAGTTTCTATAATTTGGGCAAAGCATGAGAAGATTTAGAGTCATATACCTTTATGGTGTCAAGAGTGTAAACACCAAGATCTAAGTTAACCATATTGACCCTCTCATTGATTGCATTGTACTTCATGATCATATGATTCATTTTGGATCCCTTTCTATCTTGAGTTGGTTGGGAACTCCCTTCCAAGGCAACCACATATGTGTACAATCAGTTGACATATAACCATTCAAACATTCATTCCTGTATCTGCTCAATAGCATCTCATATGCATCAGAAATGTCCACTACTTAGATATCAATGAACTATTGGATCCTTAGCTCTGAGGTAATCGGCATGTGAATATTCAATAATTCACTAATCATTTTGACTCTTTATTTATCTAATTAAGTTACAAATCTATCAGATTTAAAAGGAGTCAAACCTAATTGTTCAAAAATACCCTTAGGCATGATATTTATAGATGCACCAGAATATAACAAATAATGATAGAGATTTTTACCAAAGATCATGACTGTAAGTAGGAAAATATTAACATTTACCTTTCTTTTATGTATCACGACATAATCATGTGCAAAATTTTGGGATTTACCAAGATTTTTAGACAAAGATTCCAACAATAGATCTCTTTATTTAGTTATTTGCATCAACTCATGCAAGGTAATGTTAGCTTTGATATTTTTCATGTCTTCTACTATGTTATACCCAGTCCTATTAGAATAATTTGCTATATCAAAATTGGTTTTAGAAGTATTTCCCTTAGGTAGTTATGGATTGTTCTCTGAGGTAGTATCGAGAGGAGTCTCAAAGTTGTTTGGAGGAGTTGAAGTGGTTAATGGCTACTTCTGCTCCTGATTTCTCAGAGGGCAAGTCTTATTAAAAAATTGTTGAAAATATTGAATCTCTTTAGGAAGGTTCTTAGCCTCATTTCCCTCTTGGAAAGGGAACTCAAATGTCTCCACCATGAGAGTTGAATCAGTAGATCTAGATGACCTTGAAGATCATGATGTGCCTGCATCACAATATTCATTAGGGACAAATTCAAACATGTATAATTTTTTTTGAAAGACCTCAAAGGCATTATAAAATTCAATACAATTAATTTCCCCATGCTTAGAATGTAATGAACTCTGTAATAATCAGGTAAAGTGACATCAATAAGATTTATATTAGGAAATTATTGCTAGAAGATGACTCATTATTCTTGTTGTTATGGTAACTATCATTCTAAAATATTTTATTAGGCCTATTGAACCTCTAAAATTATAAATTCCTACTAGATCTATATCCAATATTACATAATGGATTTTGGAATTAAAGGAAGTCAGTGCTAAGATTTTGAACCATCTTAAGGATAGAGCCACTCTCACTCTTTGAGGACTCAGAATTATGAACTTGGGTATTAGAATTCATTGTAGGCATCAGATCTTTCTAATCCTAAGGATCAGATCTACGTGCATCATTATTTAAGAACACTAGGTTTTGAGTAGGACAAGCATGTCTCAGAGGTAGTTGGTTCATGACTGAATTTGGTTTGGGGCAAAAAAAATTTGGTTAGCATTGGGAATAACATTTAGAATGGGTAAATGTGGATTAGAATTAGGAATTGAGTATGCCAATTATCCTTGGGGTTGCATATGATCATTAATGATCATAGCCTTGACATAAGCTAAAGCTAGTGTGTTTATGGGCCTAATATCTCTCTTTGTAAATATAAAAGTCATAGGATCCAAGACATTTTTATACGTTTCCAAGGCTAAAGCCTCATCAGCTCTGTAAAGAGCTATGGTCCTACTGAACATTTTTTGAAACTTAGCATCAAAGGATCTTATGGGTTCATTTGCATCCCTTTTCACTATGGTGAATTGCTAGTACAAGACACAAGGACTAATTATTTTACCAAACTGGCCAATGAAGACATTGTTAAAATCAACCCAACTAGTAATTTAATTTTCAAAGAGGTTTAGAAACCATTCATATGAAACATCTTATAAAGTAAATGGAAATATTCTACATGCTACATCTTCATGATTCACATTCAATTATCTTATTGCATCTTTGAAACTCTTAATGTGTTCCTCATTAGTTACAATGCCACTAGGACTAAATGTTGGAAAATACTTTTTAGGATTACGAGGAAGGTCACGTATAACACGTAGTACATTGATCAAAAACCCATCTAGCCAAGCCATACCTTGATAGGGATCAAACACATGAGCATATTGAATTAGTGAAGCTAGAAAATACTTTGAAATTCTATGCTTACCTTTGTCTCATCTAACCTTCCTTTGAACTTTTAATGAAAGAAAAGGTTTTTTTGTCTCTAAATGTGACCTCATCCAGAATCTAGGTAATTACAGCTTGTGAGCTTTGAATTATGTTTGAAATATGACATGTCAACCTTATCTTTGCAAGAAGCAATGATCTAACTTACACATTAAGCAAATTTTGAAAATATTTATATAAAGGAAAACAAAGGATAACAATCTTTAACTAAGTTAGCTCAAACATGTATCCAAATACATGAATATGATGGATATTTACATGTCTAAACTCAAATAAACTCGAATTAGCCAAGGATCTATTGATATTTGATAAAAATAGTTGTTACTAACCTAAAACATGTTGAATTAACAAATCTTAAGCCATCTTTGCTATAATTAAGTATATACATCCAAAGAACATTGATCTTTGTCTAAAGGAAACAAAAAGATGGGTCAAAGATTGTAAGTATTAGTGATCTTTATATAATTGACCAAAGAATGACAAAATTTTACAAAGAATACACCAATATTTAAGCATAATTCACAAAAATGAGCAAAGATACTTTAAATATACAAAGATCTAAGGCCCTCCTTCTAGCACCAATGAAACTCCACCTGTTGATGATTGAATATGTATCACAGGTACCTAGAGTGTTCAAAAACACTTCTACTTTTAGAATTCTATAAATTTATCATATGAGTTATAGGTTATGATAATCTTATTATCTATTGATGAAATAGAGGGAAAGCAAGGGGACTATTTCATAATATTTATAATATTTTATGGTTGGGAGCCACCATGGCCAAAGTTAGATCTATGTAAAATATGAATTATCTATGCTGAAAATAGTGAATTATGATCAAGAACTAATCTAAGAACTAATATGAGATGGATATCTACAATGAAAGTTAAACTATACTGATCTAGTCAAAATGAAGTAAAAGGAAGGGTAAAGTGAAAAAAAGATGTTAATCTTTATCCCACATCATGACAAAGTTCAAATGTCTTCCAAGCATACACTTAATCAATGTATAATAAAAAATAGCATGAGCTCAAATCTTACTAAACATCATAAAAACATCTAAGGAATGAAATTAAAGAAAATCAAAACCAAGCTCACTTTAAAGATCTACCTCTACAAGTAAACAACATTAGCCCAAATGTAAAAAGAGTAAAAGAAGCAAAATAAACTTAAGAACTTTTAGTCAACCTAGCTTTGGCATAAATTAATAACTCTATAATTAAAAAATGCATGCTAAGATTTTACAGGAACCATTCAAAAAGTAGAAATAAGAATAAACAAGAGAGAAACCATAATAACAATTGACACAAATGAATGTAGATAATCTTTGCAGAATTATTTGCTTGTATTACTTGCTCAAAAAACTTTGTCCCCTTTTACAATCGACAATGCTCCTTTTATAAGATACAAGGAAACATGTCGGTCAATCCTAACTAATTAAAAAATTATAGGTATAGGAACAACTATCCTCACCACAAATGTTTTAGAAATACACTAGACTTTCCCAATGGACTGATCAATAGGCAGTGTATTTTACAAATAACACATGCCTATACAAATAAAATATCCCAATTTTAAAATGTATAATATCTAGTTATAAGAAGAATATTATTAAATATCTTAACCATTGGGACCCCTACACTACTGCAAGATCTTGATGGTTCTTTGATGTTCTTGGCCCAGAGTAATCTCCTTCTCTACTTTGAAGGTCAAAATAGAAATCTATGTTCCCTTAAGGAACACTCTTCTGAGCTATCATGGCATATTAGACTATTTACTAGTAGACCTTATATCAAATTATCTTTAGATAGATGATAATTCAAGCTTTCATTTACATTACTAGGTCCATAAGACCTACAATTTCACACATTGTACCAACATGGCTTTGATGTGGCATCTTTGTGGCATCCTGCTCATCCCTACATAAAATATGACCATTACATTTGAAAAAATAGCTTTGATCTCGCACCATCCAATCAATTTACATGAATCAACATGGTTTGTATATTTTTAGACAATTTAGATCCATTTAGTTTTCTTAAAATTGACATTTGTATGCTCATCATTTGACGTTGACATGAAAATCTTTGACAGATGCATGACTATCAATTTTAATCACATCCCTAGGACTATTTGTTATCTTAAATTTGATGTTCATATGACTATAATTTGATGTCCATGTGAACATATTTAATGGGATCATCAATTTTAAGTACATCCTTGAGACTATTTGCTATCTTAAATTTAGCATCTGCATGAACATCATTTGACATCCATGTGAACATTTTTGATCGGTGAATGATCATCAATTTTAAGCACATCCTTGGGACTATTAGGTATCTTAAATTTGACATCCACAAGACCGTCATTTGACGTCCATGTAAACATCTTTGATGGGTGCACGATCATCAATTTTAAGCATGTCTCTAGGACTATTTGTTGGTCATGCCACTTATTATTTTTAGGCTCGTTCTTCTTCCTGTCCATGCCACTTGACAGTCACATATTTTTGTGAGATTTGTTGAAAGTCTACCCTCATCTCACACCATTTGATCAGTTATGTCTTGAAAAATGTACATCGTTGATCCTACAAAGATGCAAACTATTTAAGTCAAGTTTAAGGAACATATAGAACTTAATATAAAGTTTTCATACTATGGTTTTATTTCATGTTAAATAAACATGACTTAAGACCTTAGGCTGAGAACATTCAAGCTAAGATTTGAGCATAATAAAAGGGACCCCATGAGATAAAAGAGACATGACATAGATTTTTTTAAGCTAAGTCTAAAACATATTAAATTGACCATGGAACCAAACAATTCGATGAAATCAATGTCTCAAGGAAATTGTATTGGGCAAATTGTTTCAAGATTTTTGTGTTTTGACTTGCTGACTCTATTGTAGGGTATTTTAGTTCTTTATGTGGGGAACTTATTTCAAACTTTTTGTCTAGGAATTTTTTTTTGAAGACTAATTTCATTGGATAAAATGTTTGAAGCAATTATCCCATGGGTCCTATTTCATCAAGAAAAATGCTCAAGACAAAAGGTCTGAAGGACTTGGTTGGGCCAAAAGGGGGCTCGAAGGTTCATTTCAAAGAAGTCAACAGTTATTATTTTGAGGAAATTAGCAAAGGGTACACATTCATGGAAATTGTCCAAGAAAAAATGTCTGACACATTTCCCCTTAAGACCAAATTTTGTTAGACAAAATGTCTAAAGGGCAATTTCTTGTGAAACAAAAGTTTTGAAGGATAATTTCAAAAGTTCTGAAGGATAATCTTGAAGGGAAAAGGGCCATTTTGCAAAGGCTAGAAGGTAATTTTGTAGGGTAGGTGTCATTGATAAAAAAAATTTAAGGGTAAGTGCCTTTGAAATTTTTGTTTCAAAAAAATTGCATTGTTGAGATTGTTGCAAGGAATTATTTCGGGCCTTTTGAGTCGGACAAAATGTCCCATGACAAAAGTTTGAAGGGTCATTTCAGAAAACCTGAAGGGTAAGTTCAAAAGTCTGAAGGGTCCTTTTAGAAAACCCTGAAGGGTACATTTGGAAGATAAAGTGTCCTTAACAAAAAAGCCGAAAGGGCAATTTCAAAAAACCGAAGGGCACTTTCGAAAAAGTTGAAGGGTATGTTTCAGCAAAATTACTGTAAGGAAAATGTTGCAGAAAGATAAGTCCAAAAATGAAATGCCAAAAACATGTCCCAAAATTTAGAGACATAATAAAGGACCTTGCTTTTATCTTAAATTATAGGGATAATAAAAGGATGAAGGGGTCTTAGGGCATAAAAAGGACCAAGCATGGTTGTTAGACTAAGATTTGGTCATGTTGAAAAACATGACTAAGCCTTAGGATAAGAATAAACCAAGCCTATAACATTTTTAAAAATGTTCCCACATTAAAATTTTCTTGCCAAATTCAAATCAAGTACTTAGATTAAATTTAGACTAAGAGTTTAGCAATTCTACTTGATTTCTACTAGATCAAAGGCTAGTAAAAATTCAAGTTAACATTAAAATCATGAAACCCAAGCATTGTTCATTCCAATTAGACCTCGTTGATCATGTAACCTAAAATAAGAAGATCCATTGTTAGCCAACTTAGACAAGATTGAACCATAATCACGTGTAAATATGCTAACCAAACCAAGTGTGAATGACCCTAAAAATAAAAAATATTGTGCAAACATGCTAGTGACACTCTAATTAAGTGACTTTTCAATTTCAAAATACAAATTTGCACAACTTGACACAAGGGTCCCCATTTTTTAGAAATGAGGGTATGTTGACCTCAACAAGACCTAATGTTAATGTGGTATGGAAATGAACCCGAAGAAGATGGAATGTAAAGGAAAATTTGGAAATAACATATATGGCTAATGGATTTCTTCTATTCTCTTTTTCAAACCATGAATATTGTGTCTATGTTTTTGAAGGAGATCTTTGGACTTTTGGAAAATCTGTTCTTATGCTGCAAAAATGGAAATTTGGCTTCAATCCCTTTTAGGAGCCTTTTAGGGTCACCCCATTATCGGTTAGACTCCCATCTCTCCCTATAGAGTTCTAGAAGGATAATATCTTGATGGGAATAGTGAGAGCTATTGGCACCCCTGTGAAAATCGATTCTACCACCAAGGCAAGAAGCATAGCGTTTGCCAGAGTTTTTGTCATTATTGATCTTGACACGATTTTACCCAAGTCAATCTAGTTGAAATCCAAACTTAGAGTTTGGACTCAGAACTTTGTCTATGAAAGAGCTAACGAAATTTGTCCCAGATGTTGTACTTTTGGTCACAAATGTGATTTCAAAAAGAAAGGAGAGCAGCAAGGGAATAATAGCAAGGCTTTGAGGGATTTTGATGGCAGTTTTGAGGAACGGGCTACTGATAAGAACACCGCCCCAGATCCTCTAAGTCAGGAGGACTCTTAAGAGAAAAGAGGATGCTTCCTCACTAAGTGAGAAGGAAGAAGTAATCAAGGAAAGAGGTAAGGATGGTTCAGTTGTCAACGGACCCTCCTTGATCAAAGAAGACATTTTGGTGAAGGGCAATGGGGATAAGGGCTCTAGCAGGAAAGAAGTAGGTGATGATGAGCCGATGGAAGTCCTTAGTCCTTTGTTCCTATATGCGGATCCCCTAGATAACATCCCTTTTCAGGTGCACACAGCCTCTACCTTACCCCAAGCTGACAAGGGACAGATCTCTGATAATCTTATCACGAAGCTGTTGACTAAAGGTGTGGTTTTGTTTAAGGACCTTGCTGCTAAATTTGAAGTCGAGCTACCGTATCAGAAAAATCTTGGGAGATTTGACTTCAAGGAAGAACCTTTACCCATCCTTCTCCAATAAAGAGTAAAAGATTTAGAATTCAAAAGAAGTGCTTGGATTTTAAATTGTATAGCTTCTAGTGGAAGCAAGAAAATCTAGGGAGAGGAACCTCTTCTCAGAAAGATGGAACAGAGGATTCTGCATCAAAATAGTGCATTAACCCTGGTTTTGGAATGACTCGATAGTCTTCCTAGTTTGATTTTTTTGGATGTTTCGATATAGGTTGGTCGGTCGATTTGTTATTGCAGTCCTGGATCGTTCGTTGTGTAAAATTGTGGAATCTCAGTTGACTCTTTAACAGGTCTCCATTCCCATGGCTGGCTGGACATGACTTGTCCCTGAGTTTCAAACTTGAGTGCTTTGGTTTGAGAGGGTTGATGAGCCAGTGACGTGTCAGGTGGATCTGTTGGGCCCTTCCTTTTTGAGTCATTACTTTTTAAACTTGTAGCGTAATGACTTCTGACAGTTACAATTTCATAGGGTTTTGTACTTGGTTCGGCCACCGTTCTAATGATCGAATGACGTCAGTGGGGATTTTAAAATTTGATTTTTGAATTCGAATCTGCCGCTCTTGAAGTGATTTGACTTGTTCCTACGTATTTCTGAACCAGTATGGATAAACCATTGGTAGTGTTATTTGGTGTATTCGGATTTAGTCGAGAACCTGCTCAACTTCTCTCGGCTGGGCTTCTCTACCGATTGGGTCTGTTTTGTCATACTGGTGAGTTGGGTTTCCTATGTTGTGGATCTTTGTGAGGGTTCTTTTTTTTGGTACTTTTTAATTAGGGTCTTGTGTTTGCTTGTGTTTAGGGTGTTCTCTACATTTTGTTTTCTCTGTTCCATCTTTTAGGGGATCTCACTGGTTCTTTTTGTAATTTGGGTACAGGTATTAAATTTCACAGTCGTTTAAATATTTTTTTAATTTTTAGTCATAAAATACAGCTAATTTATATTTTCAATCGTATGAAAGCATGGGTAAACAATTATATAAACTGTCAATATAACGTTCAAAATAAAAAAATAATTGTCACAAAATATTGAATATAAAAATATTATAGATACTAACTTGCTACATACTCTACTTATAACTGAAGTCAAAGCATTTATTACGTGACCCGATTTGTCCCATCCATGACATCCTCCACTACGTTTGTATTGTCCTTGTAATAATTCCCTCCTCCCAATGTGCATTGATTACAATAGCAAAACCAATTTCCTAGGGTCCGGTGAATGTGTTGACCCCAGATGAACTGAACATTATTAATAGGTGGACTATCGAGCCTCGGAATAATGGCAGCACAAGGGCCAATCTAATTGTTGCTTTTCATTAAAATTGAATTTTTTATTCATTCTCCTATTTGTAAGCAAAGTGTGTCTTTTATCATCCTTCATTTAGTTGATTTTTGCAACATATTTTTTACTGTGTAATTTTAGACGTTGTCATTTGAGATGAATGGTTGGAAGCGTATTTGCAACTTTTTATTATTGTAATTTGAAGGTTCTCTTATTCATTCTCATGTTTGCAACTGCATTTCTCTATTTAGTTTTTATATTATTTTTTATAAGGCAATGGAAATTCAAGACCTAGTATATACTTGTAATTAAATGGATCATTATTTGTTTATTTTAACTTCCTTATTTTAGGGTATTAACTCTCAATTTTCACTCGTTGTAGTGAGAATTTAACCATGTTATTCCCTTAATATTTTACTTGGGATGGAAATTGAAGGGAACAAAGCAGGGAGAATATATTTTCAATCATTCCTTAGGCTATAAACGTTTTCTCTCTACACATTTATTTTTTACTCACTTTTTTACAATGTGTCTGTCAAATTATCGTGTTACACACATTTTTAAACAACACTACACAATGGTTTTAAGGGGAGTTGATAATTATTTATTTTTGTACACTGTAATGAAGAATAATTGCTATTTAATTTTTATGCCCCATGATTCGACAATGGTTTGCCAATTAGGAAGCCTCTAATATAAATAAATATTTGAATTTAATGTTGATCACACCTTAAATTTTATGGGCGGGCACTGATTTGGGTGGCAAGTGTGACGGAGGGACAATGGTAGTTTCTTGGATAGCCTTTAATTTGTCAAAAAGTTTAGGAAAGCAATTTCTTTCGACCTGACATAGTCAATGCAAAATAAAGTAAAAATTAAGAGGAACTCCAATATAAGAATTAAGAATTAAGTTTATACATTAACATCTACTTTTTTATATCTAATTATTTCTATTATTTGGTTTGTAAAGGTACTATATAATTTAAAATGTCTTAAAATAAAATAGAATATAATTTCATTTATATCAATAATATCTCTATTATTATATTATTTTATCATATAAAAATTATATTTTAATATTGATATGAAAAATATGAAAGTAAAAAATGAGAAATGAACGTCATGTGATAGGTGACATTTAATTAAAAGCCATCACATAAAAATTTCTTGACGAGAAGCGGTGGTCATCAAATTTAACCCTTGCTTGGGTCTCTCTCTTCAATTTTTCTACACTGGTTTTCAGTCCAACCAAAACTATCTAGTTCCCACACCAGTGAAATTTGGTGGTTGTTCCTCCTTTATTTGAGCCTTTATAGTCCTTAATTATAGCTACTTCTTTCAGTTGGGTTCTCATTGTATTCATAATCACTATTTTAATATATTTTGGTAGGGTCCTTTCTATAATCCAGACAAGTGATTTATGGCTAGAAGAACCTCTTAATATGTTTGAGGCTATTACCCACACTACTTATTAAAGGTGGGCTTTCTCTAGTCGAAACATTTTACATGTAAAAAATAATGAATAAATCATATATATATATATATATATATATATATATATATATATATATATATATATATATATATATATATATATATATATATATATATATATATATATATATATATATATATATATATATAGACACACACACACACACACACATATAAAATACAATAAAAATTTATAAATTACATAAATTCTTTTTAAAAAAATAATTCCTTTAATTTTGCAATTGTGTTATCATTTATTATATTTTTTCTAAATTTACAAAATTTTCCTTAATCTAACAAAGTTAACCTATTTTTTATAAAATACCCTATTATTTTTAATTACATTTAATTCCCAATAGATTTAAAGAATTATTTCTAATTTGTTGAATTTTTCATAATTAACCTCAAACTTTTCAAAACTTTCCTAGTTTTTTATTGATTTATTATTTTCATAAATTGCTTTAATCTTCCCTAAATTTTCTTAAATTACTTAATTTTCCTAAATTTTCCAACTTAAATTTTCTTAATTTAATTTATTAGTTTTTTATTTTATTTTATTAACCATGCCCTAATTTGTTTTTCCAAATTTATCCTTATTTTCCTTATTTTAAAAATTTTATCCATGGTTTACCTTATTTTTTTTTATTGTTTTTATTTCACCTTAATTTTCTCCAACTTTATTTGTTTATTTTTTTAAAATTACCTTGATTTATCCCAAAAAAAAATTCTAATTTATTAAATTTCATCTATTTATTTAAATTCATATTAAATTTCTCAATGTTGGCCTATGTTTTTTTATGAATTTTTTATTTTAAAAAAAAAAACCTTTAATTCCCTTGATTTCTCAAAAAATTATTTATGTTGTTTAATTCATTAAATTTTTCATTTAAAAAAAATTGCATAATTTATCTTAAATTACAAAATTATTTTTAATTTTTTTAAAGTTTCATTAAGTTTTTGAGTTCCCCTATTTTTCCTTAAATTTGTTGAAATTGGTTTTAAGTTTTTAAAGTTGTTTTCATCTAGGAAAACTCAAAAAATTAACCTAATGTTTCAAACTATTCGTATTTACCACTATTTTCTGAGGACGCATTCCCCCCCCCCCACCCCCCCCCCCCAAAAAAAAAAAAAAAAAAAAACCATCATTTCCTATATGAGGACATCCCCAAGACATGGGGATGTCAGAGGAATGTCCCCTAGTTGCTCCACCACCTCTGCCACCTCCACCACACTCCATTGGGATGCTAAATTGTTAATGTTCATTATTCAATGGATCAAACTTTAATTATAAATGATAAAATCACAATGTTAAATTGTTGATGTTTAATGCAATTTACTTAATCCTTATACAATATTTTTATAACTAATTTTTTCAAGTACTATATGTATTTCAGCACCACTCCCCCACCAGCCCCCACTGCCATACAAATATAAAGACATGTTGAAGTTTTTTGAGTATGAGATAGAAGTGTAGTATTTTATCATATTGAGAGGTAATTTTTTGGTATCTGTTTGTAGTTGAGCTTGATCTATGATAAGATTTGGTATAGGTACCAAGGTGCTTGATCTGTGTTGGTGATGGTCTACATATACTACTAATTTATATGGTGAACAAGTTGTGAAGACAAAGGGGGAGTATGATTTTTGAGATGTTTCATGAGCTAGTTGTGAGAGAGGTTGAGTGCTCTATGGGCATCAAGATGACCTCAAGGTCATAGAGGACTAAGGCACATGTTGTATTATCATATTTTGTGTATCATGAAAAAGACAAGCTATGACAAAGTTCTATCATACTGAAACATGTAAGTGTAGACCTAGTTGATAGATTGATTCAAGGAAGATGTCATAATGATGTTTGTGCCATGGTGGCTTGAGAAACATGAAAGACAAATATTGATTCAATAAGAACATCTGAGATTCCATATGGACATGACATGAGTGATATTTACTTCAACATGGAGGACTAGATTGTCCCCTTAGAACAATATATTTGAGTGTAGATAGACCTAATTTACATGGTTGACGATCATTGATGATAGAGATGTTATATGCTCATATGCATTGAAGTGTGATTGCTCTAGGCATTTGAATATGTCCTTTGGATCATGTCTCATAGTTATATATGCTCAATATGCCCTGGTTATGTGAGGTAAAGGTGATCAAACAAGATAAAAGGCTAGTGAACAGTGAACTAGGTATTTTATAGACCTAATGAGCAATGAACTAATACAAGAAGGGTTTTCATGATATAGATAGATTATGAAACTAATTAGATAATTCATGAGATTGAAGAGAAGATGTGTAGTATAGAGAAAGTATGTATAATCATGGAGACAAGTTGGATGTTTATGAAGACTAAACAACCAAATGAATTTGGATATCTTTCATCTCTGTAGCATCAAGGTGCATACAGGAAGTTAAGTAGTCTTGTATACCTGAGTCTATTTGAAGAAGACATGTGTCAGATAAGAATAAATGAGATAACCTAGTGAGTTTGAGTCATATTAGTCATGTCAAGGATAAGATGTATGGTTTGATCTAAGGGGAGGTTTTGTATCTCTAAGTTATTTTATAGTTTTTGAGAATAGTTTCCAGAGAAGGAGAATGAATGCTTTCAAGAATTTTAGTGTGTATGATACTTTGTCATTAATGTCAAAGGGGGAGAAAGTTTCATGGAGAAAGACTAGTTTGGGGAAGAAGAGATTGATCAGACTATAATTTTTTTTTGCCATCAATGACGAAGGGGGAGTTTGTTTGCATAATGTTGTCATTCATGCCATTAATGTCAAAGTATGTTGGCATAATGTTTTCATTTGTGTCATTGATGTTTGGTTTGAAAAGAGTGTGTATGAAAGAGAGTGTAATCATGATGAATGAGGTTGATGTCAAGTAGTTGTTTTAATACTGGTTTATAGATGAGCAAGGCCAATTGGTAGTGTATATTGTGTCAAGAAAATAAGCATTAAAGGTATGTAGTTATTGTCATGAGAGAGAAAGGTAGAGGTCTAAATGTCTTATATCTACTTGGTTGATGTTGTGTTAATGCCATGACATGAAAAGAATAGGTCAAGGCATCAAAGTGTCTTGTAAAAGCCTTGTCTAGACCTTGTGAGAATGTACGTGGTGGTAGCATGGTGAATTGAGTGAGCTTAGGTATATGAGAATTCATTTGGAATTATATGGGATTGAGATTTAATTGTATAATCCTTCAAAAGTATTTTAATAAATATATTTGAGGAAAATTCAAGGCTTAGTCATGGCATAAAGAAACCTTGTGTGAAGGCATGGGCTTGGTTGCTTGGTGAAATGAATGGTCTCAGATATATGAGAATATGTATGGAAATGGTTGAGCATGGTAAGATGTTTTTTTCATGATAGTGATATTTTGAGTATAATAGTGAAGTTTTGATAGTATGAAAAGAGGCATGAAGTTCAAGTACTTAAGTAACCTAAGACTAGTTACGACATGTAAAGTCCTATTGAGAAAGTTTGAACATGGTGGCTTATTTAAATACATGCACAAAGGCATAAGAGGTTTTATGAGGTTAATTAATCAAGTATATGAGGTATTGTAACACTCATAAAAATCTCAAGATGAGCCTATAGAGGTAGGACCTACAAATTTATTCTTTAACTAAATCATTTCTAGACTCTGCTTGAACTAATAAGGCATCATGAGATATTATCAAGACATATAAAGGATTATTAACATTGTTTGAACATGTGCTACATTGTGTGAGAAAGTGATTTAAGTGTTGATATATTGTATACTGACTAGAAGGTCAATTTCAAGACCTAATGTGACTTGTAGGTCAAGGTCTAGAGAGTAAAGAGAGAGATGGTGGCCAGATGGGGTATCAGGATCAGTTTCCAAGGTAAATATGAGTATGTGAGCATTGAAAAAAGTGTTTAATGTTGTTCCAAGAATTTTGACCAAGATTCAGGTCAAAATTTGAGGGATAAGGCATGAAAAAGTGTTGTAAGGTCTCTCAAGTACACAAAATGAAGATTTGTCTACCCAAAAAGGTTTTTCAAGTGTTTGTTGGCAAATTTAGCATCTACATGAGGACCTAATCTAGTTATGGTAGATGGGGAAGTGTCCTGGATCAAATTTTTAAGCATTGGTTTCTGGAATAAGGCGTTAATATTTATGAATTATTGTTAAGATTAGAAGATGGTTTAAACCCTCAAAGAACCCTAATACTGACCCTATATGAAATAAATTGATTTGAACTGCTTAGAATATATTGTTATGGATATTTAAGTGATTTGAGATTATATTAAACTCTCCCATGAATCTATAGGTGTGATTGGTTTGTCATATAAGTGAGTGAAACCCATATAAAAGGACTTATTTCTCAGAGATTTATTGTAGCAATTAGAGTTGACCAAGTCAAAGTATGAAAATCATTAGATGGAGAATATTGAGAATTGTATTTTATGTCCATGATGGTTTATAAGTATGATATATCCTTCAAATGTGTTAAACCAGTCATACAAGTTGACCTATCACTAAAAGGACTAATGGTGCAAACATTGAGGAACCCAGGTAAAAATGAGAAGGTGATTCGAGATGTGTTATCATGGATTAGTGATAAATAAAAGTGTAAGTATAAATTTTTAAATATATTTAAGACATGTTAATTATTAATAAAAATATTTTGTGTCAGTGAATATTATGGAAAAAATGCTCACAAGTTGACTTGTCTAGCTCAGTGAGGTCTATATACAATGAGGTTATGAGATTGGTCTGCATGACAAATATTATCATTTGACCATGGTATAATTCTATTTATATAGTTATAATTATCTCGTAAAAATATCAACATGCATTTACAGCATCTTAAACTATCTACATAGGTGTTGAAGGTCATTATTACCATGACTATGTTTGAAGGTAAAACTACAGATCTAGGTAAGCAAGTTGCAGTGATGAGTTGGAGGCTCTTTGCCCTAAGTTGAAGTATGTAATGCACATGGTGTTATTTATTTTAACTTTAATTACATATAAATTCTTTTTGAAATATTTTAATTCAATGTAATATATTGGAACATTGAAGTCAAAATGGCTTGACTAGCTGAGTAAGGACTGTGAGAGAGAAGGTCAACGAATTGGTCTACAAGACCAATAGTTTCCACTATAAATATATAATATTCTAAGGATGTTTTAAGATAATAATAATTAATTTTAATCCCTTTAGTATTTTCTTTAAAATGACACAACTTCAAGTTTTCATGACTGTGCTTTTAGGCTAATTCCTAGTTCAGAGTAAGCATCTTGCAGAGAAGAATTTGACCATGTATACCTTGAGTTGAAGCATAAAATGAAGTTTTTTATGACATTGAGGTCATTAGGTTTATTTATATGTGATGTTTTCAATGTTTTTCAACAAAATTATTCATATTATTCAATTTGTCAAGATATATTTTATGGGTATGCACATGCCTATTGTGAATAGTGTTTTGAGAAGGGGTTCAAGCACTGGTTGGACTTAAAAGGTGTTGTGAAACTAAATTGAATTTGGATAAGATATATTTGAATGATATATTAATTTATATTATTATGTATGGATTTTATAAGTTTTCAAATAAATATAAAGTGTAACATTCTCTAATGAAGGCCTATTGGGATTAGGTCTCCTTAAGGCCTAAAAGAGGTTTTGGTTCTATATGCTATGATTGACCTATTTTATTATTTAATTAATATTTTAAATGTGTCATAATACCTATTTTTATGGTAATCTAAGTTTGAGATTTTGTATTTTTGACCAAGGTGTGTGAAATCAAGTGCTTTGTATAAGACTAAGACTAATTAGGCCTATTTGAGTGAGTAAGAAATGTGTGTGTGCAAGCGAATAAAAGAGCACATTGAGGAGTAGAAGGAAGTAATTTAAAACATAAAAGGGGTTTATATAATCATTCATGGATATCTAAAAAGATATATTAGTATGAATATCAATGTCATATGACCTAATTAGTCTTGAAGAGTCCTAGTAAATCAAATAAGCCTAGAGGTAGTTTTGAGAAGGATAAAAGGGAGAGAAGAGCTAAAAAAAGACCATAATATATTTAATATTATAACAAAGAAAATATATAAGGTATAAGTTTACTTTGATGATTGGGTGCTTGGTCAAGAGGTGTCTTAGTTGGTGTTGAGTTACTAAGGGAGGTGGTGCTTCCTTCCAAGTGGGTGGTTGCTAAAAGACTCTATCAAGTTGGTGCTTGATAGACTAGTGTTGGTGCTCCATGTCAAGTGGGTACTCAACTAAATTTGATTCATTAATTTATATGACTATTTCTCTAATTTATGGTTAGTTTGTTTTATTCCCCATGAGGGATTCCTACTTATATGATGTGTTTATACTTATTATGTGTATATTCTCATTATTATGTTTCTATACTAGTCGATATTCCTCATATGATGATGTTTCTTGATAAATGATTAGAAGATATATTGAAGTGAAAGTAAAATTTTATAAGAACACTGATTCACACCCTCCTCTTATTGATTGTATTTCCAACACTATCATCAATGTTGATGGAAAAATGTGATAGGAAATGGTCAGTCAAGGGGTTGAATGCTCTCATGGATTGAAGAGGGAGACCATAGAACTATATCAATGAATAGTCTTTGATACTTGTTGAGAATAACTTGGTCAATATTTTTTCATTGATTGCATAGTCCAAGCAAGCTACATGGAACGATATAAGATGTTACTCATGATCACCTTTAATTTCATATAATGGGATCTTAGGAGCTATAAAACATGTTGATAAAGTGTAGCCTTATATTTATAGTGATAATGGATTATAGAGAAAAACATATGAATCCATGACATGCCTATCTCTTGATGCACCTTGATTTAATTTTAACACTTTGGTATGAAAATATTCATCACCTTGCGCAAGGGAATGTGAATTAGGTGAGGTTGGAAATGTAATATGTGTAGCCATCATGGGAAGAGTGAAGGTTGAATTCATAGGGACATGCATTAAAATCTATTAAATCCCTCATGTGGTCCCCAGATGTTTATTGAATATCACATAAGTTACCAAAAGTTTGGCCATTGGTACTAATATTAGTATTCTAAATGCTTGATGTGTAAGTTATAGCTCAAAAATATTGGATTATAATGGTGAAGGTATATTTTTGAGGTAAAAGAGATGTATCAAGATTAAATTTGGGTGAAACCTTAGATGCCATGATCAATTAGACAACTTTACTCAAATATTGAGGACATGAGCGAAGTCCTTCATGAAATTTAGATAAGATTTTAACATGGTCAAGATATAACCATTAAATTTGCTAGTGTTGTCACTCAAATTTGGTCATGAATAATTTATTATGTTAGTTTGGCCCACTTTTACTTAAATATACTTGAGCACCTAATTTGGACCTATTTCACCACCTCACTCTATCCTAAGTACCTATATTGACCTATTCCTCTCTAAGTTTCTATTTTAGGCCTAAATAAATGTTATTAATCACTAAAAACTTCTATAAGCATCTATATGGACATTCTTAATATCAATTTTAAGACATTACCTTTTAGGATAAAATTGGCTAGTATGGGTACATAGTGGTAGTCAGACTTGATCCCTAGGGGTTGATGTTCTCTTTCACCTTAGTAATTACTAGTTTTCAAAATTTAGACCCTCCCTTATAGAATGGTTCATATTTTTAGGATAATTATAATGAGGTTTTCCCCTTTTAGATTTCAATAAAGGTACATTTAAGTCACCTATTCTACTACTCAAAAAATTTAATATTGAGGTATACTTACATTAATTCACACTAAGAAAAACTTTCATATTCTTCCCAAATATTATTCTATTCATTTAAAATTGTCCTTAACGAAGTCAAAAGCCTATTTTTTCCAAGTCAAAGCAAACAATTATCAAATATTCAAGCCATCTCTAAGTGCATACATTAAAAAGAGGATCATAATCTAGAAAATCACTTTAATAGGGAAATCTATGTGAGATTGATTTATCTCTTTAGAGTATTGGATATATAGGTAGAGATCAATCATCATGGGATGATTGGGATTAGATCATCTCATTACACTTACCCTTTATATATCTATAGGTTTTAAGCTATTGTAAGCCTTATTAGGGTTTCAACTTTCAAGAAGTCATTTGTAGGTCATTCACATACATCAGATGGCCAAATTTCCACACACATGCATATTTTAAGTAGACGTAAGAGATCGTCATCTAATTTCCCTATTTTTTTATACATGGAAAAATCAACCATTAAAGGATAATAATGTTAGTTGATCATGTCCCCTTCTAGTTGATCTTGATGTTGAGAAATTATAGTCACAGTTTTTATAGCACATGCATAATTAGTTTGAGTTTATTAATTTTAGTCATTTATTGATTGCACACGATCAAGATACAAATAAAAATTACCTAAGTTTACTCATGTTACTCATAGTTAGTTTATTTCATTTTTTCGAGGTTTGTTTATTTCAATGCTTTTACTATCATTTTACTAGTTACAAGTGATTTAAAATATTTTTGTTATCTTTATATTCATTTTATCTTGATAGAGTTAATAAACTAATTAATTCCAAATTGTTATAAAATAGTTAGGATCAATTTTATATATATATATATATATATATATATATATATATATATATATATATATATATATATATATATATATATATATATATATATATATATATATATATATATATATATATATATATTCCCTTTTAATTATTTTGATCATTATGTTCATTGTGATTATCTCAATTATCATGTTCCAATAGATTCATATTAACACAATCATTTATGTGTACATACTGATTAATAATTACCTCATTAAATAAGAAGAAACATTCATTGTATCAATTTGATTTGAAGTAATAGGAAGTTATATATGGGTCCTAACCTAATTTAAAACTTCATCTTAAGAGTATAAGGGAACTAGACTTTTTTAATGGAATAGGATGGTATCATGAAATAAGGTAGAAGGCTAGGGCCAAAAGTGAAAAATATTAATCGTATTTAATATGGGGAAAATCAAATTTAAAACCTATGATAAAAATTATTTTCCTTATTTTTAAAATTAAAAAAAATCATTAACCTAATATTTTGAATTTACCTTTATTTTATATACTTAATTTTTTAAGTTTATCTTAAATTTATCAATGTTACTTACATTTTTTAATTTTTTATAATTAAAATTTATTGATCTACTTTACTCTATTTGTTTTTTAAATGTTCTCTACATTTGTCAAATTTACTTAAATTGCACATTTTTTGTTAATTTAATCTAATATTTTAAATTTGTTTTAAATTTCCTTAAATTTCCCTTATTCAATATTTCATAATATTTTTTAAATGATGTTAAATTTATAATTTAATCTTATTTGTTAAAATTTCTTTTAAAAATTTGGCTTTTTTAAAAATTCATTGAACTTTCACTCATTTTTACAATTTTATTTAAGTGTCAAATTTTTATAAAACTAGAAATTTATTACATGTTTATGGAATTAGGTAGAAATTGATAAAAACTATAAACTCTAAAGTATCAATAATACTCATCATTTTATTAAAAAATTAGGAAATTGTGTGAAGTTTTTTTCATATTTTAATAATATTTGAAGTAAGAGCCATCTTTCTCATCTATTGAGAGGATTCAATCAATAAATTTTTTTAAATAAATATATTTTATGATAAAAAACATTTTTATATTAATTTAAAATAAAAACTAAAAGTACAACATTAGTTATATGAAAAATGGGTGAAAAAGTCACAACCTGAATACCATACCAAGCTATAAAAAGCTTTAGGAAAAACCAAAGTCCAAAATAACTAGCCACATATGACCAATAAACATAATTAAATTAAATCAAGTTCATCTCAACCAAAAAAAATAATATAAAACACAAACATCATGGAACAAACTAAGTAGCAGCTATAAACATGGTAGCTAGAAAAGGATGTGGAGGTAGAGGGACATGAGGCTTTCCTCCCCAATTGTTCTCAACTAGGGAACCTTAAATCATAGTGAGAGGGTCCCAACCATCAGCTTGTTGGTTAGTGTCAACATCATTCTATAAATCTTGGTAAGAGAGAGAGATAGCAAGCTCCAGACACATGAACTTGTCCTACTAAATGGGTCTCCACCACCTACCACCATTGTCTCTGCCTATGTCAAATCCTCTTTAAGGATATGGATAAAAAGAGTGAGGAGAGGAGGTTCTTCAAATTTGGGACATCTAACTGTGAGAGCAATGATGCCTCCCACCATACCTGTAACCCCTAGTAGGAGATAAGTGAGGTGAAGGATCAAGTGGCTCATGACTGAGTACATAAGGAATATTCCCCTAGTGGTCTAAGAATACCTTCAAGTGATGAAACTCTAACTGGACCTTGAATGTTTGACTTGAATCAGGAGGGTAACATTAGAAATAATAACTTTTTTAGTTACATAAAAACCTTTTTCCATACTCTCATTATTAAAACATGCTTAAAATTTCTAGATTTCTAAATTTGAAATAAAATATCAGTATGGAAAATTTTCAAAAACATATTATATCTTGAAGGTAAAAGGGAAGAGTCCCTTACTAGAGATATTTTATAGGTTAACATCTCAGGATTGTATGGTTTCAAAATGGTATGAATCCATCTCTAAGTTGACTCAGCATGTGGGCAAAACTAGAAGAGGTGCTTGATGGCTTTTAGAGGTTGACAAGCTAGGCAAGTAGGATGAAGAACCCCCATGTGCTTGAAACAATTTCCCATGTGCAGACCATATAAAGAATACACCAAAGGAAGTGAGCCTTTTAGGTTCAATAAAAGCTGCCCAAATGTGATTAAACCTCCTAGCTCAAACTTAGTGAAGGGATTGGAGTGACTATGGTGATTTAGAAACTCTATATCAATGTGTTGAGGGCATGAGAAATTATATCCCAACTGAGGGTAATAATGGTAGAATGACATCACTGTAGGCCAAGACCAATCCTTTCACCTTAGCATGAGAGAGGAAAATTTGATCTTGCGTAAGTACTCATTGGGTGTGGAACTCTAAATTTCAAAAATGGATAATGCATATTCCTTGTTAAGCCAAAATTTATATTTTATCATAGAAAAAAGAAGCTAATCCTTAGAGACCTTATAGAAAAAATCACCAATCATGAGAATACCCTTCCTAAAGAACCTTAATATTTTGATCCAGGCCACCATGGCAAAGGGGACATTGTGAAAGGTCAACTAAGGAGAATACCATAATGACTAGGAGTTTATTAAAAGATCATTTCTAAACCCATCCCACACCCAAATAGGTTGAGGTTTGATCTTTTCTTAGGACTTTCAAATATTATGCATGACAAATGTGCCACCTACTTTGACAGATACTAGCAATGTAAGTGCACTTTGAAATTCTATGGCTTGCCAGGTCTTGGTTCCCAGTTATACACCTCTTACACTTGGATTTTAAAACTAAAATAAAATGGTAAATAAATATGAAAAAACCACTAATATGTCATTCTAGCTGGGGAAGGATTTGGCATCAGGACTAGACCAAATGAAGATAATAACTAAGAGGAACTAATAGAGGGTATGGTCAGTTCCCTACTACTTCTGGCTCTACTTGAACCAAGGTGAGGTGACCTATGGGGTAGCTTGCTCACATGGAGAGATTTTGCATTTCAACTTTCATGGGGATTATTGGTACAAAGAGATGCAAATGTGACCAGGGCACAACCAAGCTCATTCAATCCACATGGGAAGGATTGCCACATGGAATGAACAAATTCTCTAGATCATATACAGACTACTAAATTTAGATATGAAAGTGAATGCAATCTTCATTTGAAAGAATTTTTAACATGGGTCAAATGAAAAATTGTATCACGATGATTGAATGCATAAAATGCAAACACATGTTATATAGGAAATCCATAAACCAAACAAGAGTGCCTCATAATCAACAGTATTATTCATGCACTCAAAGGAAAGTTGAAAAGAAAACTTGAAACATTTAGCCTTAGGGGAAGAGAAGACAACCCCATCTATGTTTCTAAGATTGGAGAAAGCCCCGTCAAAGCACATCTTCTAAACTACACCTTTGTTGTCAAGTTTAACATCAAGAGTAGTAGGCTATTCATTAGTGTCAATATTACCAATGAAGTTGCCAAGTATAACATCTATGTACAATACTTCATTTAGATCATGTTTTTGATATTGAATTACATGTAGAATCTTTGGTTCTCTATAAATTTTGATCATCTTACCATCCAAAGTAATGGTGGCATAGGAAAGGTCCATTTGTACACTTCCACCCATACTAGCATCCCATTTTAGTGATAGAAACATCCTCCACTTACGATGGAATTACATAACTACCATATTCATATTCAAATACTTACTTGAATGCACCAACAATTGCACTACCAACCCTTCAAATTTTCCAACAAATAGTACCTCTAATGAATCCATGACATAACACATGTTAAAAGCTGGTGTAATCTTTATTCCAAGATCATTTAGGATACCCAAGGGCATGACATTACAAGAGGCTCTGAAATCAAACATGTAATTATGGACAATCAGACCATTGATCAAGAGGGTTGTATAAAATGGATCCACTTTTAGCTTACATTCTACCAATATAGTCCACAAATACATCTCTAAAGCAGGTTCAACAACCTCTTTTGATTCATAATATTCTTCTATGGGTGTTGTTAGTTGAATATTTTGTCGATCAGCGTACTGATAAACAAAATAGATCTGATCAGCCAATGTAGGAAGATTAGTCATCCAAATGTGTAGGTTTACAACATCAGAAGGGGACTGATCTCTCCTCTCACCAAGGGGAGGTTCCCTATATATATATATATATACATATATATACATATATATATATACATATATATATATATATACATATATACATATATATACATATATATATATATACATATATATATATATATATATATATATATATATACACATATATATACATATATATATATATATACATATATATACATACATACATATATATATATATACATATATATATATATACATATATATACATATATATATATACATATATATATATAGATATACATATATATATATAGATATACATATATAGATATAGATATACATATATATATATACATATATATATACATATATATATACATATATATATATATACATATATATATATATATATATATATATATATATATATGTATATATATATATATGTATATATATATATATGTATATATATATATATGTATATATATATATATGTATATATATATATATGTATATATATATATATGTATATATATATATATATATATATATATATATATATATATATATATATATATATAATACTCAAGGGTAGGACAAACCATCTATCTCTCTTTCTTCAGATATGATGCGTGTAAATCAAAGGAAAAACTCAAGGGAAATGACAGATAGCACTCCTATTCTTTCAGAATTACTATTCAGCAAACAATAAGAATACTCCTGGTAGTAACAACCAAAATGTAGCAAAGGATGTAATAACCAAAAAATTGAGATGCAGCATAAAGACTCCACCTGAATTGCTTAAGAGTAAGATATAAAGGACAATGAGGGCACAAAGTTGTCCTAAGGTCCTTTACATAGAAATGAAAAGAAAACACACTAAAGGTAATTATGGGGGCACAAAGTCTCTCCACACTTGACTCTTCATGACACCTTCCTGACTGATATCACTAATTTTTCTTGTTGAATTAAAGGAGTAGAAGATATATTAAGGAAAAAGACATAAGAACAGTTTCCCCAACAACAAAGATATCACAACACAAAGTCTGAAAAATCACTTTCTTTCTTATTCCAATAACAAAATATGATCAACAAACTGAGCTCAAAGTCTCAGAAGTGCCTTTCAATTTGGGTAGAGTTTCATTTTGATTGTCAAAAAGAGATATATTTACAATAGAAGAGAGTCCCTTATATAGCCTCTTCAAGAAGTACTCGGGAATAGTAACACATCATGTTGCATTGAAATCTGTTAAGAAGACAGGCTAGAACTTAGGGGCATTTACCCATTTGATTTTATCAATGCAGAGAAACAAGTCACGCTATTGAAAGTTTGCAACTTTCAATGTCCACCTGGCGATCTGATCCTACCTTCATCATTCCTCCTTTTTTGGTTAATTGAATTGGATACTAGATTCAATTTGCTATTTTGTTCCTTCCTCGCTTTATGCTGGTCTTGGCCTTGAAGTCTATGAATGCATTCAAGTCTATAGATTTAAAGGATAAATAGCTATTTTATGAGCCTTAAAATTGACGTTCGCGCACCGGTCACTATGTTTTCAACGGTTAGTTCATTGTGTTGAATTTGATGTCTTTGGGTACGTCACCCATTGTGTTGAATTACCAAGTGTTAGAAACTAACTCTTTTAGTTGAACCTGCTTGTAGAAGACTTTAAACCTGTACAAATGAACCTGCCTGCAGAGTCTATAGAAATCAAGTGTGTAGAAATCCACCTATAAAGCCCATTGAACTTGGCTGTAGAGTCCATAGATTCTCTTCCTGCTGAGTCTGTAGATTTTTCCTTCCTGCAGAGTCCATAGATTTAAGCCTGTAGAGTCCATATGTTTTTAAGAAGCTTGAAAACTGAGGAATTTGAATGCCTAGGACAAATTTTGTAAAGGGAAGAGACAATTTTGGTCTGTAGGACCAAAATAGTTCCAATGTTGTCCCAAAAATGAGTGATATTTTTGGGGGACAATAGGTGTTTCATGTAAATCAATTTCATTTGAAACTGATTTCTCACCAAATTCTAAGTATTCAAATGCCCTCTTCTTATGTCTAGGTATTCTCAATTACTCAATAAGTGGCACAATGATTTTCAATTGGATCAACCCTTAGGCCATATCACATATGCTATACTAAGGAATAGGAGTATTTGGTGGAAGGGAAACAACACCTTCATCTAGAATACAATCACTTAAAGTTTGAACTAGATTAATCTGGGATAGATTTGCATTCTTAACAAAAACCTTCAAGGGTGGGTTTATTTTAACATCATTTGGACCCTTAGGAATGCCAAATAGCAAATTTACTTTATTTTTATTAGGAACACCTTTAGGCTTAGCAACTTGGGACACGGGTGCTAATTTGGAAATATTTAGGACTTCTATAGTTTTCTCTAGTTCCTTTCTTGAATCCTATATCTTTAAAATTGTAGGGGTAGTGTCTTGAGGAGTAACAACTTGATACTTGCTTCTCAAATAATATTCTTTCTCTTGGGCACCTACTGCATTAATTACCAGTTACATGTCCTCAACTGATAAAGTCCCCTCATCATATTTTTTTTAATAAATGATCTTAAAAACTCAAAATCATGATTTGGAAATTCATATGCTTGTGTCATATTAACATCCCAAGAAAATTCACAAGTTGGGACACATACCCTTTTGACCTTACTCTAAAATTTACTAATAATAGCAACACTCAATAATTTCATGGAGGCAGTCATCTTACTTCAGGATCTTTGACAATCGAACATCAAAATCTCATCTTTAGATGATGCATACTCAAGTTCATCTACATTTTCATCAATCAGTTTAGCTATACCACATGAAGGATGTGGAAGGAAGCACTTGTCACACCAATCAATGTCAATGTGAAAATCTACCACATTCACTTTGGCATTCAATGGATCAAGCACTTATTTTCTTTCCCCTCTATTATGATTTCTATCTGTTCTTTCTTCATGTGTTATCTTGATTATGAAAAATAGACCTTCCTTGTGCTTGATTCAAATTTGGAGCCCTTTGACTAGTAAACACATGACATATCCTTTTTTCATCTCTAGCCATCTTGTATGACATTTATTTGACAATAGAGGCTAAATTTTTAACCATCTCCTCAAGGTTGGTTGTATTAGTGGACTGCATTTTTCAGGATTGACCAACTTTACATCATCTTGATTATTCATGGTCTTTCCCATAGCCTTTATATTAGTCTTAATTTGGATGGCCATATTGAATGCCAACTGTAGGTTCATAGGATCCTTGTCCCTCAGGTAGTATTCAACCTTCTTGTCGAAGGCATCATAATATTTGATCAAGTATATTGTATCATTAGGCCTTATTTTCGTAGGTAGACATACCACAGCCTTGTTGAACCTTATATTGAAGTCATGCACACACTCACTGGGGTTCTTTTTGATGTTTTCAAATTTATCCAAAATAAATATTGGATCAACTCTATCACCATACTAAATTCTAAAAACATTGGATCAACAGGGAATGGAATTAAACCATTCTTGTGTGTCTTCTTTCAACATATGTGTAAACAACTTAATAAACACATCCTCATACTCAATCTCATAGGCTTCAATGATATTGTGAAAAGCCCTCAAGTGTTGATCACTACTCACTGCATTATTCCTTTGAAACTTTAGAAGGTGGTTCCTGACTTCATTTGCGACTTTATTAGGATAGGCTTCCATGTCACCAAAATTAGTAGGCATGAATCTAGGAATGTAGAATATAGGATGCTCATTCTCATCTTGGTCCCTATGCCTCATGATTAGTTAAAATGAAGGTTAAAGAAAATTTGGCAAAGGGATATGAGTGGGTGAATGAGGTGGACTTGTACGATAAAACATAGGAGTAGATCCAGTTGGTTGAGAAGGAACTAAAAAATATATGGGACTATAAGTTTTATAATGACTAAGAGAGCTATGAATGTCCTCAATAATGGGGAGTTCAACAAAAAGTTCAAGATTATAAGAATCTTGGCAACCTAGACAGTATTTTTTAACTGAACTTTGCCCCTCAATAGGCCTCTAAACTTGTCTCTATCTTCTTTGATGAATGCTTAAGGGAGAGATAATTTGTGTAGATGAGTCATATTTGAAGGATGATATATGTCCTTCTAGTGTTTCAAGCAAGAAAAGACATAAATCTGAAAATTAAGATATTCAAAATAACCAATCTTCATTGAAACTAGATAATAAAGTTGGATTTGCCACTAGAATCAAAATTCTAGAATATAATAGTTAATAAAATGGTTATGATACATGCTAAAAATAAACTTTACTAAATTTCATGATGAGATATAAGGTAAAGACATTGAAAATTCCAAAATTATGTTCAAAAGGGAAAAAACACCTCCAACATGTAATTTTAATAGTTCTTTGCATTAAATATAGCATAAGTCAAATTTTCAAATCTTTCAATTAGTATCACATCTCTAGTGGATTTTTATGGCATTGATAGCCAAGATAGTCCAAATTTATCAAATAACAACATATAACTTCACAAGATGAAATACTTAAAGCTCAATATAAGATTCCTTGATAACACAAGTGACCTAGACTTCAATTTACTCCCTGGTGATCCTGTCAACTGAGTGTTGGTTCCCAAGTGTACACCTCTTGTGTTAAACCTTGTGCACTTGAATAAAATGGTAAATAAAGATGAAAGACCTACTGATATGTCATTTTAACTAGGGAAGGGTTTGGCATCAAGACTAGACCGAATATAGATAATGACTTAAAGGTACCAATGGAGTGTATGGTTAGCTCCTTACTACTTTTGGCACTACGTAAACTAAGCTGAGAGGACCTATGGGGTAGTTTTCTCACATGGAGATATTTTACATTTCAGCCTGAATGGGGATTATTAGCACAAAGAGACACAAATGTGACCAGGGCATAACCAAACTCATTCAATCCACCTAAGAAAGGCTATCAAAAAAATGATCTAGATCAAATATAAGCTACTAAAGATAGATATAAAAGTGACTACAATCTTCATTCTAAAGAATTTAAAAAAACATGAGTCAAATGGAAAACTATAGCACTATGCCTCAAAGAAAAAAATAAAAACACATGTTATATAGGCAAGTTTTTATGCATTTGTAGAGAAAATAACACTTATAGTATGAAAAGGGTGTATTATTTGTAGGTTAGGATAGGTTAGATAATTGTAAGAAACGGTGGTATAGTGGTGGCTTTCAAACAATAGGGTATCTTGTAGTATTCATGATAATATTCCTTTAGAAAAATATAGCAAAAACTCATAAGCGGACTAATGGGAAATACTAAATTATCATTGAAAGACTAGAACATACATTGAAACTAAACTTTCAAGCACTTTTCCCTATCAAATCCATAAACTTAGGGTATCCTAACAAGTTATTAAAAAACACATCCTAAAATAATGAAGAAAGGGTTTATAATCTAGATCTATGCTCACAATGATAACCAATAATGAACACAAACCCAAATGTCCAATCAACATAACTTGTAAAATGCATTGTTGTGGTTCATCAACAGGGAATAGTAAAGAACCACAAGCATTTTATTTCACTTGAAAATAAATATTACATAAATTAGTTTTTCAAAATGTTTCCATGGGGACAATCATGGTGATATTTCTCCATGTTGGACAAGGGAGACATAAACATACTCTCAAATCTTGCTAATGGTTTTACTCTTCCAACCATATTATCAAGGGAGACAAGATCTAAACAAAGTAGTTGATCTAGTTTTTTTTAGAACCTAGACTTAAATAAAATGAAAAACCAATAACAACCTATAATAGAAGAATAGCCTTATATTTATACATTTTTTATCCCTTAAAATAAAATAATGGGGGTTACATTTTGCAAATTTCAAAATTGTAGTCAACACCCCAAAGTACTGGGAAGATGCTCCTAGATAGAAAAACCTATTACCACAATTGGAATCTTCACCCATTTGTAGGAAAAAACATTTCTCTAACTACCTCTATAAGAAATTTTGAAGATTCAGAGCACATCCTTTGATTTCTTAGTTGGAGATGCCTTCAAACATGAGCTGGAAGGTGAAAATTCATGGTAGAGACCAAAAACAAATTGTCCTCATGTGTAGCTACTTGGAGATTCCCTTGACCACTTATTGGCATAGCTATAACCTCTTATAAATTTGACCTTCCTCATATACATTACATAGAATAATGTGCTCATGTAATGATTTCATGGGAATATTCTAGATCCATGGCTATTCGGGTGATCTTCCTCTAATGGTCCACCTTGGCCTTGCAATCTTGTAATTTTTATGCCATCGAGGAGCTTAGACAATCACAAAAATTGAAAAATGCAAAAGACTTAGGTAATTTTACCTTTTAGCTTTTTGGCTCTTGTTTGTTTTCTCCACTTTTATTTTCTTCACTTTTACACTTTATAATTTTCATATTTGATTTTTTCAAGTTAGCATTTTTAGTATTTTCTCAATATTTGTTTAAATGCATAAGTGCATTATTTTCACCTTTTCACCTTTTTGGAAAATTTTGGCCCCTTTTTTGAATCTACAATTCACAAATTACAAAGTTACATTTTTCACTTGTATTTCCCCTTAGAGAATCCAAAACTCCAAATGCAATTTGAAATTTTGTAAAATTTCAAACTGCACTAGGGGTTCACATCTCTGTCAAAAGCTCCTTTTAGGGAATCTGAAACTCCAAATGAATTTTTAAATTTTACAAAATTATAAATTACACTTGGGGTTCCCATTTCTCTAAAAAGAATCCTTTAGGGAATTTGGAACTCCAATTGCAATTTATAATTTAAAAAATTTTCAAAATATCAAATGGCCTTGAAAGTTCCCATTTGCACTAGGACCTTATGTTGACTGGTGGAAATGGGAGATCCATGTACAATTTGTAGTTTGCACAAGTGAAAAATTTCAAAGTTGAATTTATCCTCAAAATCTCCCTAAAGCTTCTCTTTGGGTTGACTTTTATTCCATTGGATTTAACTGGAGGTATTAGGAGATTTGACCAAAATTTGAAAATTGCATTTTGGAGACTTTCATTTTAAAAGTTGCTCTTCCCACTAAGATTTCCCATGGAGTTTCGGGCCTCATTTGAAATTTTTGGAAACTTGTAATTTTTGGATTCTTCTAAAATTTAACTCCATTTATATCCACTTGGTTCAAAAAAATACCCTATAGAGGATTTTTCTAGAAACCTAGCCCTTTCTCAACTTGATGCATCAACTCAAAAATATATCTTTGTTTGCACAATGTATATGGATATGAGGCATTAATCAATGAAAATATTTGTTAATAACATAAATTGTAGCCATTCACAATCATCCCCTTCAAATAAGCAAGATCAAAACCATTTTCAACCTCATTTTTTATGGCATTTTGGTGAAAACTTCAATGAAATATCTAAGTCTTGATTATTTCCACTATCACCATTATCTGGTCTTTCATCTCCCTTTTCTTTAATTTTTGGATAATGGCATTGTATATTTAGCTACTCATATTCTATTAGGTAAATGCTAATGAAGAAGAAAGATAATGTCTCCAACTCTTTATCATGTTCAGATGCATTGATGAATTTCCTAATGAACACACAAGGGGTTGGCAAAGCCACATTAAAGTTCAATGCATTGTGAATTGATTGTCCCATTTCTAAGACTTCTCTTGTGTAGGCTTTATCTGAAGTTTACATAAAATTATCAACTACATGAATAGGAACCTCATCATATTTGCATTCCTAAAACATAGTTGTAACATTAAAAAATTGTAAATGCTTCCTACGTTATTAGCATTGTGGATAATATACAAACCTCAAATCCATGTATGATGAAAAGAAAATTAGGATTGCCTTCACCGTAAATATAAAAAAAACCATTTTCTCTCTTCTATGAGTAAGAATGTTTCTATGTCCTACCTTAAATGGACTCCTAACTACTATGGATTTATTCATTAGAGATGAGGCTACATGCCCTGCTAGTGGATATCCATCAAATGCATTGATTCCTTTCATTCCATTTCTTGGAGCTTTACATTCTCTAGTGCTTGCAGGCTAAGATAACATATTCAAATGTTATGAAGGGATAAATAATAAACTTGATAATGGATTCAATGATAAATTTGGTTTGAGCACAATAAAAAATCCTCTACATATTCTACACCAGAAGAATGTAGACATTCAATGTCTAAACATGTTCTCTCCTATTGATTGCATCTTGTCATTGGTAAACCCCAACATCACATCATCAAAGACTGAAGAAGAGCCTTCTCATACCCAATTGTCACCACCAATGGACTTGAAATATGGGATCTTAATTTAAAATTCATTCCGTAAATCCAATACATATGTGCCAAGTCATGATAAAAACCATGAACAACACTATCTTTCATACTATGTGAAAAGTTCACATAGGCCCAAAATTTGATTATCCCTTCTTTCACCATTTTCTTATTCAATATAATATTTAGTCCAACTTGAAAAATAATCCTAATCCCTACCAATGCCATGATTCCTAAGCCAAGGTGCAGGGAAAAAATAAGTGAACCATACTACAACACAACAAAAGATGTAGGTTGGAGGCTTCAAGAATATGTCTGAAATACCACTCCATCAGTACATGGTGCATGTCCTCATTTTAAAAGCTGATTACATGTACCCATTATCATTTTAAATTTTCCACTCATTTTATTCCTACATCTTGCAGGATCCACAAATGCCAATGGACTTTGTAATTTGAATTGTTGTAAATTGTGTTTCATATTCCCTTTTTTATCAAGTATGACATTGTTCCATGTGGTCTTCCTACGGTCAACTCTTAAAATTTCCTCAAAGTACCTTTACATTCTATATACTCCATGGGATTCAAAATTGGTTATGCAATTTGCAATTTAGGAGAAGTTACAAATTGCCTATTAGATTTTGGCTTCTACCATCCACATTCATGCTTCATGTGGTCTTCTATGGAATATAGAAGTGAAGGATAAATTTTCATTTTATAAATTGCACTTCAATAACTGGTTTTATACCATACTTCTCCTATAGACATTAGCATACATATTTATAATTTCCTTTTGAACCTTAGATCTCTATGGAGCTTCATGGCTCATTTTGCAATGTTCATTTTTAAAGTCAATGGGCTGACCTCCACCAATACTTCGCATATTTCTCCAGTAAATAAAAGATTTAAACTTTATTTTATTTTGTGTCTTCCATCCATGTGGGAAGGCTCATTGAAATAGTATGGAGGTGACTGTCTACATGGAATTTTTGAATTGTTTTATTCATTAATTTCTCATAAAATGACACAATGTCCTGGTGCAAATTTGAGAACCAACATTGGCTATCACTAGGGGATGTGTACCCCATATGGGTGTATAAAGAACCCCAAAAAACAATATCGGGATCCAATACATTGGGTCATGGAGTCAAAACTTTAGTAACTTATTAGGAAACATGCATGAAAGCTTGACAAAACATGGCAGACTAAGAAAAATAGATTAAGAAGATATATAAATAAACACATGATAAAAAATAGGAAATGAAACCACATAAGTAAGGCTCAAATTACAGGGGAAATAAAGTAAAAAAAACTATATAATATACAATTATGAACTCAGTCAAGGAAGTGTTTCAAAACCCTGCCATTAATTAGCAGCTCTAGTATTTCACCATCCAATTCTTTAAAGAAGAAAGTGTGTTCCCCAATCTAGTATTATAAGTTTTGAGAGTTATTATAAGAATTTGAAACATCAAATCCAAAATGGCTTGTCTGGCTGAGTAAGGACTGTGAGAGAGAAGGTCAACAAATTAGTCTGCAAGACTAATATATACCTCTAGAATTTGTGATCTATCTATTAGAGGTTGTCTTGAGTATTTTTAAAGATATTATACATGTATTTTAATTCCTTGAGTGTGTCTCTTTAGGTGTCAAAATCTTAACATTCCATGATTATGTTTTGAACCCAATTGGCAGTTCAGAGTAAGCTACTTGCAAAGAACGGTTTGAACCTGTATACCCTGAGTTGAATCATATAATGAATTTTTTATGACCATAAGGTCATGAGGTTTATTAATATCTAAATTTTTTCCATGGTAGTTCATAAAAATGTTGTTTATGCTTTATCCATTCAAGATATATTTTGTATGTATGCATAGGCTTATAATGAACCGTGTTTTCAGAAGAGGTTCAAGTAGTGGTTAGACCTAAAAGCTATTGTGGACCTAAATTAAATTTGGATAAGTCTTAATTTAATAAAATATTGAGTTATTCTACTATGTATATAGTTTTATATCATTTCAAGAAAGACTAAGTGTAACATGCTCTAATGAATGACAAATAGGATTAGGTCTCTTTAAGACCTAAAAGAGGTTTTTTGGTTTTATATGTTATGGCTGACCATTTATATTATTTGATTAATGTTGGGAATTTTTTATAAGACAAATTTTAAATGTAATCCAAGTATGCAAGTGTGCATGACCGACCAAAGTGTGTGAGATCAAGTGACTTGTATAACAACAAGACTAATTAGGATAAATTAAAGTGTTAAGAAGTGTGTGTATATATAAGTGAATAAAATATCAGATTGAGGAGAAGAGAGAGGCAATTTATACCATCATATAAGTGTATATAATTGGCCATGGATATATAATGGGAGTTTTGAGTATGAAGATCAAGGTCATATGACCTAATCAATCATAAGGATACCTAAAAAAGCAAATAAGCATAGAGGTAGTTTTAAGAAGTATAGAAGAGAGAGAAGAGATGAAAAAGAAACACCATCTATTTAATATTTAAACTAAGAAAATATGGAAGGGAGAAGTTAACTTGGATTAGTGGGTTCTTGGTCAAGAGGTGGCTAAGTTGGTGTTGAGTCACTAAGGAAATTGGTGCTTCCTTACAAGTAGGTGCTTGCTAAAAGACTTTGTCAAGTTGGTGCTTGATAGATTGGGGTTGTTGATCCAAGTTGAGTAGGTGCTCAACTAAATTTGATTCTTTACTTTATAATACTAGTTTTCCAAGCTATGGTCAGTGGATTTTATTCTCCACGAGGGTTTCCCACTTATATGATGTGTTCATAGTTTCTATGTATACTCTCTTTACTATGTTGCTAGACTAGTTTATATTGATCACATGATGATGTTGCTTGATGATTGATTAGAATATTTATTCAAGTGTAAGTAAAATTTTATAAGGACACTTATTCACTCCCCCTCTCAATTATCTTGCTTCCATCAATTTCATCCAACATCTCATTGAGGACCATGTGGTTAATATTAAGTAATGTCACATAAAAGACCAGGTTGCATAAATCTTCACCAAACCTATAGCAAGAAACAAGTACATGTTTATCAAGGATATTATAGGGTAAAGGCATTTGTCATTGAGGGGGGATTATTTACAGTTCCTCCATCTTAATTATACATTGGTACCTAATCAATGACTTTATTTCTGAGACCCATTTTCTATGTTTTATTATTTCCCCAAATTACTCTTTCGAGAGGAAGCTAGAGAAATTATCTAATGATAAGCTTTCTTTGGGTCTTCACCTAGGTAAGTTTGACCTAAATTATTTTTACCCATGTGTGATATACACTTTGATTTTTAGAGTTAACAAGTAGATATAATTTCTAGGTGTGCATATAATCAACTTTGTTGGTGTGAATTTAATCAACTTTATTGGTGTGCATATGCTCACTATTCATTTCACAACCAACGGTGGAATTTGGTACATGGTAGGTAATATTAATTTCTCAAATAGTTTATTTTCAAATTGACAAATGAGATCTCACTCACCTTCCCTCAATTAATATAAATAAACAAAACTCTAATTTTGTATGTTTTTCTTAGGAGATTGTTGAAAGAATCATTCTATCATTAAATCGATTTAGATTTGAATATTTAAATTTCCCCATTAGTGTGGTTAAGGTCAAGATTATCTTAAGGAAATTGACACATTTCATAATTGATTTTGACATCCCCAGCTTCTTAAATATGATTTCAAATACACCATAAACATTACTAGCTTTCTAAGGCCAAATTGATATGTTATTATTTTCAAATAAGAATGAGTCAAGTCCTTTAGACCAATTTAATATTCTAATATATCCTCATTCTAATTCTCTTCTTCTCTAGGATCTTTAACTAAATCTAGGTAGCCTTAGGGCATAGGAAAGGGATTTTGGCTCTATATCTATTTATATGCCAATAAAGGGCCTTGAATGATAAGTTAATCTAGGAGTGTTTCCTTCTCCAAGGAGATATCATTTTCCTTTGAAATTTCCTCTTCTTTAGGTAGTGATTCTAAAGAACTAAACTTTTTTTTAGAGAAACTTTCTTTTGGCTTTTAGACCTTTTTCAGAATTTCATTTTTTTTAAAATTTCCTTGAAATCTTTTTTTCTTTTTTGTTATATTATTCTCTATTTTGGGTAGTCCCTTAAAAAATTCCTGTGAGCATGATAGATTTTACATCTAAATTTGAAAATTTCTCATTCTATATCTTGTGTCCATTTTCTAGACTTAGATTTGAGTTTGACAGCCAGGGGTAAGGGTTTGGAATTATCCATGTTGTCATATATCCTAGTGTCTACCACCAGATTGCCTACCTTCATGGATTTTTCCATGCACAAATATTCTCTGAGTTGGTTCTCAACTTGCTCAAAGATCTCCTCTTTCCATATTTATTTTGGAAGGCTAGTCAACTGGGTTTAGTCCAGATCAAAATATAAATCATCTGATTTAGACTTAAAACCCCACATCCTATGGCATCATTTAGAGACCAACACATCTCATGAAACAAGGTCCTCTTTATTTTTCATCCTTTTATTTTTCATGTTCAAAATTAATCTAAAAAAATCCTTAGAGGAGAAGGTTTAACTTGTTTACAAATCTGATATTCCAATTTCTCCAAGCCATTTTTTCAAATATCTTGCACTTAGCCAATATCTCATGAATTCACATATTAGGGCACATTATTTGAGGTATAATATTGTGGGTTTGATTTTTTTTGTATTGAATCTATATGATAAGTATTTTGCCTAGTCCATGGTTGAATTGGGTGGAAAGATCCTTTGATTGCACAACTTTATAGTTTGCTTCTTTTGGCAAGCTTTCCTCTTATCAGGTCTTAATTATTGAGTCATACTTGTCACTTGTAAAGTTCTATATTTCGATTTCCATATTTTCCTTCCACTTGGATGATTTCTTGTTATAAGATTGACGTTTTAATTCTTATTATTAAACCTTAATTATATTATAGTAATAAATTTTATTTTTGTTGGGAATTTTAATTTTTATACTAAATGGTTGTGCTATGTCTATATCTTAATTATTATATTATTATAAAATATATTTTTATGTGTACTTTTATTTGTGCATTATAATTAATAGTAAATATGAATTATTTTAATAAAATATATTATTATGTGTATTTTTGTTCGTGCATTGGAATTAATAGTAAATATGTAATGTTTTGAAATAAAATTAAAATGATTATGTTGTATAAATAAATGAACCATATATTAGGTCATGTCATAGATAAGATTTGATGGATGCAATTTTGAACATTTTGACATAATTTACTTGTATATTATTATGTTAAAATACGTTAAATCATCTCTTAAATCACATCATAAATAAAATTTAATGGATATTTTGAACATTTTGACATATTTTATGTTTAAATTCGTTAAATTGTCTCTTAAATTTTATCATTAATAAAATTTGATGGATGTTATGTTTAAATATGTTAAATCGTATCTTATAATATATCTTTGTTTAAAATAATGTTTATTATATCAATGCATTATTATGTATTCAAGAAACGACAAAATAAGTAAATGTTAAGCGCAAGCTGACTCAGGGAAAGGGATATTATTGAAAAATCTTCAACTTTAACGTTTAGAGTCAAATTCGAATTAAATGCTTGTGGAATTACATAGGCCATGGATGAATTATTGTTGACATATTGGCATTGATAGTGATAAACGATGTATATCAAACTTAAAGATCTGATTTAAACAATAAATGGTCGTGATAAGGTGAATGAGACATAAAAGAGTGACAAATGAACTTTTGAGAGGAAGATTACGTGTTTATTGCATAAACTTATTCGAAAACAATTTGAGTTAAAGATTTTAAGAAATATTTATTGCAGTGATTTATACGAAAAATAAGAGTTAAAAGATTTTAAGAATTTTTGTTATTTATATAGTTTTTTCGTGTTAATAAGAAAAGTTATCTATGAATTATTTGTTAAAATGTATTGAGTGTTATTTTTTACATTTGAGTTTTGAAGGGATAACACATGCTTCTCATTTATTTCTTTGTTTTTTAAATTAGTTTACGATGAATTATTACGTTTATAAGAAAGAAGACTAGCATTTTTAAGATTTACATAAAATTCATGAAAAGTCATTGAGTTTTTCAAATGCTTAGATTACGTGAAGAACAAGATCATGAGAACAAATTTAAAAAATACAAATTTGAATAGAACAATAGATTTTTGGGAAAAAAACATGTTTTTCTTATTGTCAAGAGTGTGCACTTCAAAAAATATATTCATTCACGTTGAATTTTATGGGTTTATTCATCTTTCTTTATAGACTTATTTTATGTTCTGTATTTCTACCAATTACCCTTAGATTCGTGGCATTTCATATATACTTTTAGAATACTCTATTTGTTGTAATACTTATACTAGAATAATCTTTATTATAATTATCTTTTAACATTTTTTATTGTGATTAGATTCTTATTTTATCATTTTATTTGATGCAATCGTGTTAGACCTAGTTGAATTAGTATGATTATATGTAGTGCATTTTGATGTAAAACCATTTTCTCCATACCAAATTTTGCTAAACTTGTACTCTCTTAATCCCTTCGACTTAGATCATTCTCTATTTTAGTAAATCTAATATTTTTAGTACTTATTCTATATATTTAAAATTATTAGCCCTATCTCTTGTGTGTGTTATTCAAACCCTAGTTTTGAGTAATTATATGTAAAAGCCCCACTAGTTGAAATGTTAGATTAAATGTATATCTTGTTGATTTTGTTAAAAGTCCTTTAGTTAAATCTAGAGCCTATTTTGAAAATAAAATTGTGTCACTCAATGATTTTGATGTTAATTCTATTATTGCATACTCTATTTTAAATGATATAAAATTCATTTGAATGGTAGAGATGAAAGTCTTGGTATATTTTTAAAATAAACATTCGAGCTAATCCTAAAGAAATAGATACAATATCTTATGTGTTGAAATATTTTCAACAACAAATCCTAGGTCAAGAGTCCCCAACTGAACAAACAATCCAATATATAAGCTATTGACATAAAATAATAGATATTTGAATGATAACTATGAAGATCAAACCCATTCAAGGTATCTTTCCATACCTAATGATTTGGTAATATCTCAACTTTCTTCTAAAACTATTTCCCCTATTCTTTTCAGCCCTTCCAATGTTGTTTATGTTTCTTTTCCTTTCAAAATGCATCAATGCTTTTCAAATTCTTCCAACTGCATCACTTGTTACTTTTCAAATTTCTCATCCATATCAATATGCTTCTTAAATTTTGTCTCTTCTTCACAATATTTTTGAATCGAAATATTTGTATAATGCTCTCATTCCCACCTATTCTACCTCCAATTGACTTTCAACTTTTTACATAACTATTATAATGAAACCTTATGTGATGTTCAATAAAAACTTAAATTACTTTCTGAAGGGTCTCCAAATTCAAATACTAGGGTCACTTCATAGCATATTTTAATTAATCTATTAGATTATGACTTTTACCTATATAATTTTTTATTCTAAAGTTTTAATTATTCAATAAAGAAAATCATTATATTTTTCTTGTCTACATTTTTAATTCTTACCTTGTAGATATATCCATATTCTTTCACTTCTTTAGTTTAACATTTTTGATCTCATTTTTCCAATAAACATTGGCATGAAAGTCATATTTACACAAATTATCAACTCAAATAAAAAACTAATAAAAATGATAGTAATTATGTGATTAGATTCAAGACAATAATTTTACAAAAAAGACTCACCAATTACATGATAGTGATGATGTATATTTTATTAAAGATTAATTTTAATTATTAAACACAATTAGCTAGTCTTTAATAGTAACCTATCATTTGATGATCTTTGTCATATAGTTATAAACTATGAAATAAATATTTTAGAATACAACATGCTTAAATTTGGTAAGAATGTCACTACCTCTATTGAAGCCAACTTTCATGGTAAAACAAACTTTAAAGCTAAGGGAAATAATATATTTTTAACCTTAAGAATGAGGCCAAAAACTTATTGGACATGGCGATCAACCACTTAAGAGGCTATTATTATCACAACAAAGAAAATGAAGGCAAATCAAAATATTAAGTGAAAATCCTCAAAATATGTATAAACAATTATTTGAATATGATATGATTACTTTACCTCCTATCAGAGAATTGAATCTATCTACACTTTTTTTTAAGGGATATAATGCTAGTGTATTTTGTGTTTATCATAGACTTACATGGCATTATTGAAATATGTGCATTACTTTGCAACATAAGTTCCAAGTAGTCATAAATAACAATCAAATTCAATTAAAGGGTACCCACAATAATTTCAAATGAATGTCTCAACCAAATTAACATTTTAAAATATTTACAAAACCTCTTTTAAATCATGCCACTCATTATAATGAAGAAGGTAATATTTATATGGTGAATACAATAGAACAACCACAACTTTTTAAGCCTCATCCAATTGATGCAATTAAGAAAGAGCTTCTTCAAATTCTATTTTGTGATCATGAGATTCTAAAAGATAATTATAGCATTGGATAACTATTCATGCGAGCTTTCATATGTATATATTTATAAGAAACTAATAGACTTATGATTGATTATGGTTCAAGTATAGATGTGTGTAAGCAAAAGTTTTTCACTAATATTAAATATAATTAAAAATAATTTTGAGCATGTACTATTATAGTTAAAATAGGATATTATGGGATTATAAAGAAACTTACTTAAATGTATTACCTTCCCTATCATAATAAATCTTAATACAGATTTTATTTCATTTTATGTATTATAAAATAAAAATATATATAATGTTTTCTTTGAAAAGTTGTGGATTAACCAAATGAGATAAATATTGTCAGCATTGCAAAACTTCTTGAAATTTAATCATAATAATCAACTAACTACTATTCGAAATAATATTTATAATCCTTCAATACAAATTTGAAATAAAATTTTACTCAAATAATTATCAAAAAATAATTAATCATAAAACCTTAAATAAACCTAAAGTTCAAGTATCATCATTCCACGTACCTAGTGTATTTATCACACCTTCTTACGCCTATTCACTGTGAAATACCACACGTTACTCGCTAGGTGCAGTCTGCTCTCCACTGTATTGCGGTTGAAAAAATGAGATTAGGCAACAATGTGTTTTGAAAGAACTAATTGACAAGGATACCAAATAGAATGACTTGTTCAAAAGAAAAATTATTAGGACATTCGAGTCCACTAAATCTTCATTTTGGTATATATCAGCAAACCATTGCATAAAACAGTCAGACAAACCCAAACGCTTGTAAATACAATCCTGGCCTCATTCCAGGAAGTTTAGACAAACATAAGTACGAAAGCATAATCATATATCTACCTTCCCACTAGACTTGAGAAGTCGTCGTTGGAAGATATTGAGGTAAGCGGCCTTATTAATAAAGTCTCTGCATATGATGCCACAGGCATTGTAGTCGGAAGATGAGGCGCTGTAACTTCTAAATTCAGTAACCTCAGCACATGCTTCATTTTGGGTCTTGCAGCTGCATCAGGATGAGAACACCATAACCCTACCACTATCAATTGTTCCATTTCTATCTTTTCAAACTCTCCATTTAATCTGACGTCTGCAGCCTCCAAAGCCCTGCCTCGACCATATAGATCCCATGCCCACACAACAAGCCGCATGTCAAACTCTATCAAACTCAAATCTAGGGCTTGTTTGCCCGACGCTAATTCCAAAGCCACAGCCCCAAAGCTGTAAACATCTGATTCTGGACTAGTTTTTCCTGATGCCACACATTCTGGGGCAAGGTACCCCAATGTCCCAGCAGCCCGTGTGGTCTGAGCTAGACGCTCATGATTAAGCATACGCGCTAAACAGAAGTCCCCAAGCTTTGCACTGAAATTGGAATCGAGCATAACATTACTGGATTTTACATCTCGGTGTACAACACATTGATCCCATTCCTCGTGAAGATATAGCAGTGCAATGGCTATTTCACGAGCTATTTTATACCTAAAACTCCACTGCAGCACTGGATGATCTTCTATTTCTTCTTCGGCTACTCCTCTTCTGAAAATGTCTGTCCAGGCTTCCATTAGGCATATATTCGCACACCAAAAGTAACTGGTCTCTCTCATGGCATCATCCCAAAAGTTGAACAAGATTGCGATGTCTCAAACGGCTAACTATACTCACTTCTGTGATAAATTCCTTAATCCCTTGTCTTGATCCTTCTGAGATGCGCTTTACTGCAAAAATCTCATTTGTTTGTAGAAGAATGCATTTGTATACTCCTCCGAATCCTCCCTGCCCAAGCTTTCGAGTTTCGCTGAAATTGTTAGTTCCAGCGATGAGATCATCAATATTAAACCTTAATTATTTATTTTTGTAGGGTATTTTTGGTGCGTTTTTAATGAGTGGTCATTGTTTTAATAAGAGTCGTGTAACAGTCCGTTCCTTTTTTAATAAGAATAAGAATTAACAAATATATATATATATAGAGCCATCAGAAATATAATTTATTAGGAAATAAAATAAGATATTATAAAGATTCAAAAAAATATATCTATTTAATTAAATTTATTATAATTAATATTTGTATTAGTGGAAAAAATAATTAGTATTTTTTAATAAGAAAAAGTATATATATATATATATATATATATATATATATATATATATATATATATGATTAGAAATATAATTTATTAGGAAAAAAATAAGATAATTTAAAGATTTAGAAAAAAATAATAATAATAATTAAATTTATTGTAATTAATATTTATATTAGTGAAAAAATAATTAATAAATATGTAATGCGATTGTTTCGAGTGTATAGTATCGTTGAATAGTTTATAGAGTCTTAGAGTAATTCATTAAAGCTTACAAATATTATTTCGTGAAGCCTTCAATTATTATATATTTGAAAAGAAAATATAATATAATATTCGAGTACATTAAAATATATATTATAACATACTATTGTATAATAAAAAAATATATTTACTAATATAAATAATAGATTATAATAGTATAATTATTAATATAATATTTACAAATTTTAAATATACTTCAAATTCCGAGTTAAATTATATGATATATTGTTTAATAGAACTCCAAAAAAAAGAAAAAGAATAATATTTTTATGATAATATTTTTTTTAAATAGATGGCTAACTATTCATAAAGATATTATATATTTTGAAATAGAAGTTTAAAAAAAAAGTTAGAATAATGTTTTTATGACAATAATTTTTTTAAAGAGGTGGCTAGCTATTCATAAAGAATTTGTTTAGTTTAATAGTTATTTGTTAGATCTCGCCATCTGCCACTATTGTGAGATGTCTTCCATCCATCAGAGTGATTTGATTGTAAGAATCCATAGCTTCATTGTGTGATTCAAACCAATGTTACAATGCCAATGATATGAAGAGAAAACATTTTGATTTCTAAATTTGTATTGAAAACGTAATTCATGTCATATCATACATTACAGGGCATATACTTTGCACCCGTTACAATGTGATTTATATCTTGCATAGTGGTGTCATCTTCTATTGACTATTTTATATTTTATCAAAGAAAGACTTTATGTCTAATGTACACCACATCAAATGAGTTTACAGATTAAATTACTCTATTTATTCATCTCGACACTTAAGAGAATAGATCCTCGCTTGACCATCGATCTTAGGTGGGAGAGAATGTATTGAGTTAAATTTTGATTAAAATGGGAATATACCTCAAAAAACAAAAGATAACACTTAGAAAAAACATGATGTGATGATTTTTATTTGTTAATAGTTATTTTTGATTCTATAGCATGCAACTATTCTTACCAATTTCTGGTCATCCTCCATTCCTGTAGTAAGAAATTGATAACTGAATTACACAACTTAAAACTAAGAAGATTTACAAGGTAGTAAAGAATAAATATAAATACTTAGCCAAAAAAGTACTTTATCATTACAATAAATCAAATATGAACAACTTTTATCTAACCTCCAGCTTTTCTTGCACCATAAGGGCAACTACTAATGTATTGACATTAGTAATAGTACTTCACTAGAAGATTGTAATGGATAGACGTTAATATTTTGTTCAATTTAAAAGAATAAAATTAACTAATATTTTTAATAATATATTAATATTTATGATAAATTTTAGGTGAAGTTTTATATTTGTTATTATAATTTACATTTCAAGTTTTTTAATTGGTTTAATATAGAATAACTAATTTAAAAATGATTCTATTAGTTCTATTTTAGTAGGGACTAAATTTTTTTAAATTTTTTAACATTATGAAAAACGGAGCCACATAGAATAAAAATATAATATGCTATTTATTACTATAATAATATTTTGAAATTAAATTATATTAAATAATTAAAATTTGAACTTAAAATAAGTAAATATGAAAAGGAAGCTACGAATGCTTGATACTAATCAAGCCCAAATTTGATGGTTGGCCTTCTTTGTCATGATTTTTTTCCATGAAAGTTATCTATTCAACATTGTTATTCAATTGCTAATATAAATCATGCTAGGGAGGTGGGGTGGAGTGGACGTGAGGGGTGAGGGTTGTTTATTATTATTATTATTATTAGTCTAAAATTTCATTTTATATTTAATATGGTTTCCATATATATATATATATATATATATATATATATATATATATATATATATATATATATATATATATATATATATATATATATATATATATATATATATATATATATATATAATATACACACACACACACACACACATACATCAAATTTAGGCTCTAAACCTTAACTGTTACAACATTTTGACTAAAATAAGTTGTAATTAAAGTCACCCTAAAGTCACCTTAAAGTTACATTTAAGTTCTCAACAAGATATTTTAGAAAGAAAAATTTCTTCCCTAAAGTGAAATTTAAAGTTGGCTAGGTGACATAAAATTGTCCCTAATGTTGAATTTTATATGGCATATATATAATGTTTGACAAAATATGGGCTAAATTCAGCCCTAACATCACTCTAACTTTGCCCTAACCTCTACATGTGATTGTAGGGGTGACTTTGACATTGCTTTGCTATGTGACATAATCTTTGTCCTAAGTTCGACACTACATTTGTCTTTATTTCAATACTAGGTTTGTGTTTGGGTGAGAATCAAGGTCTAATTTTAAGTCCAACACTAATTTTGAATTAATTCATTTACTAAATCTAACATTAAGCGTGACACTAGGTCTGACTTTAATTTGACTTTAAAAATTATCACTATATTTGGCATAAAGTGGATTTTAAATACGACACTAGTTTTTAATTTCAATGCAACATTAATTTTGAATTTATGTACAATAGTAAATTGACTAAAAATGTGACTTAAGTCTGATTTTAATTTGCATAATCATATTTAAAAAATAGTTATTAGAAATGATTTAATATTATTAATTATAAAATTATTTTCTTATATTATAAATTTATAATTATCACATATATATAATTATATCATTATAATGTTAATGTCAATTTTAATTATAGACATAAAAGCATTTTTTTTCTAATTGTTGCTTTTCAAGTAAAAAAATTGATTGCAAATATAAATCAAATATATAATGAAATAATGATAAATTAAACATGATAACAAAAAACACAATAATAAATTTAAATTCATGATAATATTGAATAAAAAATAATTGATTAATCCTAGATGATTACATTATCTTTGCCTTAATACCAACTCTAAATAACATAACTCTCACTCATACTTCCACAACCATCCCCAATATTAATACCTTCAATGTTTGCAATAGTTTGGGGAAGAGAAGTATCACCTAAATGAGGAGAACTCTGGTACACATGATCATCCATTCATAGTTAGATGTATTCATTGGTCCATTTATATTTTAGTATGATAGTACACTTCGCTTACATAAAACTCAATAAAATAACTATTATAAATCTCATTAAATAATTTATTAAATATAAACCAATATTAGACTATATTTTTTATAAATAAGTTGCAAAATATATTTTACAATCAATTTAAATAGTGTACATATGTCTTAATATAACTCTATTAGTTTCCATCTATTTTTGTACAAAATTGATGTTCACAATTATGAATGTAATCCTTCAACCAAAGTTGGAGACATTCCCCATAATCATCCTCCTATTCAAAAATAAAAATATAATAATTAGATATAATTTAATAAAAAAATAAAACTTGAATATTTATCAATTAAAAATAATTAAAACTATGATACTTTCAATCTTAATGCATGCTCCTTAGAATCATATATCATGTGGATTTGGTCACCATTTTCCAATGCTAAAATCAGGCATGAGTAAATTGTTGTTTTTAGCTTACTTTGCTTGGAATTCATGACCATCCCATAGTAAAAAAACAACGTCCAATGATTAAATTTGGATTGAGAGGGCTTGAAAATGATTAAAAATTAAACACATGATTAGGACAACATTTTGCACATATAGTAGATCTTAACATTAAAACTATGATTTTTTTTTATATGGAGGTAGGAAAAGCTAACAGAGATGATGAAGATAGAGGCATGAGAGAAAGTTTGGAGGGATAATAGGTATATCAATTCATGAAGGAGTGGGTTGGGTCAAAGATCAAGAATCTTAATTATTTTTTGGTTGATATGGTTAGAAGAGTGTTTTTAACTAAGAAAAACCACCATGATCTTATCCCCTACATTTAGGACATGGAGTTGATGTTGGATATTCTAGATGAAGACATTCTTCAAGCTAAATATGACTATCATAACAACCTCATTGGGAAGTTTAATTGGTTTAGACCTATTGATGTCTAAATATGTATCAAAGGTGCTTGGAGTGTTTAATAACACTTCTCATTTTATAATTCTAGGAATTTAGTTCATGAGTTGAAGGTTGTGGTAATCATGTTATTTATTCATGAAATAGAGGCAAAGCAAGGGGACTATTTCACAATATTTATGATATTTGGTGGTTGGGAACCACCATGGCCAAAGTTATATCTATGAAAAATATAAAGTATCTATGTTAATAACAGTGAATTATGATCAAGAACTAATATAAGATGGATATCCACAATGAAAATTAAACTAGATTACTCTAGTCAAAAAGAAGTAAAAGGAAGGGTAAGGTAGAAAATAGATGTTGCTAATCTTTATCCCAAACATCATGACAAAATTCAAATGTCTTCCAAGCATACACTTAACTAATGTATAATATGAAATATCATGAGCTCAAATATTACTACACATTAGGAAAACATCTAAGGAATGAAAGTAATGTAAATTAGAACCAAGTTCACTTTAAATATCTGCCCTTGCAAACAAACAACATTAACCTAAAGGCAGGAAGAGTAATGGAAGAAAAATAAATATAATAACTTTCAGCTAACCTTGATTTGGCATAAATTAGAAACTCTATAATTAAAATATTCATGCCAAGAATTCATAAGAACCATTAAAATATGGAAATAAGGACAAGCAAGTGAGAGAGAAACCATAATAACAATTGACACAAATGAATGCGCATAATCTTTGCAAAATTCCTCATTTGTATTAGTTGCTCAAACATTTACACAAGTTTTAGATTAAAAAACTCCTTCCCTTTTTACAATTATCAATGATCCTTTTATAAGATACAAGGAAGCATGTTGGTCAGTCATAAATTAAAAAAGTACAGGTGTAGGGATAGTTGTCCTTACCACAAGCATTCTAGAAATACACTAGACTTTCCCAATGGACTGATCTATATGCAGTGTGTTTTAAAAATAACACATGACTTTACAAATAAAATATCCCACTTTAAAAATAGACAATATCTAGTTACAGAAAGAATATTCCTAAATCTCTTAACCTTTGGGAGCCTTACACTACTATAAGATCTTTCTTTGATGTTATTGGCTCAAAGTAACATCCTTCTATACTTTTGAGGTCAAAATAGAATTCCATGTTTGCTTAAGAAACACTCATTTGAGCTATCATGGCATATTAGACTATTTATTGGTGGATCTTGGATTGAATTATCTTTAGAGAGAAGATAATTCAAGCTCTCCTTTTCATTACCAGGTCTATAAGGTCTCCAATTTGGCATATTGCACCCACGTGGCTCTAATGTGACATCTCCATGGCACCTTATGGCATCATACTTAAATAGAATATGATTGTTACCTTTGAAAAACTGGATTTGATCTCACACTGCCCAATCCATTTACACGAATCAATGTGGTTTGTAGATCTTTAGATAATTTGGATCCAAGTAATTGTCTTAAAATTGGCATCCACATGCCCATCATTTGACGCCTACATGAACATCTTTGATAGACATGTGAATGTCAATTTTAAGCACATCCCTAAAAAATTTGGACATCTATATAACTATCATTTGATGTTCATGTGAACATCTTTGGCAGGTATGAGATCATAAATTTTAATCACATCCCTAGGAGTATTCGCTATCTTAAATTTGACATCTATGCAAATGTTATTTCATCTCCACATGAATGTCTTTGATGGGCATACGACCATCAATTTTAAGCACATCCCAGGACTTTTTACTATCTTAAATTTGACATCTTCATGACCATCATTTAATGTTCACATGATTATCTTTGATGGGCATGTGACCATCAATTTGGAGCACATCTATGGGACTATTTTTTGGGCCTCCCACTTATCATTTCCAAGTTTATTTTTCTTCCTAGATGTGTCACATGGTGGTATTGCATTTGCTTGATCTTTGTCAAAAGTCTACCCTCACATCACATCCTTCAATCAATTCTATCTGGGCAAATGCACATTGTTGATCCTATGAAGATGCAAACTATTTAAGTTAGGTTCAAGGAACATATGGAACTTAATATAAAGTTTTCATACTATGATTTTATTTCTTGTTAAATAAACAAAACTTAAGACCTTAGGCTAAGAACATTCAAGCTAAGATTTGAGGATAATTAAAGGGACCCCATGAAATAAATGAGATATACCACATCATTTTTTAAGCTATGTCTAAAAACATATTAAAATGACCATGACACCAAAGAGTCTGATGAAATCAATATCTCATGGAAATTGTCTCAAGTGAATTGTTTCAACCTTTTTGTGTTTTGACTTATTGACTCTACTATAGGGTATTTATGTTCTTTGTAAAGGGAAATTATTTTAGACTTTTTATCTAGGGAAATTATTCTTAAGACCAATTTTTTCAGACAAAATGTCTGAAGAAATTATCCCATGGGATCTATTTCTTTAGGCAAAATTCCTGTGATAAAAAGTCTAAAGGAATTAGTCAGGGTAAAAAGGGGCTCAAAGGGTCATTTCAAAGAAGTCAAAGTATATTCTTTCAGGGAAATTGGTGAAGGTAACTCTTTCAGGGAAATTATCCTAGATAAAATGTCTAACACATTCCCTCAAAGACCAAATTTTGTCACACAAAATTTTTGAAGTGAAATTTACTATAGAACATAATTTCTAAAGGATAATTTCAAAAGTTATGAAAGATAAATTTGAAGGGAAAAGGGACATTTCACAAAGGTAAGAAGGTAATTCTTTAGGGAAAGTGTCCTTGACAAAACATCTAAAGGGTAAGTGCCTTTGAAAATTCTATTTTGGTAAACTTAATTTGTCAAGATTATTGTGGGGAATTTTTTTAGACCTTATACATCAGACAAAATGTTTGATGACAAAATTCCAAAGGGTCATTTCAGAAAACCCAAAGGGTAAGTTCAAAAGTTTGAAGGGTCCTTTTAGAAAATCCTAAAGGGTGCATTTGGAAGATAAAGTGTCCTTAACAAAAAAAATCTTGAAGGGCACTTTCAAAAATCTAAAGGGCACATTCAAAAAATTTGAAGGCTATGCTTTGACAAAATTATTGTAGGGAAAATGTTGCAAAAAAATAAGTCCAAAAAATAAATGTTGAAAACATATGTCCTAAAAGTTAGAAACATAACAAAAGGACCTTGATTTTAGCTTATATTATAAGAATAATAAAAGGATGAAGGGGTCTTAGGACATAAAAGGGATCAAGCATGGTTGTTAAAATAAGGTTTGGTCATGTTGAAAAATATGACTATGCTATAGGATAATAATAAAACAAGCCCATAGCATTATTTAAAATGTTCCTACATAAAAATGTTCCCACCAGATTTAAATCAAGTACTTAGATTAAACTTAGACTAAGAGTTTAGTAATTTGACTTGATTTCCAATAAATCAAAGGCTAGTAAAGAATCAAGTTAATATTAATTTCATGAAACCCAAGCATTATTCATTCCAAGTAGACCTTATTGATCCTGTAACCTAAAACAAGAAGATTTAGAGTTAGCCAACTTAGACAATATTGAACCAGAATCACATGCAAATATGCTAACCAAACCAGGTGTGGATGACCTTAAAAATAAAAAATACTATGCAAACATGCTAGTGACACTTTAATTAAGTGACCTTTCAATTTCAAGGTATAAATTTGCAAAAGTTGACATAAGGTTCCATTTTTTTTTAGAAATGGGGGTATGTTGACCTTAACAAATGGAAAATTTTGGGGAAAACATAGAAATATGTTAGAATTTAGAGAATTTTATTCAAATAAATAACTAGATTTTCAATTCCACTTGATCAGTATCATTTATCAAGAATAGTTCATGTTTAAAACAAGTCTTACATATGTAGAATTAGAATCAAATATCAATACCTAGTCATGTTATGTGTGTGATTTTTTTCCACTTACTATTTATCATGGGATTTAGGGAACAAATTCTTGGTTTCATTCCTTTAACCATTAACATTGACTTACATGATTTAACATTCACTTACATCATGTTTGAATATTCGTTAAGAACCATACTTTAGCTTAAGGAAGGCTTGGGCATTTCTCTACTACTAACTAGGCATCCATAGCCTCGATAGAGATGTCTTTAGCTCCACTTAAGCCTTTGCTCTACTATCAACTAGGCATCCATATCCCTGATTGAGATTACCTGAAATATCTCTACTTTACAAATCTTTTTGAATTTTTCAACAAACTCATATTATTTGTATTTTTAGGTCATTTTGGGTATTTTATCAAAGGTTGGGAACCAAGTTAGTTAGTTTTAGAGAATTGGTCAAATGTTTGATATTGAAACAATCACCTATGGTTGCAACCTTTATCACAAATAACAATGTTTGTTAAATGCAAACATGATTGTGTCTTAATAATTCAAGATGTCATCTCATATGTGCAATCTTTAAAAAATCAAAGTTTAGATCAAAACAATGTTTAAGATATTATGGAATAGTTAACCTACCCACTAGTCCTTACTAGCTTTTTCGAACTATAATAGACAACTTGTATTTCAAATTCATGGTCAACACTTGCTTAATATTCATACTTGAATTTCTAAACTATGTATTTCTTGAGTAATTATGTGAAATTTGAGTTGAGGGTTTTCAAAAGGATTTATTACAAGCAAGGAACAAAGCAAAGAAAGTAGAAGCACAAATAGAGAGAAACAAATCAAAAAGCAAAGTAAAATCAAACAAATATATACAAACTTATACACAAGCAAGGGATAGGAAGGAAAGAATAGAAAAATATTAATCTATCCTACCTACTCTAACTCTAACTATTCTTACAATTCACTCTATAAAGACTCCACATCGGGTAGTAAACAAGTAGTGCTTAAGGTACTACCCATTGGTGGGTAGTGTGAAATCTGCTCCTTGTAAGTCTTTAAGCTTGAAAGTGTTATCTCCAAGTATTTTGGCAATCTGATAGGGGCCTATCCATAAAGGTGTGAATTTTCCATGTTTTCTCTTAGGTTCAGATGCCTTATCCTAAAGAAGAACTAAGTCACCTTGCCTGAACACTTTTATCTTTGATCTCTTATCAAACCACCTTTTCACTATGGTTTGGTGTCTGCTAAAACTGGTAAAATCCTCTTCTCTCATATCCTCTATTTGAATAATGTCTATCAACCTTGAATTTTAAAATTCTTGGTCCTCTTCCACGTACTCTTGCATGAACCTATATTTTGGTAGCTTGAGTGTGATGAGGAATATAGGTTCTTGACCATATATGAGAAATAATGGTGATGCTTTAAGAGACTATTTAACTCTCATTCTATTTGCCTAAAGAGCATATTTGAGAAGTTTGTGCCATGTCTTAGGTTTATCCATGTAGGAATGCTTGCCGTTGCGCCAAAAGGTCGACCTGTTAACGCCCGATACAAACCCCAGATAAGTACCCACGGGAGGCTGTTAGTCCATGTCACGAATCCCTAAGGGGGATGCTGGCGATTAGTCCAACAATCCCCCCCTCAGCATCACCCGAGGGGATTCGAACCCGTGACCACGGCTCTGATACCAATTGTAGGAATGCTTGCCGTTGCGCCAAAAGGTCGACCTGTTAACGCCCGATACAAACCCCAGATAAGTACCCACGGGAGGCTGTTAGTCCATGTCACGAATCCCTAAGGGGGATGCTGGCGATTAGTCCAACAATCCATTATAGACTTCTTTATTGCCTTCATCAGGTTCTTATTAATTAATTAAAATACTCTATTACCTTGTGGGTAATGGTTTGAGGAGAACTTGAGATTGATGTTGTTATAATATGCCCATTCTATCATTTTAATGGATATAAAAGAATATACATTATCACATACTAGAGAGATAGGTGTTCCAAATCTAGTTCATATATTTTCTTCAAATAATTTGATCACTTCTTTAGTTCTACACTATTTGGTCGCCACTACTTTAGTCCATCTTCTATAGTATTCTATGGTAGTTATAATGTGCTTGTGACCATCTAATGGTTAGGTTTGATTACCCCCAAAAAGTTGAACCCCTTTTATGCAAAATGTTTATCCACCATAGCTAGCTTTAATGGCATGGCTTCTTTAGGCTCCTTAGTGATAAACATTTGACATGAACGACACTCTCTTACATGATTTTGGGCATCCTTGAAGATTGTGGGCCAATAGTAGATAGCCCTCAATATTTTGTGGGCTATGGTTCTTCGTGATGGATGTCTGCTTCCTAGATTTTCATGTAAAATTCTCATGATATCAGTTTCTTCTTCCTTGGATACAAACCTTAGGTAAATGCCTTCAAAAATTTTTATGTATATCACTCCATCTTTGGTCACGTAATGGGTTGTCTTGATCTTTAGATCTCTCTTTTGTTATTTACTTAATCCTACAATACAAATGCCATTGATTAGTAAGTGGATGATGGGATCAAACTAATCATTTGGACTAGATTTTTTGTTGATCTATGTGTATGACACTTAGCTTTAGGCTAGTAATGGAAATTATTTCAATTAAACCATGGCATCTTACTAGTATACTAGTTTTCATTTCTATGTCATACTCTTAGATTAAATACATCCACTTACCTCTCATTTCTCCAAGTTCATTCTAAATTATTTTGATCATTATATTCCCTTTTAATTATTTTGATCATTATGTTCATTTTGATTATCTCAATTATCATGTTCCAATAGAGTCATATTAACACAATCATTTATGTGTACATACTTATTAATAATTGCATCATTAAATAAGAAGAAACATTCATTGTATCCATTTTATCTGAAGTAATACGAAGCTATATATGGGTCCCAACCTAATTTAAAACTTCATCTTAAGGGTATAAGGGAACTAGACTTTTTTAATGGAATAGGATGGTATCATGAAATAAGGTAGAAGGCTAGAGCCAAAAGTGAAAAATATTAATTGTATTTAATATGGGGAAAATCAAATTTAAAAACTATGATAAAAATTATTTTCCTTATTTTTAAAATTAAAAAAATCATTAACCTAATATTTTGAATTTACCTTTATTTTATATACTTAATTTTTTAAGTTTATCTTAAATTTATCAATGTTACTTATATTTTTTTATTTTTTATAATTAAAATTTATTGATCTACTTTACTCTATTTTTTTTTAAATGTTCTCTACATTTGTGAAATTTACTTAAATTGCACATTTTTTGTTAATTTAATCTAATATTTTAATTTTTTTTTAAATTTACTTAAATTTCCCTTTTTTGATATTTCATAATATTTTTTAAATGATGTTAAATTTATAATTTAATCTTATTTGTTAAAATTTATTTTAAAAAATTGGTTTTTTTTTTAAAAAATTCATTGAACTTTCACTCATTTTTACAATTTTATTTAAGTGTCAAATTTTCATAAAACTAGAAATTTATTACATGTTTATGGAATTAGGTAGAAATTGATAAAAACTATAAACTCTAAAGTATCAATAATACTCGTCATTTTATTAAAAAATTAGGAAATCGTGTGAATTTTTTATATATTTTAATAATATTTGAAGTAAGAGCCATCTTTCTCATCTATTGAGAGGGTTCAATCAATAATTTTTTTTAAATAAATATATTTTATGATAAAAAAACATTTTTATATTAATTTAAAATAAAAACTAAAAGTACAACATTAGTTATATAAAAAATGGGTGAAAAAGTCACAACCTGAATACCATACCAAGCTATAAAAAGCTTTAGGAAAAACCAAAGTCCAAAATAGCTACCCACAGATGACCAATAAACATAATTAAATTAAATCAAGTTCTTCTCAACCAAAAAAATTAATACAAAAACACAAACATCATGGAACAAACTAAGTAGCAGTTATACACATGGTAGCTAGAAAAGGAGGTGGAGGTAGAGGGACACAAGGCTTTCCTCCCCAGTTTTTCTCAACTAGGGAACCTTAAACCATAGTGAGAGGGTCCCAACCATCACCTTTTTGGTTAGTGTCAACATCATTATATAAATCTTGATAAGAGGGAGAGATAGCTAGCTCCAGACACATGAACTTGTCTTACTAAATGGGTCTCCACCACCTACCACCATTGTCTCTGCCTATGTCAAATCCTCTTCAAGGATATGGATAAAAAGAGTGAGGAGAGGAGCTTCTCCAAATTTGGGACATCTAACTGCGAGAGAAATGATGCCTCCCACCATAACTGTAACCCATAGTAGGAGATAAGTGAGGTGGAGGATCAAGTTGCTCATGACTGACTACATAAGGAACATTCCCCTAGTGGTCTAAGAAAACCTTCAGGTGATGAAGCTCTAACTGGACCTTGAATGTTTGACTTGAATCTAGAGGGTAACATTAGAAATCATAACTTTTTTAGTTACAGAAAAACCTTTTTCCATACTCTCATTATTAAAACATGCTTAAAATTTCTAGATTTCTAAGTTTGAAATAAAATATCAGTATGGAAAATTTTCAAAAATATATTATATCTTGAAGGTAAAAGGGAAGAGTCCCTTACTAGAGATATTTTATAGGTTAACATCTCAGGATTGTATGGTTTCAAAATTGTATGAATCCATCTCTAGGTTGACTCATCATGTGGGCAAAACTAAAAGAGGTGTTTGATGGCTTTTAGATGTTGACAACTTAGGCAAGTAGGATGAAGAACCCCCATGTGCTTGAAACAATTTCCCATGTGTAGACCTTATAAAGAATACACCAAAGGAAGTGAGCCTTTTAGGTTTAATAGAAGCTGCCCAAATGTGATTAAACCTCCTAGCCCAAACTTACTGAAGGGATTGGAGTGACTATGGTGATTAAGAGACTCTATATCAATGTGTTGAGGGGATGAGAAATTATATCCCAACTGAGGATAATAATGGTAGAATGACATGGCTGTAGGCCAACACCAATCCTTTCACCTTACCATGAGAGAGGAAAATTTGATCTTGTGTAAGTACTCATCCGGTGTGGAACTCTAAATTTCAAAAATGGATAATGCATATTCCTTGTTAAGTGAAAATTTATCCTTTATCATAGAACAAATAAGCTAATCCTTATAGACCTTATAGAACAAATCACCAATAATGAGAATACCCTTCCTAAAGAACCTTAATATTTTGATCCAGGCCACCATGGCAAAGGGGACATTGTGAAAGGTCAACTAAGGAGAATGCCATAATGACTAGGATTTTATTAAAAGATCATTTCTAAACCCCTCCCACACCCAAATAGGTTGAGGTTTGATCTTTTCTTAGGACTTTCAAATATTATGCATGACAAACGTGCCACCTACTTTGACAAATACTAGCAAAGTAAGTGCATTTTGAAATTCTATGGCTTGCCAGGTCTTGGTTCCCAGTTATACACATCTTACACTTGGCTTTTAAAACTAAAAGAAAATGGTAAATAAATATGAAAAAACCACTAATATGTCATTCTAGCTGGGGAAGGGTTTGGCATCAGGACTAGACCAAATGAAGATAATAACTAAGAGGAACTGATAGAGGGTATGGTCAGTTCCCTACTACTTCTGGCTCTACTTGAACCAAGGTGAGGTGACCTATGGGGTAGCTTGCTCACATGGAGAGATTTTTCATTTCAACTTTCATGGGGATTATTGGTACAAAGAGACGCAAAAGTGACCAGGGCACAACAAAGCTCATTCAATCCACTTGGGAAGGATTGTCACATGGAATGAACAAATTCTCTAGATCACATGTAGGCTACTAAAGTCAGATATGAAAGTGAATGCAATCTTTATTCTAAAGAATTCTCAACATGGGTCAAATGAAAAATTGTATCACTATGATTGAATGCACAAAATGCAAACACATGTTATATAGGAAATCCATAAACCAAACAAGAGTGCCTCATAATCAACAATATTATTCATGCACTCAAAGGAAAGTTGAAAAGAAAACATGAAACATTTAGCCTTAAGGGAAGAGAAGACAACCCCATCTATGTTTCTAATATTGGAGCAAGCCCCATCAAATCACGTCTTCTAAACTACACCTTTGTTGTTAGGTTTAACATCAAGAGTAGTAGGCTATTCATTAGTGTCAATATTACCAATGATGTTGCCAAGCATAACATATATGTACAATACTTCATTTAGATCATGTTTTGGATATTTAATTACATGTAGAATCTTTGATTCTCTATAAATTTTGATCATCTTACCCTCCAAAGGAATGGTGGCATAGGAAAGGTCCATTTGTACACTTCCACCCATGCTATCATCCCATTTTAGTGATAGAAACATCCTCCACGTAGGATGGCATTACATAACTACCATATTCATATTCAAATACTTACTTGAATGCACCATCAATTATACTACCAACCCTTCAACTTGTCCAACAAATAGTACCTCTAATGAATCCATGACATAGCACATGTTAAAAGCTGGTGTAATCTTTATTCCAAGATCATTTAGGATACCTAAGGGCATGACATTACAAGAGGCTCTGAAATCAAACATGTAATTATGGAAAATTAGACCATTGATCAAGAGGGTTATATAAAATGGATCCACTTTTAGCTGACATTCTACCAATATAGTCCACAAATACACCTCTAAAGCTAGTTCAACAACCTCTTTTGATTCATAATCTTCTTCTATGGGTGTTGTTGGTTGAATATTTTGTCAATCAGCATACTGATAAACAAAATAGATCTGATCAACCAATGTAGGAAGATTAGTCATCCAAATGTGTAGGTTTACCACATCAAAAGGGGACTGATCTCTCCTCTCACCAAGGGGAGGTTCCCTATATATATATATATATATAAACAAAAAATAATACTCAGGATTAGGACAAACCATCCATCTCTCTTTCTTCAGAGATGATGCGTGCATATCAAAGGAAAAACTCAAGGGAAATGATAGATAGCACTCCTCTTCTTTCAGAAGTAGTATTCAACAAACCACAAGAATACTCCTGGTAGTAACAACAAAATGTAGCAAAGGATGTAATAACCAGAAAATTGAGATGCAGAATAAAGACTCGACCTAAATTGCTCAAGAGTAAGATACAAAGGACAATGAGGGCACAAAGTCATCCCAACGTCCTTTACACAAAAATGAAAAGAAAACACACTAAAGGTAATTATGGGGGCAGAAAGTCTCTCCACACTCGACTCTTCATGACACCTTCCTAACTGTTATCACTAATTTTGCTTGTTGAATTAAAGGAACAAAAGATATATTAAGGAAAAAGACATAAGAATAGTTTCCCCAACAACAATGATATCACAACACAAAGTCTAAAAAATCACTTGCTTTCTTGTTCCAATAACAAAATATGATCAACAAACTGAGCTCAAAGTCTCAGAAGTGCCTTTCAATTTGGGCAGAGTTTCGTTCTGATTGTCAAAAAGTGATATATTTACAATAGAAGAGAGTCCCTTATATAGCCTCTTCAAGAAGGACTCGGGAATAATAACACATCATGTTACATTGAAATATGTTAAGAAGATAGACTAGAACTTTGGGGCATTTACCCATTTGATTTTATCAATGCAGAGGAACAAGTCACGCTATTGAATGTTTGCAACTTTCAATGTCCACCTGGCGATCTGATCCTACCATCATCATTCCTCCTTTTTTGGTTAATTGAATCAAGTACTAGATTCAATTTGATATTTTATTCCTTCCTCGCTTTATGCTGGTCTTGGCCTTGAAGTCTATGAATGCATTTAGGCCTGTAGATTCAAAGGATCAATGGCTATTTTATGAGATTTAAAATTGGCGTTCACACGTTAGTCACTATGTTTTCAATGGCTAGTTTTTTGTGTTGAATTTGATGTCTTCGGGTGCGTCACCCCTTGGTCTTTCTTTAGCTTTTCTATTTGACACTTTTTTGGAAAGAATCTGCCCTTTCGGGCCTTAAGAAATGATCTTTGAATGGCCTTAAGGCTTCTCTTTTTACATCTTCCCGAAGGGAAGGTGACCCTTCGGCTTCGGGGAAGTGTCATTCTATTCAATAGTCAGGAGTCCCTCGCAAGGGTACCTGCCCTTTAGGGTCCTTTAGCAACCTTTTGTGAGTTTCTTATGGGCATTTTCCCCAGAAAAATTCTCACAGACAAAAAGTCCACAGAAATTTCCTGCTGACAAAAAGTCCATGGAAAATGTTCCTATCACTTTAGCCTTGATTATTTCTTCAAGCTTCCTGCCCGTAACTTTTTTGAATTCTTTCAGAATTTTTGTCCAAAGGAATTCCTTTGGACAAAAGTCTGAAAGAATTATGACTGTTTACCTTAAACAAAATTTTTGAAAGAATTACCTTTGCGGCCTTCTTTGAAAATGACCCTTCTGAAGGGTAATTTTGTTGACCAAGTGCCCTTCGCAAGGGAACTTGTCCTTCAAGAGGCTCTTTGAACTTTTTGCATTTGAACCACTCCATTGAACCAAGTTGATGAACCTCTCCGTTGAACCACTTCATTGAACCAATCGGTTGAACCAAGCTTTGAACCAAAATGGTTCAAGCTGATGGTTCAAGCCGATAGTTCAATTGAATGAACCAAGCCTTTGAACCATTTGTTTGAACCAATTGTTAAACCAAGTTTTGGTTCAACAGTTCAAATGAATCCTTTAAACCATATGTTTGAACCCGCCTTTAAACCAAAAGATGTTGAACCAACCGTTGAACCGAGCTTTGGTTCAACAGTTCAAACAAAGCCTTGAACTGATTGACGAACCATTTGATTGAACTAAAGGATGAACCAAAATGTTGAAACAAAGCAGATGAACCGATTGAACTAAAAGCATTAAACCGATTGAACTCAATAAACCTTTGAACCAAAGTGATTCAATGGTTTAATGGTTCAAGCCTCTTTTTCTTGAATGCTTGCCGATAGATATTTTTGATTGAATCAAGGCATTGAACCAATCCTAAAAATTACCAAGTGTTAGAAACTGATTCTTTTAGTTAAACCTGCCTGCAGAAGCCTTTGAACCTATACAAATGAACCTGCCTGTAGAGTCTATAGAAATCAAGTCTGTAGAAATCAACCTGTAAAGCCCATTGAACTTGGCCTACAGAGTCTATAGATTTTCTCTTCCTGCTGAGTCCATAGATTTTTCCTTCCTACAGAGTCCGTAGATTTCTAAGAAGCTTGAAAACTGAGGAATTTGAATGCCCAGGACAAATTTTGTAAAGGGAAGAGACAATTTTGGTCTGTAGGACCAAAATATTTCAAATGTTGTCCCAAAAATGAGTGATATTTTTGGGGGACAATAGGTGTTTCATTAAATCAATTTCATTTGCAACTAATTTCTGACCAAATTCTAAGTATTCAAATGCCCTCTTCTTATGTCTAGGTATTCTTAATTATTCAATAAGTGGCACAATGATTTTAAATTGGATCAACACTTAGGCCATATCACATATGTTATACTGAGGAATAGGAGTATTTGGTGGAAGGGTAACAACACCTTCATCTAGAATACAATCACTCAAAGTTTGAACTAGATTAATCTGGGATAGATTTGCATTCTTAACAACAACCTTCAAGGGTGGGTTTATTTTAACATCATTTGGACCCTTATGAATGCCAAATAGGAAATGTAATTTATTTTTATTAGGAACACCTCTAGGCTTAGCAACTTGGGACATGCGTGCTATTTTGGAAATATTTAGGACTTCTATAGTTTTCTTTAGTTCCTTACTTGAATCTTGTATCTTTAAAATTGTAGGGGCAGTGTCTTGAGGAGTAACAACTTGATACTTGCTTCTCAAATAGTATTCTTTCTCTTGGGCACCTACTTCATTAATTAACAGTTACATGTCCTCAACTGATAATGTCCCCCCATCATATTTTATTATAATAAATGATCTTAAAAACTCAAAATCATGATTTGGGAATTCATATGCTTGTGTTATATTAACATCCCAAGCAAATTCACAAGTTGGGACACATAACCTTTTGACCTTACTCCAAACTTTATTAATAATAGAAACACAATAATTTCATGGAGGCAATCATCTTACTTCAGGATCTTTGACAATCGAACATCAAATTCTCATCTTTAGATGATGCATACTCAAGTTCATCTACATTTTCATCAATCAGATTAGCTATAGCACATGAAGGATGTGGAAGGAAGCACTTATCACACCAATCAATGTCAATGTGAAAATCTACCACATTAACTTTGGCATTTAATGGATCAAGCACTTATTTTCTTTTCCCTCTATTATGATTTTTATCTATTCTTTCTTCATGTGTTCTCTTGATTATGGAAAATAGGCCTTCCTTGTGCTTGATTCAAATTTGGAGCCCTTTGACTAGTAGACACATGACATATCTTCTTTTCATCTTTAGCCATCTTGTATGACATTTATTTGACAATAGAGGCTAAATTTTTAACCATCTCCTCAAGGTTGGTTGTATTAGTGGACTGCATTTTTCAAGATTGACCAAATTTACATCAGCTTGCTTATTCATGATCTTTCCCATAGCCTTTATATTAGTCTTAATTTGGATGGCCATATTGAATTCCAACTACAGGTTCATAGGATCCTTGTCCCTCAGGGAGTATTCAACCTTCTTGTCAAAGGCATCATAATATTTGATCAAGTATATTGTATCATTAGGCCTTATTTACTTAGGTAGCCATATCATATCCTTTTTGAACCTTATATTGAAGTCATGCACACACACATTGGGGTTCTTTTTGATGTTTTCAAATTTATCAAAATAAATCTTGGATCAACTCTATCACCATACTAAATTCTAAAAACATTCTTCATCTCCTGCCACAAATCAATGCATTTACAGGTAATGGAATTGAACCATTCTTGTGCATCTTCTTTCAACGTATGCACAAACAACATAATAAGCACATCCTCATACTCAATCTCATAGGCTTCAATGATATTGTGAAAAGCCCTCAAGTGTTGATCACTACTCACTGCATTATTCCTTTGAAACTTTAGAAGGTGGTTCCTGACTTCGTTTGGGACTTTACTAGGATAGGCTTCCATGTCACCAAAATTATTAGGCATGAATCTAGGAATGTATAATATACGATGCTCATTCTCATCTTGGTCCTTATGCCTCGTGATTAGTTAAAATTAAGGTTAAAGAAAATTTGGCAAAGGGATATGAGTGGGTGAATGAGGTGGACTTGTACGATAAAACATAGGAGTACATCCAACTGGTTGAGAAGGAACTAAAAAATATATGGGACTATAAGTTTTATAATGACTAAGGGAGCTATGAATGTCGTCAATAATGGGGAGTTCAACAAAAATTTCAAGATTATAAGAATCTTGGCAACCTAGACACTATTTTTTAACTGAACTTTGCCCTTCAATAGGCCTCTAAACTTGTCTCTATCTTCTTTGATGAATGCTTAAGGGAGAGATAATTTGTGTAGATGAGTCATATTTGAAGGACGATATATGTCCTTCTAGCATTTCAAGCAAGAAAAGATATAAAGCTGAAAATTAAGATATTCAAAATAACCAATCTTCCTTGAAACTAGATAATAAAGTTGGATTTGCCACTATAATCAAAATTCTAGAATATAATAGTTAAGAAAATGGTTATGATACATGATAAAAATAAACTTTACTAAATTTCATGATGAGATATAAGGTAACGACATTGAAAATTCCAAAATTATGTTCAAAAGTGAAAAAACACCTCCAACATGTAATTTTAATAGTTCTTTGCATTAAATATAGCATAAGTCAAATTTTCAAATCTTTCAATTCCTATCACATCTCTAGTGGATTTTTATGGCATTGATAGCCAAGATAGTCCAAATTTATCAAATAACAACATATAACTTCACAAGATGAAATACTTAAAGCTCAATATAAGATTCCCTGATAACACAAGTGACCTAGACTTCAATTTACTCCCTGGTGATCGTGTCAAATGAGTGTTGGTTCCCAAGTGTACACCTCTTGTGTTAAACCTTGCGAACTTGAATAGAATGGTAAATAAAGATAAAAACCCCACTGATATGTCATTTTAACTAGGGAAGGGTTTGGCATCAAGACGAGACCGAATATAGATAATGACTTAAAGGTACCAACAGAGGGTATGGTTAGCTCCTTGCTACTTTTGGCACTACGTAAACTAAGTTGAGAGGACCTATGGGGTAGTTTTATCACATGGATATATTTTACATTTCAACCTCCATGGGGATTATTGGCACAAAGAGACACAAATGTGACCAAGGCATAACCAAACTCATTCAGTCCACCTAAGAAAGGTTATCAAAAAAATGATCTAGATCAAATATAAGCTACTAAAGATAGATATAAAAGTGACTAAAATCTTCATTCTAAAGAATTTTAAAAAAACATGAGTCAAATGGAAAACTATAGCACTATGCTTCAAAGCACAAAATACAAACACATGTTATATAGGCAAGGTTTTATGCATTTGTAGAGCAAATAACACTTATAGTATGAAAAGGGTGTATTATTTGTAGGTTATGATAGGTTAGATAATTGTAATAAAGGGTGGTATGGTGGTGGATTTTAAACAATAGGGTATCTTTTAGTATTCATGATAATATTCCTTTAGAAAAATATAGCAAAAACTCATAAGCAGACTAATGGGAAATACTAAATTATCATTGAAAGACTAGAACATAGACTGAAACTAAACTTTCAAGCACTTTTCCCTATCAAATCCATAAACTTAGGGTGCCCTAACAAGTTATTAAACAACACATCATAAAATAATGAAGAAAGGGTTTATAATCTATATCTATGCTCACAATGATAACCAATAATGAACACAAACCCAAATGTCCAATCAACATAACTTGTAAAATGCATTGTTGTAGTTCATCAACAAGAAATAGTAAAGAACCACAAGCATTTTATTTCACTTGAAAATAAATATTACATAAATTAGTTTTTCAAAATGTTTCCATGGGGACAATCATGGTGATATTTCTCCATGTTGGACAAGGGAGACATAAATGTACTCTCAAATCTTGCTAATGGTTGTACACTTCCAACCATATTATCAAGGGAGACAAGATCTAACCAAAGTAGTTGATCCAAAAAAATTTAGAACCTAGACTTAAATAAAATGAACAACCAATAACAACCTATAATAGAAGAAGAGCCTTATATTTATACATTTTTTATCCCTTCAAATCAAATAATGGGGGTTGCATTTTACAAATTTCAAAATTGTAGTCAACACCCCAAAGTACTGGGAAGATGCTCCTAGATAGAAAAACCTATTACCACAATTGGAATCTTCACCCATTTGTAGGAAAAAACATTGCTCTAACTACCTCTATAAGATATTTTGAAGATTCAGAGCACATCCGTTGATTTCTTAGTTGGAGATGCCTTCAAACATGAGCTGGAAGGTGAAAATTCATGGTAGAGACCAAAAACAAATTGTCCTCATGTGTAACTACTTGGAGATTCCCTTGACCACTTATTGGCATAGCTATAACCTCTTATAAATTTGACCTTCCTCATATACATTACATAGAATAATGTGCTCATGTAATGATTTCATGGGAATATTCTAGATCCATGGCTATTCGGGTGATCTTCCTCTAATGGCCCACCTTGGCCATGCAATCTTGTAATTTTTATGCCATCGAGGAGCTTAGACAATCAAAAAAATGAAAAATGCAAAAGACTTAGGTAATTTTACCTTTTAGCTTTTTGGCTCTTGTTTGTTTTCTCCACTTTTGTTTTCTTCACTTTTACACTTTATAATTTTCATATTTGCTTTTTTCAAGTTAGCATTTTTAGTATTTTCTCAATATTTGTTTAAATGCATAAGTGCATTATTTTCACCTTTTGACCTTTTGGGAAAATTTTGGCCCCTTTTTTGAATCTACAATTCACAGATTACAAAGTTACATTTTGCACTTGTATTTCCCCTTAGAGAATCCAAAACTCCAAATGCAATTTGAAATTTTGTAAAATTTCAAACTGCACTAGGGGTTCACATCTCTGTCAAAAGCTCCTTTTAGGGAATCTGAAACTCCAAATGAATTTTTAAATTTTACAAAATTATAAATTACACTTGGGGTTCCCATTTCCCTAAAAAGAATCGTTTAGGGAATTTGCAACTCCCATTGCCATTTATAATTTAACAAATTTTCAAAATAGCAAATGGCCTTGAAAGTTCCCATTTGCACTAGGACCTTATGTTGACTAGTGGAAATGGGAGATCCATGTACAATTTGTAGATTGCACAAGTGCAAAATTACAAAGTTGAATTTCTCCTCAAAATCTCCCTAAAGCTTCTATTTGGGTTGACTTTTATTCCATTGGATTTAATTGGAGGGATTAGGAGAGTTGATGAAAATTTGAAAATTGCATTTTAGAGACTTTCATTTTACAAGTTGCTCTTCCCACTAAGATTTCCCATGGAGTTTCGGGCCTCATATGAAATTTTTGGAAACTTGCAATTTTTGGATTCTTCTAAAATTTAACTACATTTATATCCACTTGGTTCAAAAAAACACCCTATAGAGGATTTTTCTAAAAACCTAGCCCTTTCTCAACCTGATGCATCAACTAAAAAATATATCTTTGTTTGCACAATGTATATGGATCTGAGGCATTAATCAATGGAAATATTTGTTACCAACATAAACTGTAGCCATTCAGAATCATCCCCTTCAAATAAGCAAGATCAAAACCATTTTCAACCTCATTTTTTATGGCATTTTGTTGCAAACTTCAATGAAATCTTTGAGTCTTTATTATTTCCACTATCACCATTATCTGGGCTTTCATCTCCCTTTTCTTTAATTTTTAGATAAGGGCATTGTATCTTTAGCTACTCATATTCTATTACGTAAATGCTAATGAAGAAGAAAGATAATTTCTTCAACTCTTTACCATGTTTAGATGCCTTGATGAATTTCCTAATAAACACACAAGGGGTTGGTAAAGCCACATTAAAGTTCAATGCATTGTGTATTGATTGTCCCATTTATAAGACTTCTCTTGTGTAGGCTTTATCTAAAGTTTACATAAAATTATCAACTACATGAATAGGAACCTCATCATACTTGCATGCCTAAAACATAGTTGTAACATTAAAAATTTGTAAATTCTTCCTAAGTTATTAGCATTGTGGATAATATACAAACCTCAAATCCATGCATGATGAAAATAAAATTAGGATTGCCTTCACCATAAATAAAAAGAAAACCATTTTCTCACTTCTATGAGTAAGAATTTTTCTATGTCCTACCTTAAATGGACTCCTAACTACTATGGATTTATTCATTAGAGATGAGGCTACATGCCCTGCTAGCGGATATCCATCAAATGCATTGATTCCTTTTGTTCCATTTCTTGGAGCTTTACATTCTCCAATGCTTGAAGGCTAAGATAGCATATTCAAATGTTACGAATGGATAAATAATAAACTTGATAATGGATTCAATTATAAATTTTGTTTGAGCACAATAAAAAATCCTCTACATATTCTACACCAGAAGAATGTAGACATTCAATGTCTAAACATGTTCTCTCCTATTGATCGCATCTTGTCATTGGTAATCCCCAACATCACATCATCAAAGACTGAAGAAGAGCCTTCTCATACCCAATTTTCACCACCAATTGACTTGAAATATGGGATCTTAGTTTAAAATTCATTCCATAAATCCGATACGTATGTGCCAAGTCATGATAAAAACCATGAACAACACTATCTTTCATACTATGTGAAAAGTTCACATAGGCCCAAAATTTGATTATCCCTTCATTCACCATTTTATTATTCAATATAATATTTAGTCCAACTTGAAAAACAATGCTACTCCCTATCAATGCCATGATACCTAAGCCAAGGTACAAGGAAAAAATAAGTGAACCATACTACAACACAACAAAAGATGTAGGTTGGAGGCTTCAAGAATATGCCTGAAATACCACTCCATCAGTACATGGTACATGTCCTCATTTTACAAGTTGATTACATGTACCCATTATCTTTTTAAATTTCCCAATCATTTTATTCCTACATCTTGCAGGATCCACAAATGCCAATGGACTTTGTAATTTGCATTGTTGTAAATTGCGTTTCATATTCCCATTTTTATCAAGCATGACATTCTTCCATGTGGTCTTCCTATGGTCAACTCTTAAAATTTCCTCAAAGTCCCTTTACATTCTATATACTCCATGGGATTCAAAAGTGGTTATGCAATTTTCAATTTAGGAGAAGTTACAAATTGCCTATTAGATTTTGGCTTCTACCATCCAAATTCATGCTTCATGTGGTCTTCTATGGAATATAGAAGTGAAGGATAAATTTTCATTTTATAAATTGCACTTCAATAACTATTTTTATGCCATACTTCTCCTATAGACCTTAGCATACATATTTATAATTTCCTTTTGAACCTTAGATCTCTATGGAGCTTCATGGCTCATTTTGCATTGTTCATTTTTACAATCAATGGGCTGACCTCCACCAATACTTCACGTGTTTCTCCAGTAAATAAAATATTTAAACTTTATTTTATTTTTTGTCTTCCATCCATGTGGGAAGGCTCATTGACATAGTATGGAGGTGACTGTCTACATGGCATTTTGGAATTGTTCTATGCATTAATTTCTCATAAAATGACACAAAGTCTTGGTGAAAATTTGAGAACCAACATTGGCTATCACTAGGGGATGTGTACCCCCTATGGGTGTATAAAGAACCCCAAAACACAATATCGGGTTCAAATACATTGGGTCATGGAGTCAAAACTTTAGTAACTTATTAGGAAACATGCATGAAAGCTTTACAAAACATGGCAGACTAAAAAAAATAGATTAAGAAGATATATAAACAAACACATGATAAAAAATAAGAAATGAAACTACATAAGGCTCAAATCAGAGGGGAAATAAATTAAAAAAACTATATAATATACAATTATGTACACAATTATGAACTCAGTCAAGGAAGTGTTTCAGAACCCTACCATTAGTTGGCAGCTCTAGTATTTCACCATCCAATTCTCTCAATAAGAAAGTGTATTCCCCAATCAATTATTATAAGGTTTGAGAGTTATTTTAATAATTTGAAACATCAAAGCCAAAATGGCTTGCCTGGCTAAGTAAGGACTGTGACAGAGAAGGTCAACAAATTAGTTTGCAAGACTAATATATACCACTAGAATTTATGATCTATCTATTAGAGGTTGTCTTGAGTATTTTTAAAGATATTATACATGTATTTTAATTACTTGAGTGTGTCTCTTTAGGTGTCAAAATCTTAACATTCGATGATTATGTTTTGAACCCAGTTGGCAGTTCAGAGTAAGCTACTTACAAAGAATGGTTTGAACCTATACCCTAAGTTGAATCATATAATGAATTTTTTGATGACCATGAGGTCATGAGGTTTATTAATATGTGAATTTTTTCCATGGGAGTTCATAAAAATGTTGTTTATGCTTCAGCTATTCAAGATAGATTTTTTATGTATGCAGAGGCTTATAATGAACTGTGTTTTCAGAAGAGGTTCAAGTAGTGGTTGGACCTAAAAGCTATTATGGACCTAAATTAAATTTGGATAAGTCCTATTTTAATAAAATATTAAGTTATTCTACTATGTATATATTTTAATATCATTTCAAGAAAGACTAAGTGTAACATGCTCTAATGAATGACAAATAGGATTAGGTCTCCTTAAGACCTAAAAGAGGTTTTTTGGTTTTATATGTTATGGCTGACCATTTATATTATTTGAATAATGTTTATAATTTTTTATAAGACAAATTTTAAATGTAATCCAAGTATGCAAGTGTGCATGGGCGACCAAAGTGTGTGAGATCAAGTGACTTGTATAACAACAAGACTAATTAGGCTAAATTAAAGTGTTAAGAAGTGTGTGTATATATAAGTGAATAAAATATCAGATTGAGGAGAAGAAAGAGGTAATTTATACCATCATATAAGTGTATATAATTAGCCATGGATATATAATGGGAGTTCTGAGTATGAAGATCAAGGTCATATGACCTAATCAATCATAAGGAGACCTAAAAAAGCAAATAAGCATAGAGGTAGTTTTGAGAAGTATAGAAGAGAGAGAAGAGATGAAAAAGAAACACCATCTATTGAAGATTTCAAATAATGGAAGGGAGAAGTTTACTTGGCTTAGTGGGTTCTTGGTCAAGAGGTGGCTAAGTTGGTGTTGAGTCACTAACGAAACTGGTGCTTCCTTACAAGTAGGTGCTTGCTAAAAGACTTTGTCAAGTTGGTGCTTGATAGAATAGGGTTGTTGATCCAAGTTGAGTGGGTACTCAACTGAATTTGATTCTTTACTTTATAAAACTAGTTTTCCAAGCTATGGTAAGTGGATTTTATTCCCCATGAGGGTTTCCAACTTGTATGATGTGTTCATAGTTTCTATGTATACTCTCTTTACTATGTTGCTAGACTAGTTTATATTGATCACATGATGATGTTGCTTGATGATTGATTAGAATATTTATTCAAGTGTAAGTAAAAGTTTATAAGGACACTTATTCACTCCCCCTCTCAATTATCTTGCTTCCATAAATTTCATCCAACATCTCATTGAGAACCATGTGGTCAATAGTAAGTAATGTCACATAAAAGACCAGGTTGCATAAATCTTCACCAAACCTATAGCAAGAAATAAGTACATGTTTATCAAGGATATTATAGGGTAAAGGTATTTGTCATTGAGGGGGGATTATATACAGTTCCTCCTTCATCTTGATTATACATTAGTACCTTATCAATGACTTTATTTCTGAGACCCATTTTCTATGTTTTATTATTTGCCCAAGTTACTCTTTCGAGAGGAATCTAGAGAAATTATCTAGTGATAAGCTTTCTTTGGGTCTTCACCTAGGTAAGTTTGACCTAAATTATTTTTACCCATGTGTGATATACACTTTAATTTTTATAGTTAACAAGTAGATATAATTTCTAGGTGTGCATATAATCAACTTTGTTGGTGTGCATATAATCAAATTTATTGGTGTGCATATGCTCACTATTATTTTCACAGCCAATGGTGGCATTTGGTACTTGGTAGGTAATATTAATTTCTCAAATAGTTTCTTTTCAAATTGACAAATGAGATCTCACTCACCTTCCCTCAATTAATATAAATAAACAAAACTCTAATTCTGTAAGTTTTTCTTAGGAGATTGTTGAAAGAATCATTCTATCATTAAATCGATTTAGTGTTTAATATTTAAATTTCCCCATTAGTGTGGTTAAGGTCAAGGTTATCTTAAGGAAATTGACACATTTCATAATTGATTTTGACATCCCCAGCTTCTTAAATATGATTTCAAATACACCATAAACATTACTATCTTTCTAAGGCCAAATTGATATGTTATTATTTTTAACTAAGAATGAGTCAAGTCCTTTAGACCAATGTAATATTCTAATATATCCTCATTCTAATTCTCTTCTTCTCTAGGATTTTTAACTAAATCTAGGTAGCTTTAGGGCATAGGAAAGGGATTTTGGCTCTATATCTATTTATATGCCAATAAAGGGCCTTGAATGATAAGTTGATCTAGGAGTGTTTCCTTCTCCAAGGAGATATCATTTTCCTTTGAATTTTCCTCTTCTTTAGGTAGTGATTCTAAAGAACTGAACTTTTTTTTTAGAGAAACTTTCTTCTGGCTTTTAGACCTTTTTCAAAATTTCATTTTTTAAAAAATTTCCTTGAAATCTTCTTTTCTTTTTTGTTAGATTATTCTCTACTTTGGGTAGTCCCTTAAAAAATTCCCATGACCATGATAGATTTTACATCTAAATTTTAAATTTTATCATTCTATATCTTGTGTCCATTTTCTAGACTTAGATTTGAGTTTGACAGCCAGGGGTAAGGGTTTGGAATTATCCATGTTGTCATAGATCCTAGTGTATACCACCATATTGCCTACCTTCATGGATTTTTACATGCACAAATATTCTCTGAGTTGGTTCTCAACTTGCTCAAAGATCTCCTCTTTCCATAGTTATTTTGGAAGGCTAGTCAACTGGGTTTAGTCCAGATCAAAATATAAATCATCTGATTTAGACTTAAAACCCACATCCTATAGCCTCATTTAGAGACCAACACGTTTCATGAAACAAGGTCCTCTTTATTATCTTTCATCCTTTTATTTTTCATGTTTAAAATTAATCTAAAAAAATCCTTAGAGGAGAAGGTTTAACTTGTTTACAAATATGATATTCCAATTTTTCCAAGCCATTTTTTCAAATCTCTTGCACTTAGCCAATATCTCATGAATTCACATATTAGGGCATATTCTTTGAGGTGTAATATTGTGGGTTTGATTTTTTTTGTATTGAATCTATATGATAGGTATTTTTCCTAGTCCATGGTTGATTTGGGTGGAAAGTTCCTTTGATTGCACAACTTTATAGTTTGCTTCTTTTGGCAAGCTTTCCTCTTATCAGGTCCTAATTATTGAGTCATACTTGTCACTTGTAAAGTTCTATTTTTTGATTTCCATATTTTCCTTCCACTTGGATGATTTCTTGTTGTAAGATTGATGTTTTATTTCTTATTATTAAACCTTAATTATATTATAGTAATAAATTTTATTTTTGTTGGGAATTTTAATTTTTATACTAAATGGTTTTGCTATGTCTATATCTTAATTATTATATTATTATAAAATATATTTTTATGTGTACTTTTATTTGTGCATTATAATTAATAGTAAATATGAATTATTTTAATAAAATATATTATTATGTGTATTTTTGTTCGTGCATTGGAATTAATAGTAAATATGTATTGTTTTGAAATAAAATTAAAATGATTATGTTGTATAAATCAAATGTGTTTTTAAATGAGAAATTTTAAATGAACCGTATATTAAGTCATGTCATAGATAAGATTTGATGGATGATATTGATGTTAATTCTATTATTGCATATTATATTTTAAATGATGTCAAATTCATTTGAATGGTAGAGATGAAAGTCTTGGTATATTTTAAAAATAAACATTCGAGCTAATCCTAAAGAAATAGATACAATATCTTATGTGTTGAAATATTTTCAGTAACAAACCCTAGGTCAAAAGTCCCCAACTGAACAAACAATCCAATATATAAGCTATTGACATAAATAATAGATATTTGAATGATAACTATGAACATCAAACCCATTCAAGGTATCTTTCCATACCTAATGATTTGGTAATATCCCAACTTTCTTCTAAAACTATTTCCCCTATTCTTTCCATCCCTTCCAATGTTTTTTTATGTTTCTCTTCCTTTCAAAATGCATCAATGCTTTTTAAATTCTTCCAACTCTATCACTTGTTACTTCTCAAACTTCTCATCCATATCAATATGTTTCGTAAATTTTGTCTCTTCTTCACAATATTTTTGAATCTAAATATTTTTATAATGCTCTCATTCCCACCTATTCTACCTCCACTTGGCTTTCAACTTTTTACATAGCTACTATGATGAAACCTTATGTGATGTTTAATAAAAACTTAAACTACTTTCTCAAGGGTCTCCAAATTTAAATACTAGGGTCACTTCTTAGCATATTTTAATTAACCTATTAGATTATGGCTTTTACCTATATAAATTTTTATTCTAAAGTTTTAATTATTTAATAAAGAAAATCATTGTATTTTTCTTGTCTACATTTTTCACATATTGAGAAACATTTTTCTAATTTATTTCCTACAAGCTTTAAAAATCATGCTCTTGTTTAGTTCTAATCATTACCTTATAGATACATGCATATTCTTTCACTGCTTTAGTTTAACATTTTTGATCTCATTTTTTCTATAAACATTGGCATGAAAGTCATATTTACACAAATTATCAACTTAAATAAGAAACTAATAAAAATGATAGTAATTATGTCATTGGATTCAGGACAATAATTATACAAAAAAGACTCACCAATTACATGATAGTGAATTCTGATGTATATTTTATCAAAGATTAATTTTAATTATTAAACCCAATTAGCTAGTCTTTAATAGTAACCTATCATTTGATGATCTTTGTCATATAGTTAGACACTATGAAATAAATATTTTAGAATACAACATGCTTAAATTTGGTACGAATGTCACTACCTTTATTGAAGCCAACTTTCATGGTAAAACAAACTTTAAAGCTAAGGGAAATAATATTTTTTTACCTTAAGAGTGAGGCCAAAAATGTATTGAACATGGCGATCAACCACTTAAGAGGCTATTATTATCACACCAAAGAGAATGAAGGTGAATCAAAAGATTAAGTGAAAATCCTCAAAATATGTATAAACAATTATTTGAATATGATATGATTACTTTACCTCCTATCAGAGAATTGAATCTATCTACACTTTTTTTAAGGGATATAATGCTAGTGAATTTTGTGTTTATCATAGACTTACATGACATTATTGAAATATGCGCATTACTTTGCAACATAAGTTCCAAGTAGCCATAAATAACAATCAAATTCAATTAGAGGGTACCCACAATAATTTGAAATGAATGTCTCAACCAAATTAACATTTTAAAATATTTACAAAACCTCTTTTAAATCATGCCACTCATTATAATGAAGAAGGTAATATTTATATGGTGAATACAATAGAACCACCACAACTTTTTAAGCCTCATCCAATTGATGCAATTAAGAAAGAGCTTCTTCAAATTCTATTTTGTGATCATGAGATTCTAAAAGATAATTATAGCATTGGAGAACTATTCATGTGAGCTTTCATATGTACATATTTATAAGAAATTAATAGACTTATGATTGATTATGGTTCAAGTATAGATGTGTGTAAGCAAAAGTTTTTCACTAATATTAGATATAATTAAAGATAATTTTGAGCATGTACTATTATAGTTAATATAGGATATTATGGGATTATAAAGAAACTTACTTAAATGTATTACCTTCCCTATCATAATAAATCTTAATACAGATTTTATTTCATTTTATGTACTATAAAATAATAAAATATATGATGTTTTCTTTGAAAAGTTGTGGATTAACCAAATAAGATCATTATTGTCAGCATTGCAAGAATTCTTGAAATTTATTCATAATAATCAACTAACTACTATTCGAAATAATATTTATAATCCTTCAATACAAATTTGAAATAAAATTTTACTCAAATAATTATCAAAAAATAATTGATCATAAAACCTTAAATAAACCTAAAGTTCAAGTATCACCATTCCACGTGCCTAGTGTATTTATCACACCTTCTTACGCCTATCCACTGTGAAATACCACACGTTACTCGCTAGGTGCAGTCTGCTCTCCACTGTATTGCGGTTCAAAAAATGAGATTAGGCAACAATTTTTTTTGAAATAACTAATTGACAAGGATACCAAATAGAATGACTTGTTCAAAAGAAAAATTATTAGGACATTGGAGTCCACTAAATGTTCATTTTGGTATATATCAGCAAACCATTGCATAAAACAGTCAGACAAACCCAAACGCTTGTAAATACAATCGTGGCCTCATTCCAGGAAGTTTAGACAAACATAAGTACGAAAGCATAATCATATATCTACCTTCCCACAAGACTTGAGAAGTCGTCGTTGGAAGATATTGAGGTAAGCGGCTTTATTAATAAAGTCTCTGCATATGATGCCACAGGCATTGTAGTCGGAAGATGAGGCGCTGTAACTTCTAAATTCAGTAACCTCAGCACATGCTTCATTTTGGGTCTTGCAGCTGCAGCAGGATGAGAACACCATAACCTTACCACTATCAATTGTTCCATTTCTATCTTTTCAAACTCTCCATTTAATCTGACGTCTGCAGCCTCCAAATCCCTGCCTCGACCATATAGATCCCATGCCCACACAACAAGCCGCATGTCAAACTCTATCAAACTCAAATCTAGGGCTTGTTTGCCCGACGATAATTCCAAAGCCACAGCCCCAAAGCTGTAAACATCTGATTCTGGACTAGTTTTTCCTGATGCCACACATTCTCGGGCAAGGTACCCCAATGTCCCAGCAGCCCGCGTGGTCTGAGCTAGACGCTCATGATTAAGCATACGCGCTAAACCGAAGTCCCCAAGATTTGCAATGAAATTGGAATCTAGCATAACATTACCGGATTTCACATCTCGGTGTACAACACATTGATCCCATTCCTCGTGAAGATATAGCAGTGCAATGGCTATTTCACGAGCTATTTTATACCTCAAACTCCACTGCAACACTGGATGATCTTCTATTTCTTCTTCGCCTACTCCTCTTCTGAAAAGATGTCTGTCCAGGCTTCCATTAGGCATATATTCGTACACCAAAAGCAACTGGTCTCTCTCATGGCACCATCCCAAAAGTTGAACAAGATTGCGATGTCTCAAACGGCTAACTATACTCACTTCTGTGATAAATTCCTTAATCCCTTGTCTTGATCCTTCTGAGATGCGCTTTACTGCAAAAATCTCATTTGTTTGTAGAAGAATGCATTTGTATACTCCTCCGAATCCTCCCTGCCCAAGCTTTCGAGTTTCGCTGAAATTGTTAGTTCCAGCGATGAGATCATCAATATTAAACCTTAATTATTTATTTTTGTCGGGTATTTTTGGTGCGTTTTTAATGAGTGGTCATTGTTCTAATAAGAGTCGTGTAACAGTCCGTTCCTTTTTTAATAAGAATAAGAATTTATATATATATATATATATATAGCCATCAGAAATATAATTTATTAGTAAATAAAATAAGATATTATAAAGATTAAAAAAATATATTTATTTAATTATTTTTATTATAATTAATATTTGTATTAGTGGAAAAAATAATTAGTTTGTTTTTAATAATAAAAAGTATTAATATATATATATATATATATATATATATATATATATATATATATATATATATATATGATTAGAAATATAATTTATTAAGAAATAAAATAAGATAATTTAAAGATTTAGAAAAAAAAAAAAATTAATTAAATTTATTGTAATTAATATTTATATTAGTGAAAAAAATAATTAATAAATATGTAATGCGATTGTTTCGAGTGTATGGTATCGTTGAATAGTTTATGGAGTCTTAGAGAAATTCACTAAAGCTTACAAATATTGTTTCGTGAAGCCTTCAATTATTATATATTGGTTAAGCAGTTCAAAATAAAATTATTTAGTTATGGAACATGTGATCATATGATAGCTCTTATCTATTGACGACAATAATTAGGGCACATTGAACATCATTTCTAAATGTACAGATAATAATAGTAATGGAAATCTTTAGTTCAAACTTGTGGAAGGTAAATATGTTTATAAATTGATATTTTGAAAAGTGAAAAAGACAGGTAAACAATTATTGATTACAATTTTATACTAAAAGTATAAATATTTTGTCCATTAAAAAAAAATTATAATAAAAATATCTTTAATTAATTAAGATTTTATATTATATTTTTTCTTTGAAATTTTTTCTATTAATTCAATTTTAAATAACACAATTATTATTTGTTATAAAAAATTTAATAACATATTTTTTTTTAGTATTTTATAATCAAATGTTTAATAATGACTATATTTATTAATATTTTTTATCCATCTCAATTTATTTGATAAAGAGAAAAAAATTCCTTGAAATCTTACATTTTATGCTTTTTCCCATTAATATTTGTAAATTTTATTTCCTTGCACGAAGCTAAGCGCATGGCTAAGAGCTATTACTCATAATTTTGATTCCTTAGAGATTAATTCGACCCACCCAATTAATATAGCGGAAGGAGATTACGTTACGGTTTTAATTAAGCTGGAGGCTTATTACAGAAGGCCGAAGCCCTAAGATTCGTCTCATAAGAGATAGAATAGAAGAATATGTTGTTTGTAATTTTTTGGGGTGTGGATTGGTCGTAGTTTTTTGGAGGTGTGGATTGGTTACGTGTTCACGAGCATGGCTGCCGTAATTTAAAACATGAATAATGGGTTTATAGTTAAAAAGATTCTTTTTGTTGGGTAGGTTTCCAATTGTCGAATTATAGGCAAGAGCCGAGCCTGCAATCCGTTGTGGCGAAGAAAATTGCGGAAACTGCCAAGGAATTACAGCTCCAGGTTCAAGAGAAAAACATCAATGGAAACCAAACGGACGGGGATGAATTCAATCCTGTTGATAAACTCAAAAGCGGGTTTTCTCGCTTCATACCAGAGATCTACCAATAAGTTGTGCCATTGTTTTTATTAATTCTTCTGTCTTTGCAGTCAAAGCTATTACGAAATACATAACTGGATTTTTTATTCAGGAAGAAAACGTATTTGTTTGGTTATCTCAGGCTCTATTCTGGCAGCCGAAGTCTGTTTATTTGAAACCCTCCTTTTCCAAATAAGCCAGCACTCTTTTAGGTGAAGTGAAGCAGGGGATGGCCAACATCACCCTTACTCTGTCTTTATTCTGAAGACGCTTTTCCAAGGAGCAACAAAAGTCAGTTTCAGCTTTTTTGAGGCAGAGGAATTATTTATCGATAGATTTGGAACTGGCAGCATATAATATCCATGTATTCCTTGAGAAACAAGCATTGCATTTATAAGTTCTTTGACTATTTTTGCTGGTTATTGTTAAGAATTGCCACGAGTCTTCTTGAAACAAAGAGGGTTGTATGAGCTGCAAGGATGATTGACGATGGAGAATCCTCAACAGTCAAGGTACCTGCTTCTTTTTGTCTAAGAACTGATTAGAACGAAAAAGTGACAATTGTAGCCTCAAGCCATGGAAAGTTTATTTTTAAAAGAATCAGATATGCTTGATATAGAATTGGTCGGATAAACAGGTAATTACCGATAGCGTTGAAATGCTTTGATAATGTTCTCAAAACCTTTATCTTGCTGCGGCTATTATTTCTCATAAGAAATTCAAAGCAAACAATGTTTTGTTTCCCCACTGGAGGACTTAAGTGACTCGCAGTGCCCATCATGTATTGACAGATGCACGGGAAAATAGCATGACCATCCTTCTGCATTAATCTGCAACACATCAACGGATTCATGCCAACCAGATTTCAAAGACTAACATGGCAATTTGGGTACAAAATACGTTGGGTGTGGGGATGATGGAGACTTTAAGATATAAGCGTATGTTACCAAAAAAAAATAGTTTTTGATAACTGACCTGACGTTGAGCGTTAAATGTCTGCCACTTCCACTTAAGTAATAGCTAGCCATGTAATCTAAATAATTGAACAGAACACATGTAAGTAATTTTTATTTTGTGATATGGATGCAAACTAATGTAAATAGTTAAATACGATAATGTAATTTTTTTTTCTTGAGACAAATGGTAGACCTTTTTAAGTTTTTAAAATGTGAAATGAAATATAATTAAAATAACAATATACGATAGTTAAGTTTTAGCATGTATTATAATAATTTTAATTTTTTAATGTAACAATTAAATATAATATAATATAATATAAAATATATATATATATATATATATATATATATATATATATATATATATATAAATATATATATATATATATATATATATATATATATATATTTGAAAAGAAAATATAATATAATATTCAAATACATTAAAATATATATTATAACATAATATTGTATGATATAAAAATATATTTACTAATATAAATAATAGATTATAATAATATAATTATTAATATATTATAATAAAATATTTACAAATTTTAAATATACTTCAAATTCTAAGTTAAATTATATTATATATTGTTTAATAGAAAAAAAAATAGAAAAAGAATAATATTTTTATGATAATATTTTTTTAAAAATAGGTGGCTAACTATTCATAAAGATATTATATATTGTAAAATAGAAGTTTAAAAGAAAAGTCAGAATAATGTTTTTATGACAAATTTTTTTTTTAAATAGGTGGCTAACTATTCATAAAGAATTTGTTTAGTATAATAGTTATTTGTTAGATCTCTCCATCTGCCACTATTGTGAAATGCCTTCCATCCGTCAAAGTGATTTGATTGTAAGAATCCATAGCTTCATTGTATGACTCAAACCAGTGTTACAATGCCAATGATATGAAGAGAAGACATTGTGATTTCCAAATTTGTATTGAAAAGGTAGTTCATGTGATATCATCCATTATAGGGCATATACTTTGCACCCATTACATTGTGGTTTATATCTCGCATAGTGGTATCATCTTCTATTGACTATTTCCTATTTTATAAAAAAATACTTTATGTCTAATGTACACCACATCAAATGATTTTACAGATTGAATTGCTCTATTTATTCATCTTGACACTTAAGAGAATAGATCCTCGCTTGACCATCGATCTTAGGTGGGAGAGAATGTAGTGGGTTAAATTTTGATTAAAATGGAAATATACCTCAAAAAAGAAAAGAACACACTTAGCAAAAACAATATGATGTGATAATTTTTGTTTGTTAATAGTTAATTTTGAGTATGTAGCATGCAACTATGCTTACCAATTTCTATTCATCCTCCATTCCTGTAGTAATAAATTGATAACTGAATTACGCAACTTAAAACCAAAAAGATTTAAAAGGTAGTAAAGAATAAATATAAATACTTAGCCAAAAAAGTACGTTATCATTACAATAAATTAAATTGAACTACTTTTATCTAACCTCCATCTTTTCTTGCACTATATGGGCAACTGCTAATCTATTGACATTGGTAATAGTACTTTATCGAAAGATTGTAGTGGATAGACATTAATATTTTTTTCAATTTAAAAGAATAAAATTAAATAATATTTTTAAGAATATATTAATATTTATGATAAACTTTAGGTGAAGTTTTATATTTGTTATTATTATTATATAAATTTCAAGTTTTTTAATTGGTTTAATATAGAATAACCAATTTAAAAATGATTCTATTAGTTCTATTTTAATAGGGACTAATATTTATTTTATTTTTTCATTATGAAAAATGGAGCCACTTAGAATAAAAAATATAATATGCTATTCATTAATATAATAATATTTTTAAATAAAATTATATTAAATAATTACAATTTTAACTTAAAAAAGGTAAATATGAAAAGTGAGCTACGAGTGGTAGATCCTAACAGAGCCCAAATTTGATGGTTGACCTTCTTTTTCATGATTTTTTTTCCATGCAAGTTATCTATTCAACATTGTTATTCAATTGCTAATATAAATCATGCTATGGAGGTGGGGTGGAGCGGGCGAGAGGGATGAGGGATATTCAAAACAAAAATTATGATTATTATAATTTTTTATATTTTTTGATGATTTGTCTAAAATTTCATTTTATATTTAATATGGTTTCCTAATAAAATTTATTATAATTTATTGTATAAAAATATATAAATATGATCATATGGACATCAAATTTAGGCTTTAGAACTTAACCACTACAACATTTTGACTAAAATAAGTTGTAATTAAATTCACCCTAAATTCACCTTAAAGTTACATTTAAGTTGTCAATGAGATATTTTTGAAAGAAAAATTCCTTCCTTCAATTAAAATTTAAAGTTGGCTAGGTGACTTAATATTGTCCCTAATGTTGAATTTTATATGGCATATATATAATGTTTGCCAAAGTATGGGCTACATTCAGCCTTAACCTCATTCTAACATTTACTTAGTGTCCTCTGTAGGTGACTATAGGGGGGACTTTGACATGGCTTTGCTAAGTGACATAAGATTTGTCTTTAGTTCGACACTACATTTATATTTAGTTCAATATTAGGTTTGTGTATGAGTGAGAAACAAGGTCTAAATTTAAGTCCAACACTAAGTTTGAATTAATTCATTTACTAAATCTGACATTAAGTGTGACACTAGGTCTAACTTTAAGTTGACTTCAAAAAGTGTCACTATATCTGGCATAAAGTAGATTTTAAATACGACACTAGTTTCAAATTTCAATGCAACATTAATTTTGAATTTATGTACAATACTAAATTGACTAAAAATGTGACTTACGTCTAATTTTAATTTTTATAATCATATTAAAAAATAGTTATTAAAATGATTTAATATTATTAATTATAAAATTATTTTTTTGTATTTATAATTATCACATATATATAATTATATAATTATAATGTTAATGTCTATTGTAATTCTTGACATAAAAGCATATATTTTTTCTAATCGTTGCTTTTTAAGTTAAAAAAATGATTACAAATATAAATCAAACATATAATGAAATAATGATAAATTAAACATGATAATAAAACAAAACTATAATAAAGTGAAATTCATGATAATATTAAATAAAAAATAATTATAAATTCATAAAGTCATGATTAATCCTAGATGATTACATTATCTTTGCCTTAATACCAACTCTAAATAACATCACTCTCACTCATACTTCCACAACCATCCCCAATATCAATACCTTCAATGCTCACAATAGTTTGGGGAAGAGAAGTATCACCTAAATGAGGGGAAATCTAGTACACATGATCATTGATTCATAGTTAGATGTATTCATCCATCCATTTATATTTTAGGATGATTTTTCACTTACCTTACATAAAACTTAACAAAACCACTGTTATAAATCTCATTAAATAATTTATTAAATATAAACCAATATTAAACAATATATTTTTAAAATAAGTTGTAAAATATATTTTACAATAAATTTAAATAGTGTACATATGTCTTAATATAACTCTATTAGTTACCATCTATTTTTCTACAAAATTGATGTTCACAATTATGAATGTTATCCTTCTGCCAAAGTTGGAGACATTCCTCATAATCATCCTCCTATTGAAAAATAAAAATATAATAATTAGATATAATTTAATCAAAAAAATAAAAAATAAATATTTATCAATTAAAAATAATTAAAACTATGATACTTGCAATCTTAGTACATGCTCCTTAGAATCATATAGCATGTGGACTTGGTCACCATTTTCCAATGCTAAAATTAGGCATGAGTAAATTATTGTTTTTGGCTTACTTCACTTGGAAGTCATGACCATCCCAATAGTAAAAAAAAAACATCCTCCAGTGATCAAATTTTGAATGAGAGGGCTTGAAAATGATAAAAAAAATTAAACACATGGTTAGGACAACATTTTGCACATATAATAGATCATAACTTTAAAACTATGATTTTTTTTAGATGGAGGTAGGAGAAGCTAATGGAGATGATGAAGATAAAGGCATGGGAGCAAGTTTGGAGGGACAATAGGTTTAGCAAGCTGTGAAGGAGTGAGTTGGGTCAAAGATAAAAAAGCTTAATTATTTTTGGGCTGATCTGGTTAGAAGAGTGTTTTTAACTAAGAAAAACCACCATGATCTTGTCCCTTTCATTTAAGACATGGAGTTGATGCTAGATATTCTAGATGAAGACATTCTTCAACCTAATTATGACTATCATAATAGTCTCATTTGGAATTTTAATGGTTTTAGACCTATTGATGGCTAAATATGTATCGAAGGTGCCCAGAGTGTTCAAGAACACTTCTCATTTTAGAATTATAGGAATTTAGTGCATGAGTTGAAGGTTGTGATAATGATGTTATTTATTGATGAAATAGATGCAAAGCAAGGGGACTATTTCACAATATTTATAATATTTGGTGGTTGGGAGCCACCATGGCCAAAGTTATATCCATGCAAAATATGAAGTATTTATGCTAAGAATAGTGAATTATGATCAAAAAATAATCTAAGATGGATATCTAGAATGAAAGTTAAACTAGAGTAATTTGGTCAAAAAGAAGCAAAAATAAGGGTAAGTCAGAAAAGAGATGTTGCTGATCTTTATCTCAAACATCATGACAAAATTCAAATGTCTTACAAGCATACACTTAAGCAATGAATAATATGAAATAACATGAGCTCAAATATTACTACACATTAGGAAAACATCTAAGGAATGAAAGTAATGTAAATCAGAACCAAGTTCACTTTAAATATCTACCATTGTAAATAAACAACATTAGCCCAAATGCAAGAAGGGTAAAGGAAGCAAAATAAACTTAAGAACTTTCAGTCAACCTTGCTTTGGCATAAATTAACAACTCTGTAATTAAAAGATGCGTGCCAAAAATTCACAAGAACCATTCAAATATGGAAATAAAGACAAACAAGTGAGATAAAAACCAAAATAATAATTGACATAAATGAATGTGGACAATCTTTGCAAAATTCCTTATTTGTATTAGTTGCTCAAACATCTACACAAGTTTTGGATCAAAAAACTCCCTCCCATTTTACAATCGATAATGCTTCTTTTCTAAGATGCAAGGAAGCATGTCAACCAATCCTAAATTAAAAAAGTACAGGTGTAGGGATAGTTGTCCTTACCATAAGTGTTCTAGAAATACACTAGACTTTCCAAATGGATTGATCTATAGACAATATCTAGTTATAGAAATAATATTCCTAAATCTCTTAACCTTTGGGACCCCTACATTGCTACAAGATATTCATAGTTCTTTGATGTTCTTAGCCCAGAGTAACCTCCTTCTCTACTTTTGAGGTCAAAATAAAATTCTATGTTCGCTTAAGAAATACTCATATGACCTATCGTGGCATATTAGACTATTTATTGTTGGACCCTAGATTGGATTATCTTTAGATAAAAGATAATTAAGGCTCTCCTTTTCATTACCAGGTCTATAAGGTACCCAGTTTGGTAGATTACACCCACGTGGCTCTGATGTGGCATCTCTATGGCACCTTGTGGCATCATACCTGAATAAAATATGATTGTTACCTTTAAAAAACTAACTTTGATCTCTTACCATCCAATTAATTTACATGAATCAACATCATTTGTAAATCTTTAGATAATTTGGATCCAAGCAGCTATCTTAAAATTGGCATCCATATGCCCATCATTTGACATCTATGTGAACGTCTTTGACAAGCATATGAATGTCAATTTTAAGCACATCCCTAGAAAAATTAGACATTCATGCAACTATCATTTGATGTTCATGTGAACATATTGGACATGTGTGTGATCATAAATTTTAATCACATCCCCAAGACTATTTGCTATCTTAAATTTGACATCCATCCAAACATTATTTGATGTCCACTTGAATGTCTTTGATGGGCATATGACCATCAATTTTAAGCACATCCCCAAGACTTTTTGCTATCTTAAATTTGGCATCTATATGACCATCATTTAACATTTGCATTAACATCTTTGATGGGCATGTGACCGTCAATTTGAAGCACATCTCTTGGACTATTTGTTAGGCCTACCAGTTGTCATTTTTAGGTTTGTTTTTCTTCCTAGATGTGGCACATGGAAGTCTTGTATTTTCTCGATCCTTGTCAAAAGTCTACCTTCATCTCACATCATTCAATCAATTCTATCTGGACAAATGCACATTGTTGATCCTACAAAGATGCAAACTGTTTAAGTTAGGTTTAAGGAACATATAGAACATAATATAAATTTTTCATACTATGGTTTTATTTCATGTTAAATAAACACAACTTAAGACCTTAGGCTAAGAACATTCAAGTTAGGCTTTAAGGATAATAAAAGGGACCCCATGAAATAAAAGATATATACCATAGAATGTTTTAAGCTAATTCTAAAAACATATTAAAATGACCATGGCACCAAAGAGTCTAATGAAATTAATATCTCATGGAAATTGTCTCAGGTGAATTATTTCATCTCTTTTATGTTTTGACTTATTGAATCTATTATAGGGTATTTAGGTTCTTTGTCTAGGGAAATTATTTTAGACTTTTTGTTTGGAGAAATTATTCTTAAGACCAATTTCATCCGACAAAGTATCTAAAGAAATTATCCCATGGGGTCTATTTCCTCGGGCAAAATGCCTCAGATAAAAAGTCTAAAGGAATTAGTCAGGGTAAAAAGGGGCTCAAAGGGTTATTTCAAAGAAGTCAAAGGGTATTCTTTCAGGTAAATTGGTGAAGGGTACTCTTTTAGGGAAATTATCCTAGACAAAATGTCTGACACGTTCCCTCAAAGACAAAATTTTGTTAGACAAAATGTTTGAAGGGTAATTTATTATAGAACATAATTTCTAAAGGATAATTTCAAAGGGCAAAGTGACATTTCATAAAGACCAGAAGAAAATTTTGTAGGGAAAGTGTCCTTGACAAAACCTCTGAAGGGTAAGTGCCTTTGAAAATTCCATTTTGGGAAAATTGCATTGGTGAGATTGTTATGAGGAATTTTTAAAGGACTTTTACATCAGACAAAATGTTTGATGCCAAAATTCCAAAGGGTCATTTTAGAAAACCCAAAGGGTAAGTTCAAAAGTTTGAAGGGTCCTTTTAGAAAATCTTGAAGGGTATGTTTGGAAGATAAAGTGCCCTTAGCAAAAAATCCTTAAGGGCACTTTCAAAAAATTTAATGGCACTTTTAAAAAATTTAAAAGGTATGCTTCAACAAAATTATTGTGGGGAAAATGTTGTGGAAAGATAAGTCCAAAAAATAAATGCTGAAAACATATGTCCTAAAAGTTAGAAACATAACAAAAGGACCTTGCTTTTAGCTTAGACTGTAGGAATAATAAAAGGATGAAGGGGTCTTAAGACATACAAGGGATCAAGCATTTTTTTTAGAATAAGGTTTGATCATGTTTAAAAACATGACTAAGCCTTAGTATAAGAATAAACCAAGCCCATGGCATTATTTAAAATGTTGCTACATAAAAATGTTCTTGCCAGATTCAATCAAGTACTTAGATTAAACTTAGACTAAGATTTTATTAATTTGACTTGATTTCTAATAGATCAAAGGTTATTAATGAATCAAGTTAATATTAATTTCATGAAACCCAAGCATTGTTCATTCCAAGTAGACCTCATTGATCTTGTAACCTAAAACAAGAAGATCTAGTGTTAGCCAACTTAGACAAGATTGAACTATAATCACATGCAAATATGCTAACCAAACTAGGTGTGGATGACCTCAAAAATAAAAAATACTATGCAAATAGGCAAGTGACACTCTTATTAAGTGACTTTTCAATTGTAAGGTATAAATTTTCACAACTTGACATAAAGGTCCCTATTTGTTTAGAAATGGGGGTATGTTGACCTTAACAAATGGAAACTTCTAGGGAAAACATAGCAATATGTTAGAATTCAGAGACTCTAGTTTAGATAAATAACTATATTACCTATTCCACTTAATCAGTACCATTTATCAAGAATAATTCATGTTTAAAACAAGTCCTACATATGTAGAATTAGGATCAAATATGGAAACCTAGTCATGTTGTGTGTGTGATTTGTTTCCACTTACTATTTGTCATGGGATTTAGGAAATAAATTCTAGATTTCATTCCTTTAACCATTAACATTGACTTACATGATTTAACATTGACTTACATCATGTTTAGATATTCGTTAAGAACCATACTTTAGCTTAGGAAGGCTTGGGCATTGCTCTACTACTAGCCAAGCATCCATATCCCTGATAGAGATGTCTTTGGCTCCATTCAAGACTTTGCTCTACTACCAACCAAGCATCAATATCCCTAATGGAGATTACCCAAATTATCTTTGCTTTACAAAGATTTTTGAATTTGGTAACAAGCTCATATTATTTGTATTTTTTAGGTTTTTTTTGGTTTTTCATCAGAGGTTGGGAACCAAGTTATTCAGTTTTAGGGCTTCAGTCAAATGTTTGATCTTAAAATAATCACCTATGGTTGCAACCTTTATCCCAAACAATAATGTTTATTAAGTGCAAGCATGATTATGTCTTAATAATTTAAGATTTCATCCTATATGTGCAATATTTCTTATAACCAAGTTTAGATCAAAACAATGTTTAAGATCTTATGGAATAATTAACCTACCCACTAGTATTTACAACTATAATAGATCATTTTTATTTTAAATCCATGGTCAACACTTGCTTAATATTCATACATGCATTTATGAACTATGGATTTCTTGAGTAATTATGTGAACTTTGAGCTAAGGGTTCTCAAAAGGACTTATTACAAGCAAGGAACATAGTAGAGAAAGCAGAAACACAAACAAAAAGCAACAAATTAGAAAATAAAGGAAAAACAAATAAATATATACAAACTTATACACAAACAAGGGATAGGAAGGAAAGAATAGAAATAAACTAATCTATCCTACTTACTCTAACTCTAACCATTCTTACAATTCACTCTATAAAGACTCCAGGTGGGGTAGTAAACAAGTAGTGCTTAAGGTATCGCCCATTGGTGGGTAGTGTGAAATATGATTCTTGTATGTCTTTCAACTTGAAGTTGTTATCTCCAAGTATTTTGGCAATCTGATAGGGGCCTATCCACAAAGGTGTGAATTTGTCATGTTTTCCCTTGGATTTAGATGCCTTGTCCTAAAGAATAACTATGTCTCCTTACCTGAACACCTTTATCTTTGATCTCTTATCAAACCACATTTTCACTATGGTTTGGTATCTACTAAAACTAGTAAAAGCCTCTTCTCTCATATCCTCCATCTGAATGATGTCCATCAACCTTGAATTTGCAAATTCTTCATCCTCCTCCATGTACTCTTGCATGAACCTATATGTTGGCAGCTTGAGCATGATGTGGAATATAGGTTCTTGATCATATATAAAAAATAATGGTGATGCTTTGAGACTCCTTGACTCTCATTCTATTTACCCAAAGATCATAGTTGAAAAGTTTGTGCCATGTCTTAGGTTTATCCATTGTAGACGTATGTATTGCCATCATCAAGTTCTTATTCATTAATTTAGATCCTCCATTACCTTGTGGATAATGGTTTGAGGAGAACTTGAGAATGATGTTGTTATCATATGCCCATTATATCATTTTAATGGATTAAATAGTAGATCCATTTTCACAGACTAGAGAGATAGGTGTTACAAATTTGGTTCATATGTTTTCTTCAAAAAATTTGATCACTTCTTCAGTTCTACACTATTTGGTCACCACTACTTTAGTTCATATTATGTAGTATTCTATGGTAGTTATAATGTACTTGTGACCATCTGATGGTTATGTTTGATGACCCCCACAAAGTTTAGCCCCCATTAGGCAAAAGGTTTATCCACCATAACTGGTTTTAATGGCATGGATTCTTTGGGCTCCTTAGTGCTAAATATTTGACATGAATGGCACTCTCTTACATGCTTGTGGGTATCCTTGAAGATTGTGGGCCAATAGTAAATATCCTTCAAGATTTTATGGGCTATGGTTCTTCTTGATGGATGTCTACTTCCAAGATTTTCATGTAAAATTATCATGATCTTAGTTTCCTCTTCTTTGGATACAGACCTTAGGTAAATGCCTTTAAATTTTTTTATGTATAGCAATCCACCTCTGATCATGTAATGGGTTGTTTTGAGCCTTAGATCTCTCTTTTGTTCTTTACTTAATCCTATAAGACAAAATCCATTTATTAGTAAGTGTGTGATGGGATCATACTAATCATTGGATTGAAAATTTTATCGATCTATGTGCATGACACTTTGCTTCAGGTTAGTAATGGAAATCAATTTAATTATACCTTAGCATCTTACCATTTTAATATTATTAATTTTGATGTCATACTCTTGGATTAAATACAACCACTTACCTCTCCTTTCTCCAAGTTCATTCTAACTTAGCATGAGTTTGGTGGTAGGGTCTAGTAGAATGGCATGCACCTTATTTTTAAGAATATAATGTCTGAATTATTTTACTACCTTAACCAAAGAACATACTTCCTTTTTAATCAAATAATAGTTTAACTTAGTGTTTTTGAAATTATAACTCATAAAAGCTATGGGACAGTCACAACCATCCATTTTATGAGTATGAACTGCAACTATAGTATAATCCAAAGCAAAGGAATAAAGATAAAAATCTTTGGTAAAGTTGGGGATTATCAGGATTGGAGCTTGCACAATTTCCCTTTTGGTGTCTTTGAAGGTTTTGCTCGCTTATTCATTCCATGAGACCTTGGCATCCTTTTTCAACATATCATTCAATGGCTTCATGATCTCTACAAAATTAGAAATTAACTTTCTTACAAAGTTTATTTTACCAAAGAATGACTTTAATTATTTCCTACTATTAGGAAGCTCTATCTTAGATATAGATTCTACTCTATCAGGGTCTATAGAGATTCCCTCCTTAGTGATAACATGTTCTAATAGTTTTCCCTTAGTAACATAGAAAATACTTTTCTTTCAGTTGAGAGAAATCCCATACCTTCTGCATCTTTCAAATACCTATTGTAGGTGCATAATATGATCCTTCATGTTCTTAGAAAATACCTTTAGATCATCCATTTATATAATAATTTACTTACATACAAAACCTTATAAATCATGATCCATGGCACTTTAGAATATTTCCCTTACATTGATTGGCCCAAATGTCATTCTTTTATAGGTGAAAGTGAACCATTTTATTATAAATGTAGTCTTCAACCTATATTGTTGACTCACTAACACCTAGTTATACCCTAAAAATCCATCAATAAATGACATCATGGTATAACTGAAAACACTTTGTATTACTTGGTCAAGAGTAGGTAAGGGGTAATTATCTTTCTTGGATGCTCTATTTAGGTTTCTAAAATCAATGCACATTTTGATTTCACCATTTTTATTCTAGACTGGGACTAAATTAGCAACCCAAGTGGAATACCTAATGGAAAACAAAATCTTGGCATCTAAGATCTTATTGACATGTCTGTATATTAGCGGTTCTAAGACTAGTTTGATAGGCCTCTGATTTTGTCTAATTTTTATTTTGTTCTCCTTTAAAGGTATGGTATGAGTTATGACCTTTGGATAAAATATATTTAGGACATTATAGGACCATGCTATGATATCTTTATATTTTTTGCATTTCTTTGGTTCTTTTATTTTCTAGACTTGTACATGTTGTACCAATATTAACCATCTGAGCTTGATCTTAAAATCCAAGATCAATTGAATTATAATCCTTTCCATTTACTTTGGGAGTCTTGGTAGCCTCAACTACTCTATCAAAATCAAAGAGTCTCTCCAAGGCTATCATGCCTTTGGGGATCTTATTTTCATTCAATTAAATGACCTTATCATCATGTTTGCTTTCAATGTTTTCATCATCAAGAAGATTGACTTCATCAATAATGAGACCCTCAAATACTCTTGAACTAGTCAAGAAATCTATGATCTATTGATCATCATTGAATACTTATATAAGTGGTTGACATTATCGGGTACTGAGGGACATGGGATTAACTCAATTGTAAGGTTTTGAAACTTGGAACTATGATTTGGCATAAGGTTGGATACAGTTGAAGCAAGTTCATTAGCAGCCTTATTTTCTTCTTTATAGATTGATACAATGTTAAAAGCATCAAAGCATTCAATTAAGTGCCATAATCTATATTTATATTTCTTGAGATAGGATAGTTTACATTGATATTTACTTTTGACCTAATTGACCACTAGTTCATAATCACAAAAAATTAATAGTTCCTTAGCCTCATGCTTGATTACAAATTATAATCCAAGAATAAGTGATTCATACTTAGCAAAATTATTGGTGCATGGGAACTAAAGTTTGTAATAGGAATCATATTCTTTCCCAATGGGATGATTAACACCACTCCTACACCAAAACCTAATTTGTATCTAGCACCATCAAAATAAAGTTTCTATAATTTAGGAAAAGCATGAGAAGATTTAGAGTCATATACCTTTGTGGTGTCAAGAGTGTAAACACCAAGATCTGAGTTAACCATATTGACCCTATCATTGATTATATTGTAATTCATGATCAATGCTTCATTTTGGTTCCCTTTATATCTTGAGTTGGTTGGGAACTCCCTTCCAAGGCAACCACATATGTGGACAATCTATTGACATATAACCATTCAAGCTTCTAGTCCGATCTTTACTCAATAACATCCCATATGCATCAGAGATGTCCACTACTTGGATATCAATGAACTATTGGATCCTTGGCTCTAAGGCAATCTACATGTGAATATTCAATAATTCACTAATCATTTTGACTATTGATTTATCTAATTAAGCTACAACTCTATTAGATTTAATGGGATTCAAACCTAATTGTTCACAAATACCCTTAGGCATGATATTTACAGATGCACCAGAATCTAACAAATAATTATAGAGATTTTTACCAAAGATATTAAATACAAGTAGGAAAAGATGAACATTTTTCCTTATTTTTGTGTATCATGACGTAAGCATGTGCAAATATTTCAGACTTACCAAGATTCTTAGACAAAGATTCTAATAATAGATCTCTCTATTTAGTAATCTACATCAATTCATGCAAGGTAATGTTAGATTTGATATTTTCATGTATTCTACTATGTTATACCTAGTCCTATTGGAATTAGCTGCATCAGAACTAGGTTTAGAAGTATTTCCCTTAGGTAGTTCTAGATTGTTGTCTGAGGTAGTATCCAAAGGAGTCTCAAAGTTGTTTGAAGGAGTTGAAGTGGTCAATGGATACTTCTACTCCTAATTTCTTAGAGGGCAAGTCTTATTCAAAAAATGTTGAAAATCATGAATCTCTTCAAGAATGTTCTCAGCCTCATTGTCCTCTTGGAAAGGCAACTCAAATGTCTCCACCATGAGAGTTAAATCAGTGGATCTATATGACCTTGAAGATTCTCATGTACATATGTCACAATATTCATTAGGGACAACTTCAAACATGTATAATTCTTCTTGAAAGGCCTCAAAGGAATTATAAATTTCAATATAGTTAATTTCACCATGCTTAGAATGCAATGAACTCTATAATAGTCAGTTAAAGTGACATCAGTAATATTTACATTAGGAAATTCTTGCTAGAAGATGACTCATTGTTCTTGTTATTGTGGTGACTATAATTTCAAAATATGTTAGTGGGCCTATTGAGCCTCTAAAAGGAGAAATTCCTACCAGATCTATATCCAGTATTATATACTTGATTTTATAATTGAAGGAAATCAATGCTAAGATTTTGAACCATCTTGAGGATAGATCCACTCTCATTCTTTGGGAACTCAAAGTTATGAATTTGGGTATTAGCATTAGTTGTAGGCATCAAATATTTTTGATCCTAAGGATGAGATCTATGGGCATCATTGTTTAAGAACCCTAGGTTGTGAGTAGGATGAACATGTCTTAAAGGTAGTTGGTTCATGACTTAAAGTTGGTTTGATGTAGGCACATTTTGGTTAGCATTGAGAATAACATTCAGAATGGTAAATGTGGATTGACATTAAGAATGGAGTATGCCAATTGTCATTGGGGTTGTATCTTATCAATAATGATCATAACATTGACATAAACTAAAGCTAGTGTGTTTATGGGCCTAATAGCTCTCTTTATAAATATAAAAGTCATAGGATCCAAGACATTTTTATATATTTCCAAGGCTATAGCCTCATCGGGTCTGTAAAGGGATATGGTCCTATTGAACATTTTTTTAAACTTAACATTAAAGGATATTATGGGTTCATTTGCATCCCTTTTCACTGTAGTGAATTTTTGGTACAAGACACAAGGATTAATGATTTTATCAAACTGGTCAATGAAGACATTGTTAAAATCAACCCAACTAGTAATGTAATTTTCAAGGAGGTTTAGAAACCATTCAAATGCAACATCTTAAAAAGTAAATTTAAATAGTCTAAATGTTGCATCTTCATGAGTCACACTCAACTATCTTAATGCATTTTTGAAATTATTAATATGTTCCTTAACAATTACAATGCCACTAGGACTAAATGTTGGCAAATACTTTTCAAGATTATGAGGAAGGTCATTTACAACACTTGGTACATTGATCGAAGAAACATCTATCCAGGCCATACCTTGATAGGGATCAAACACAAGAGCATCTTGAATTGGTTAAGCTGGTAAAGAATTTGAAACTCTATGCTTACCTTTGTCTCATCTAACCTTCCTATGAACTTTTAATGAAAGAAAAGGTTCTCTAGTCTCTGAACTTGACCTCATCTAGAATCTAGGTAATTACAGCTTGTGAGCTTTGAATTATGTTTTAAATATGATGTGTTAGCCTTATATTTTCAAGAAGCAATGATTTAACTTACATATTAAGCAAATTTTGCAAATATTTATATAAACGACAATAAAGGATAACAATATTTAACTAAGTTAGCTCAAAGATGTATCCAAATACATGAATAGGATGAACATTTACATGTCTAAGCTCAAATAAACTCAAATTAGAAAAGGATCTATCGATCTTTGATCAAAATAGTTGTCACTAACCTCAAATATGTTGAATTAACAAAGCTTAAGCCATATTTACTATAATTAGGCATATACCTCCAAAAAACATTGATCTTTGTCTAAAGGAAGCACAAAGATGGGTCAAAGACCACAAAGATTAGTGATCTTTATACAATTGAGCAAATAATGAAAAAAATTTATAAAAATTACACCAATCTTTGAGCACAATTCAGAAAAATGAGCAAAGACACTTTAAATATACAAAGATTTGAGGCCCTCCTTCTAGCACCAATGAAACTCCACCTGTTGATCCCTGAATATGTATCACATGTACCTAGAGTGTTCTAAAACACTTCTAATTTTAGAATTATAGGAATTTAGTGTATGAGTTGTAGGTTATGATAATCCTATTATCTATTGATGAAATAGAGACAAAGCATGGGGACTGTTTCACTATTTTATAATATTTGGTGGTTGGGAGCCACTATGGCAAAATTTAGATATATGTGAAATATGAAGTATCTATGCTAAAAATAGTGAATTATGATCAAGAACTAATATAAAAACTAATATAAGATGGATATCTACAATAAAAGTTAAACTACAGTGATTTGGTCAAAAAGAAGCAAAAAGAAGGATAAAGCAGAAAAGAGATGTTGATCTTTGTCCCAAACATCATGACAAAGTTAAAATGTCTTCCAAGCATACAATTAAATAATGTATAATAAAAAATAGCATGATCTAAAATCTTACTACACATCAAATAAACATCTAAGGAATAAAATTAAAATGAATCAGAACCAAGCTAACTTTAAATATATGCCCCTACAAGCAAACAACATTATCCTAAATGTAAAAATAGTAAAAGAAGTGAAATGAATTTAAGAACTTTTAGTCAACCTAGCTTTGGAATAAATTGATAACTATACTATTAAAAAATGCACACTAAGATTTTAAAAGAACCATTAAAATCTAGAAATAAGAACAAATAAGTGAGAGAGAAACCATAATAACAATTGACACAAATGAATGTGGATAATCTTTGCAAAATTCCTTGCTTGTATTAGTTTCTCAAAAAACTCCTTCCCTTTTTACAATCAATAATTCTACTTTTACAAGATACAAGGAAACATGTTAGTCAATCCTAACCAACTAAAAAAGTATAGGTGTAGGGACAACTATCCTTACCACATATGTTTTAGAAATACACTAGACTTTCCCAATGCACTGATCAATAGGCAATGTATTTTACAAATAGCACATGCCTTTACAAATAGAATATCCCACTTTCAAAATGGATAATATCTAGTTAAAGGAAGAATATTCCTAAATCTCCTGACCATTGGGACCCTTACGCTACTACACGATCTTCATGGTTCTTTGATGTTCTTGGCCTAGAGTAATTTCCTCTACTTTCAAGTAAAAATAGAATTCCATGTTCCCTTAAGGAACACTCTTACGAGCTATTGTGGCATATTAGACTATTTACTGGTGGACCTTAGATCGAATTATCTTTAGATAGATGATAATTCAAGCTCTTCTTTACATTATCAGGTCCATAAGGTCTACAATTTTGCACTTTGTACCCACATGGCTCTGATGTGGCATCTCCATGGCATTCTTGTGGAATCTTACTCATCCCTGCACAAAATATGATCATTACATTTGAAAAAAATATGATCTATGAATTAGACTCAAGAGAGGATGGTTAGTATGGTGTTAGTTTCAAAATGAAAACAAAATAAAAGAAACACACTAACTAGCATTACATCTCTAGGCCTAGACACTAGGGAGAGCTTAGTTAATAAACATGAATAAAACACACAACTAAAATACAAAATAAACCTTATTTTACTTTCTTTGGATGCTCTAAAATGCTTGTTGTAGTGGCTTACTCTGCTTGTGCTCCTGAAATCTTCATCAAAAGAGGCTTGGTTATCTCCTCTTCTCCTTGGTACCTTTGGCTTGGCTTGGAATCAATTTGGCATGGTAACACTAATTGCAATGGCTTTTAAAATTATTTGTGCATTATAACTTTGCATTATCAAGACTTAAAATTCATGTGGTGAGGCCTCTTATTTATAGATTTTGAGAATGTCTATTATCAACCCGAACTGTCCATCCTAAGATTGAGATGTGTGGTTGAAGATTAATTCAATTTTTTGAATTAAGTTTATAATTATCCTCATCATTATATTAGAAGAAGGGGAAATTAAGAGTCATGGAGGTCATCATGAAAGGCATTGATGAGGCATGGAGGGCATGAATCCTAATATTTATGGCATTTATGGCCTAGGGATGTCTTCCCAAGAAATAAGGTCACCCGATGACGCAAATATTTAACATTCATTTTTAAAAAAAGTATTCAAAATGTTTCTATGGAATTTTTAATTAGGCCTTGATTTATGTTAATTAGCTCTTAAGCATGTTTAAGCACTTTATGCACAAATTACTCAAATCGATCAGAATGTCTTGTTATTGGTCCAAAATTCAATTGGATTGGATTTGGAAGTCACTGTTAGATGCATTGGATCCGTTATCCCATTTAGGATGTTACCAACAACAAATAACAAAGGCATGTGTCTTGTGCAAGAGATTTGATAGGAAATATCAATCTAGAGCACCTATGTGCAAAATTGGCATTTTGACTTGGAATGATCTGATCAAAGTTAGTTGTCCCATAAATTACATTACCTCATTGAGGGATACCTTCGCAAAAATTAGCATTTGAATATGTCAGTTCCAACTCTTTTAATATGCTTTAGTGTTTTTTGGCCAAACTATATATTTTAGTGAAAATTGGTCAAAAGCCTAATTGGAGGTCATTGGTGGTCAGATTTAGGTGTCTAAAAAAATAACTTAGATCTCACACTATCTTATCCATTTACATGAATCAAAATGGTATATAGATCTTTAGATAATTTAGATCCATGTAGTTGTCTTAAAATTGGCGTATGCATGCTCGTCATTTGATGTCGACGTGAATGTATTTGATGGATGCATGACTATCAATTTTAAGCACATTTCTAGGACTATTTGCTATCTTAAATTTTACATTTATGAAACTATCATTTGACCTCTGTGTGAATGTCTTTGATGGGACTGTCAATTTTAAGCACGTCCTTGAGACTATTTGTTATCTTAAATATACCATCTACATGAACATCATTTGACATTTATGTGGATAATTTTGATGGGTGCATGATCGTCAATTTTAAGCACATGCTTGGGACTATTTGTTGGCTTAAATTTGACATAAACACGACCATCATTTGACGTCCATGTGAACATATTTGATGGGTGCACGACTGTCAATTTTAAGCACATCTCTAGGACTGTTTATTGGGCCTACCACTTATTATTTTTGGGCTCATTCTTCTTCCTATGCATGCCACTAGGCAGTCTCATATTTTTGTGTGCTTTGTTGAAAGTCTACCCTTGTTTCATACCATTTGATCAAAATTTTCCATGAAAATGTGCATCATTGATCCTACGAAGGTGAAAACTATTTAAATCAAGCTCTAGGATCATATAGAACTTAATATAAAGTTTTCATACTATGGTTTTATTTCATGTTAAATAAACATGACTTAAGACCTTAGGCTGAGAACATTCAAGCTAAGCTTTAAGCATAATAAAAGGGACCCCATGAAATAAAAGAGACACGACATAGAGTTTTTTAAACTAAGTCTAAAAATGTATTAAATTGACTGTGGAACCAAAGAGTCTGATGAAATCAATGTCTCAAGGAAATTGTCTTAGGAAAATTATTTTGGGTTTTTTTGTGTTTTGACTTGTTGACTCTATTGTAGGGTATTCTGGTTCTTTATGTTAGGAAATTTGATTCATTAATTTATATGACTATTTCTCTAATTTATGGTTAGTGTGTTTTATTCCCTATGAGCGATTTCTACTTATATGATGTGTTTATACTTATTATGTGTATATTCTCATTATTATGTTTCTATACTAGTCAATATTCCTCATATGATGATGTTGCTTGATAAATGATTGGAAGATATATTGAAGTGAAAGTAAAAGTTTATAAGAACACTGATTCACACCATCCTCTTAGTGATTATATTTCCAACACTATCATCAATGTTGATGGAAAATGTGATAGGAAATGGTCAGTCAAGGGGTTGAATGCTCTCATGGATTGAAGACAGAGATCATAGAATCGTATCAATGAATAGTCTTTGAGACTTATTGAGAATAACTTGGTCAATATGTTTTCATTGATTGCATAGTCCAAGCAAGCTACATGGAATGATATAAGATGTTACTTATGATCACCTTTAATTTCATATAATGGGATCTTAGGAGCTATAAAACATGTTGATAAAGTGTAGCCTTATATTTATAGTGATAATGGATTATAGAGAAAAACATATGAATCCATGACATGCCTATCTCTTGATGCACCTTGATTTAATTGTAACACTTTGGTATGAAAATATTCATCACCTTGCTCAAGGGAATGTGAATTAGGTGAGGTTGGAAATGTAATATGTGTATCCATCATGGGAAGAGTGAAGGTTGAATTCATAGGGACATGCATTACAATCTATTAAATCCCTCATGTGGTTCCCAGATTTTTATTGAATATCACATAAGTTACCAAAAGTTTGGCCATTGGTACTAGTATTAGTATTCTAAATACTTGATGTGTAAGTTATAGCTAAAAAATATTGGATTATAATGGTGAAGGTATATTTTTGAGGTACTAGAGATGTATCAAGATTAAATTTGAGTGAAACCTTAGATGCCATGATTAGTTGGACAACTTTACTCACATCTTGAGGACATGAGCGAAGTCCTTCATGAAATTTAGATAAGACTTTAACATGGTCAAGATATAACCCATTAAATTTGCTAGTGCTGTCACTCAAATTTGGTCATGAATAATTTATAATGTTAGTTTGGCCCACTTTTACTTAAATATACTTGAGCACCTAATTTGGACCTATTTCACCACCTCACTCTATCCTAAGTACCTATATTGACCTATTCATCTCTAAGTTTCTATTTTAGGCCTAAATAAATGTTATTAATCACTAAAAACTTCTATAAGCATCTATATGGACATTCTTAATATCAATTTTAAAACATTACATTTTAGGATAAAATTGGCTAGTTCGGGTACATAGTGGTAGTCAGACTTGACCCCTAGGGGTTGATCTTCTCTTTCACCTTAGTAATTACTAGTTTTCAAAATTTAGACCCTCCCTTATAGAATGGTTCATATTTTTAGGATAATTATAATGAGGTTTTCCCCTTTTAGATTTCAATAAAGGTACATTTAAGTCACCTGTTCTACCACTGAAAAAAATTAATATTGAGGCATACTTACATTAATGCACACTGAGTAAAACTTTCATATTCTTCCCAAATATTATTCTATTCATTTAAAATTGTCTTTAACGAAGTCAAAAGCCTATTTTTTCCAAGTTAAAGCAAACAATTATCAAATATTCAATCCATCTCTAAGTGCATACATTAAAAAGAGGATCATAATCCAACAAAGCACTTTAATAGGGAAATCTATGTGAGATTGACTTATCTCTTCAGAGTATTGGATATATAGGTAGAGATCAATCATCATGGGATGATTGGGATTAGATCATCTTGTTACACTTACCCTTTATATATCTATAGGTTTTAAGCTATTATAAACCTTATTAGGGTTTCAACTTTTAAGAAGTCATTTGTAGGTCATTCACATACATGAAATGGCCAAATTTCCATAGACATGCATATTTTAAGTAGATGTAAGAGATCGTCATCTAATTTCCCTAATTTTTTATAGATGGAAAAATCAACCATTAGAGTATAATAATGTTAGTTGATCATGTCCCCTTCTAGTTGATCTCTATGTTGAGCAATTGTAGTCACAGTTCTTATGGCACATGCATAATTAGTCTGAGTTTATTAATTTTAGTCATCTATTGATCACACACAATCAGGATACAAACAAAAATTACCTAAGTTTACACATGTTACTCATAGTTAGTTTATTCCATTTGTTTGAGGTTTGTTTATTTCAATGCTTTTACTATCATTTTACTAGTTACAAGTCATTTAAAATATTTTTGTTATCTTTATATTCATTTTATCTTGATAGAGTTAATAAACTAATTAATTCCAAATTGTTTTAAAATAGTTAGGATCAATTATATATATATATATATATATATATATATATATATATATATATATATATATATATATATATATATATATATATATATATATATATATTCCCTTTTAATTATTTTGATCATTATGTTCATTTTGATTATCTCAATTATCATGTTCCAATAGAGTCATATTAACACAATCATTTATGTGTACATACTTATTAATAATTGCATCATTAAATAAGAAGAAACATTCATTATATCCATTTTATCTGAAGTAATACGAAGCTATATATGGGTCCCAACCTAATTTAAAACTTCATCTTAAGGGTATAAGGGAACTAGAGTTTTTTAATGGAATAGGATGGTATCATGAAATAAGGTAGAAGGCTAGGGCCAAAAGTGAAAAATATTAATTATATTTAATATGGGGAAAATCAAGTTTAAAACCTATGATAAAAATTATTTTCCTTATTTTTAAAATTAAAAAAATCATTAACCTAATATTTTGAATTTACCTTTATTTTATATACTTAATTTTTTAAGTTTATCTTAAATTTATCAATGTTACTTATATTTTTTTATTTTTTATAATTAAAATTTATTGATCTACTTTACTCTATTTGTTTTTTAAATGTTCTCTACATTTGTCAAATTTACTTAAATTGCACATTTTTTGTTAATTTAATCTAATATTTTAAACTTGTTTTAAATTTACTTAAATTTCCCTTTTTCGATATTTCATAATATTTTTTAAATGATGTTAAATTTATAATTTAATCTTATTTGTTAAAATTTCTTTTTAAAAATGGTTTTTTTTAAAAAAATTCATTGAACTTTCACTCATTTTTACAATTTTATTTAAGTGTCAAATTTTCATAAAACTAGAAATTTATTACATGTTTATGGAATTAGGTAGAAATTGATAAAAACTATAAACTCTAAAGTATCAATAATACTCGTCATTTTATAAAAAAATTAGGAAATTGTGTGAAGTTTTTTTATATTTTAATAATATTTGAAGTAAGAGCCATCTTTCTCGTCTATTTAGAGGATTCAATCAATAAATTTTTTTAAATATATATATTTTATGATAAAAAACTTTTTTATATTAATTTAAAATAAAAACTAAAAGTACAACATTAGTTATATAAAAAATGGGTGAAAAAGTCACACCCTGAATACCATACCAAGCTATAAAAGCTTTAGGAAAAACCAAAGTCCAAAATAACTACCCACAGATGACCAATAAACATAATTAAATTAAATCAAGTTCATCTCAAACAAAAAAATTAATACAAAAACACAAACATCATGGAACAAACTAAGTAACAGCTATAAACATGGTAGCTAGAAAAGGAGGTGGAGGTAAAGGGACACAAGGCTTTCCTCCCCAGTTTTTCTCAACTAGGGAACCTTAAACCATAGTGAGAGGGTCCCAACCATCAGCTTTTTGGTTAGTGTCAACATCATTCTATAAATCTTGATAAGAGGGAGAGATAGCTAGCTCCAGACACATGAACTTGTCCTACTAAATGGGTCTCCACCACCTACCACCATTGTCTCTGACTATGTCAAATCCTCTTCAAGGATATGGATAAAAAGAGTGAGGAGAGGAGCTTCTCCGAATTTGGTACATCTAACTGCGAGATAAATGGTGCCTCCTACCATAACTGTAACCCATAGTAGGAGATAAGTAAGGTGGAGGATCAAGTTGCTCATGACTGACTACACAAGGAACATTCCCCTAGTGGTCTAAGAAAACCTTCAGGTGATGAAGCTCTAATTGGACCTTGAATGTTTGACTTGAATCTAGAGGGTAACATTAGAAATCATAACTTTTTTAGTTACAGAAAAACCTTTTTCCATACTCTCATTATTAAAACATGCTTAAAATTTCTAGATTTCTAAGTTTGAAATAAAATATCAGTATGGAAAATTTTCAAAAATATATTATATCTTGAAGGTAAAAGGGAAGAGTCCCTTACTAGAGATATTTTATAGGTTAACATCTCAAGATTGTATGGTTTCAAAATGGTATGAATCCATCTCTAGGTTGACTCATCATGTGGGCAAAACTAGAAGAGGTGTTTGATGGCTATTAGATGTTGACAACTTAGGCAAGTAGGATGAAGAACCCCCATGTGCTTGAAACAATTTCCCGTGTGTAGACCTTATAAAGAATACACCAAAGGAAGTCAACCTTTTAGGTTTAATAGAAGCTGCCCAAATGTGATTAAACCTCCTAGCCCAAACTTACTAAAGGAATTGGAGTGACTATGGTGATTAAGAGACTCTATATCAATGTGTTGAGGAGATGAGAAATCATATCCCAACTAAGGATAATAATGGTAGAATGACATGGCTGTAGGCCAAGACCAATCCTTTCACCTTAGCATGAGAGAGGAAAATTTGATCTTGTGTAAGTACTCATTAGGTGTGGAACTCTAAATTTCAAAAATGGATAATGCATATTCCTTGTTAAGTGAAAATTTATCCTTTATCATAAAACAAAGAAGCTAATCCTTAGAGACCTTATAAAACAAATCACCAATCATGAGAATACCCTTCCTAAAGAACCTTAATATTTTGATCCAGGCCACCATGGCAAAGGGGACATTGTGAAAGGTCAACTAAGGAGAATGCCATAATGACTAAGAGTTTATTAAAAGATCATTTCTAAACGCCTCCCACACCCAAATAGGTTGAGGTTTGATCTTTTCTTAGGACTTTCAAATATTATGCATGACAAACGTGCCACCTACTTTGATAGATACTAGCAAAGTAAGTGCACTTTGAAATTCTATGGCTTGCCAGGTCTTGATTCTCAGTTATACACATCTTACACTTGGCTTTTAAAACTAAAAGAAAATGGTAAATAAATATGAAAAACCCACTAATATGTCATTCTAGCTGGGGAAGCGTTTGGCATCAGGACTAGACCAAATGAAGATAATAACTAAGAGGAACTGATAGAGGGTATGGTCAGTTCCCTACTACTTTTGGCTCTACTTGAACCAAGGTGAGGTGACCTATGGGGTAGCTTGCTCACATGGAGAGATTTTTCATTTCAACTTTCATGGGGATTATTGGTACAAAGAGACGAAAATGTGACCACGACACAACCAAGCTCATTCAATCCACTTGGGAAGGATTGTCACATGGAATGAACAAATTCTCTAGATCACATGTAGGCTACTAAAGTCAGATATGAAAGTGAATGCAATCTTCATTATAAAGAATTTTCAACATGGGTCAAATGAAAAATTGTATCACTATGATTGAATGCACAAAATGCAAACACATGTTATATAGGAAATCCATAAACCAAACAAGAGTGCCTCATAATAAACAATATTATTCATGCACTCAAAGGAAAGTTGAAAAGAAAACATGAAACATTTAGCCTTAAGGGAAAAGAAGACAACCCCATCTATGTTTCTAATATTGGAGCAAGCCCCATCAAAGCACGTTTTCTAAACTACACCTTTGTTGTCAGGTTTAACATCAAGAGTAGTAGGCTATTCATTAGTGTCAATATTACTAATGATGTTGCCAAGCATAACATCTATGTACAATACTTCATTTAGATCATGTTTTGGATATTTAAATACATGTAGAATCTTTGGTTCTCTATAAATTTTGATCATCTTACCCTCTAAAGGAATGGTGGCATAGGAAAGGTCCATTTGTACACTTCCACCTATGCTATCATCCCATTTTAGTGATAGAAACATCCTCCACTTAGGATGGAATTACATAACTACCATATTCATATTCAAATACTTACTTGAATGCACCATCAATTGCACTACCAACCCTTCAACTTGTCCAACAAATAGTACCTCTAATGAATCCATGACATAGCACATGTTAAAAGCTGGTGTAATCTTTATTCCAAGATCATTTAGGATACCTAAGGGCATGACATTACAAGAGGCTCTGAAATCAAACATGTAATTATGGACAATCGGACCATTGATAAAGAGGGTTATATAAAATGGATCCACTTTTAGCTGACATTCTACCAATATAGCCCACAAATACACCTCTAAAGCTAGTTCAACAACCTCTTTTGATTCATAATCTTCTTCTATGGGTGTTGTTGGTTGAATACTTTGTCAATCAGCGTACTGATAAACAAAATAGATCTGATCAGCGAATGTAAGAAGATTAGTCATCCAAATGTGTAGGTTTACCACATCAGAAGGGGACTGATCTCTCCTCTCACCAAGGGGAGGTTCCCTATATATATATATATATATACAAAAAATAATACTCAGGGTTAGGACAAACCATCCATCTCTCTTTCTTCAGAGATGATGCGTGTAAATCAAAGGAAAAACTCAAGGGAAATGACATATAGCACTCCTCCTATTTCAGAAGTAGTATTCAGCAAACCACAAGAATACTCCTGGTAGTAACAACAAAATGTAGCAAAGGATGTAATAACCAACAAATTGAGATGCAGCACAAAGACTCGACCTAAATTGCTCAAGAGTAAGATACAAAAGACAATGAGGGCACAAAGTCATCCCAAGTTATTTTACACAAAAATGAAAAGAAAACACACTAAAGGTAATTATGGGGGCACAAAGTCTCTCCACACTCGACTCTTCATGACACCTTCCTAACTGTTATCACTAATTTTGCTTGTTGAATTAAAGGAACAAAAGATATATTAAGGAAAAAGACATAATAACAGTTTCCCCCAACAACAAAGATATCACAACACAAAGTCTAAAAAATCACTTGCTTTCTTATTCCAATATCAAAATATGATCAACAAACTGAGCTCAAAGTCTCAGAAGTGCCTTTCAATTTGGGCAAAGTTTCGTTTTGATTGTCAAAAAGTGATATATTTACAATAGAAGAGAGTCCCTTATATAGACTCTTCAAGAAGGACTCAGGAATAATAAAACATCATGTTACATTGGAATCTGTTAAGAAGATAGGCTAGAACTTTGGGGCATTTACCCATTTGATTTTATCAATGTAGAGGATTAAGTCACGCTATTGAATGGTTGCAACTTTCAATGTCCACTTGGCAATCTGATCCTACCATCATCATTCCTCCTTTTTTGGTTAATTGAATCGAGTAATAGATTCAATTTGCTATTTTATTCCTTCCTCACTTTATGCTAGTCTTGGCCTTGAAGTCTATGAATGCATTTAGGTTTGTAGATTCAAAGGATCAACAGCTATTTTATGAGATTTAAAATTGACGTTCACACGTTAGTCACTATGTTTTCAATGGCTAGTTCGTTGTGTTGAATTTGATGTCTTTGGGTGCGTTACCCCTTGGTCTTTCTTTAGCTTTTTTGTTTGACACTTTTTTGGAAAGAAACTGCCCTTTTGGGCCTTAAGAAATGATCTTTGAATGGCCTTAAGGCTTATTTTTTTACATCTTCCCGAAGGGAAGGTGACCCTTCACTTCGGGGAAGTGTCCTTCTATTCGATAGTCAGGAGTCCCCCACAAGGGTACCTGCCCTTTAGGGTCCTTCGGCAGCCTTTTGCGAGTTTCTTGTGGGCATTTTCCCTAGACAAATTCTCACAGACAAAAAGTCCACAGAAATTTCCTGATGACAAAAAGTTCGTGGAAAATGTTCCTATCACTTTAGCCTTGATTATTTCTTCAGGCTTTATGCCCGTAACTTTTCTAAATTCTTTCAGACTTTTTGTCCAAAGGAATTCCTTTGGACAAAAGTCTGAAATAATTATGACTGTTTGCCTTAAACAAAATTTTTGAAAGAATTACCTTTGCGGCCTTCTTTGAAAATGACCCTTCTGAAGGGTAATTTTGTTGACCAAGTGCCCTTCGCAAGGGAACTTGTCCTTCAAGAGGCTCTTTGAACTTTTTCCATTTGAACCACTCCATTGAACCAAGTTGATGAACCTCTCTGTTGAACCACTTCATTGAACCAATCAGTTGAACCAAGCTTTGAACCAAAATGGTTCAAGCTGATGGTTCAAGCCGATAGTTTAATTGAATGAACCAAGCCTTTAAAATATTTGTTTGAACCAATTGTTGAACCAAGTTTTGGTTCAATAGTTTAAATGAATCCTTTAAATCATATTTTTGAACCCGCCTTTAAACCAAAAGATGTTGAACCAACCGTTGAACCGAGCTTTGGTTCAACAATTCAAACAAAGCCTTGAACTGATTGATGAACCATTTGATTGAACTAAAGGATGAACCAAAATTTTGAAAAAAAGCAGATGAACCTATTGAACTAAAAGCATTAAACTGATTGAACTCATTGAACCTTTGAACCAAAGTGGTTCAACAGTTCAATGGTTCAAGCCTCTTTTGCTTGAATGCTTGCCGATACATATTTTTGAATGAATCAAGCCATTGAACCAATCCTAAAAATTACTAAGTGTTAGAAACTGATTCTTTTAGTTGAACTTGCCTACAGAAGCCTTTGAACATGTATAAATGAACCTGCCTACAGAGTCTATAGAAATCAAGTCTGTAGAAATCAACCTGTAAAGCCCATTGAACTTGGCCTATAGAATCTGTAGATTTTCTCTTCCTGCTGAGTCCATAGATTTTTCCTTCCTACAGAGTTCATAGATTTAAGCCTGCAGAGTCCGTAGGTTTCTAAGAAGCTTGAAAACTGAGGAATTTGAATGCCCAGGACAAATTTTGTAAAGGGAAGAGACAATTTTGGTCTGTAGGACCAAAATATTTCAAATGTTGTCCCAAAAATGAGTGATATTTTTGGGGGACAATAGGTGTTTCATGTAAATCAATTTCATTTGCAACTGATTTCTCACCAAATTCTAAGTATTCAAATGCCCTCTTCTTATGTCTAGGTATTCTCAATTATTCAATAAGTGGCACAATGATTTTAAATTGGATCAACACTTAGGCCATATCACATATGCTATACTGAGGAATAGGAGTATTTGGTGGAAGGGTAACAACAACTTCATCTAGAATACAATCACTCAAAGTTTGAACTAGATTAATCTCGGATAGATTTGCATTCTTAACAACAACCTTCAAGGGTGGGTTTATTTTAACATCATTTGGACCCTTATGAATGCCAAATAGCAAATGTACTTTATTTTTATTAGGAACACCTCTAGGCTTAGCAACTTGGGACATGGGTGCTATTTTGGAAATATTTAGGACTTCTATAGTTTTATTTAGTTCCTTACTTGAATCCTATATCTTTAAAATTGTAGGGGTAGTGTCTTGAGGAGTAACAACTTGATACTTGCTTCTCAAATAATATTCTTTCTCTTGGGCACCTACTGCATTAATTAATAGTTACATGTCCTCAACTAATAATGTCCCCCCATCATATATTATTATAATAAATGATCTTAAAAACTCAAAATCATGATTTGGGAATTCATATGCTTGTGTTATATTAACATCCCTAGCAAATTCACAAGTTAGGACACATAACCTTATGACCTTACTCCAAAATTTATTAATAATAGCAACACTCAATAATTTCATGGAGGCAGTCATCTTACTTCAGGATCTTTGACAATCGAACATCAAATTCTCATCTTTGGATGATGCATACTCAAGTTCATCTACATTTTCATCAATCAGATTAGCTATATCACATGAAGGATGTGGAAGGAAGCACTTGTCACACCAATCAATGTCAATGTGAAAATCTACCACATTAACTTTGGCATTTAATGGATCAATCACTTATTTTCTTTTCCCTCTATTATATTTTTATCTATTCTTTCTTCATGTGTTATCTTGATTATGGATCATAGGCCTTCCTTGTGCTTGATTCAAATTTGGAACCCTTTGACTAGTAGACACATGACATATCTTCTTTTCATCTTTAGCCATCTTGTATGACATTTATTAGATAATAGAGGCTAAATTTTTAACCATCTCCTCAAGGTTGGTTGTATTAGTGAACTGCATTTTTCAAGATTGACCAAATTTACATCAGCTTGCTTATTCATGATATTTCCCATAGCCTTTATATTAGTCTTAATTTGGATGGCCATATTGAATGCCAACTATAGGTTCATAGGATCCTTGTCCCTCAGGTAGTATTCAACCTTCTTGTCAAAGCCATCATAATATTTGATCAAGTATATTGTATCATTAGGCCTTATTTACTTAGGTAGCCATATCATATCCTTGTTGAACCTTATATTGAAGTCATGCACACACTCATTGGGGTTCTTTTTGATGTTTTCAAATTTATCCAAAATAAATCTTGGATCAACTCTATCACCATACTAAATTCTAAAAACATTCTTCATCTCCTGCCACAACTCAATGCATCTACAGGGAATGGAATTGAACCATTCTTGTGCATCTTATTTCAACGTATGCACACACAACTTAATAAACACATCCTCATACTCAATCTCATAGGCTTCAATGACATTGTGAAAAGCCCTCAAGTGTTGATCACTACTCACTGCATTATTCCTTTGAAACTTTAAAAGGTGGTTCCTGACTTCGTTTGGGACTTTACTAGGATAGGCTTCCATGTCACCAAAATTATTAGGCATGAATCTAGGAATGTATAATATCGTATGCTCATTCTCATCTTGGTCCCTATGCCTCATGATTAGTTAAAATCAAGGTTAAAGAAAATTTGGCAAAGGGATATGAGTGGGTGAATGAGGTGGACTTGTACGATAAAACATAGGAGTACATCCAACTGGTTGAGAAGGAACTAAAAAGTATATGGGACTATAAGTTTTAGAATGACTAAGGGAGCTATGACTATCCTCAATAATGGGGAGTTCAACAAAAATTTCAAGATTATAAGAATCTTGGCAACCTAGACACTATTTTTTAACTGAACTTTGCCCTTCAATAGGCCTCTAAACTTGTCTCTATCTTCTTTGATGAATGCTTAAGGGAGAGATAATTTGTGTAGATGAGTCATATTTGAAGGATGATATATGTCCTAGCATTTCGAGCAAGAAACAACATAAAGCTGAAAATTAAGATATTCAAAATAACCAATCCTCCTTGAAACTAGATAATAAAGTTGGATTTGCCACTAGAATCAAAATTCTAGAATATAATAGTTAAGAAAATGGTTGTGATACATGCTAAAAATAAACTTTACTAAATTTCATGATGAGATATAAGGTAAAGACATTGAAAATTCCAAAATTATGTTCAAAAGTGAAAAAACACCTCCAACATGTAATTTTAATAGTTCTTTGCATTAAATATAGCGTAAGTCAAATTTTCAAATCTTTCAATTCCTATCACATCTCTAGTGGATTTTTATGGCATTGATTGCCAAGATAGTCCAAATTTATCAAATAAAAACATATAACTTCACAAGATGAAATACTTAAAGCTCAATATAAGATTCCCTGATAACACAAGTGACCTAGACTTCAATTTACTCCTTGGTGATTGTGTCAAATGAGTGTTGGTTCCCAAGTGTACACCTCTTGTGTTAAACCTTGTGAACTTGAATAAAATGGTAAATAAAGATGAAAAACCCACTAATATGTCATTTTAACTAGGGAAGGGTTTGGCATCAAGACGAGACCGAATATAGATAATGACTTAAAGGTACCAACAAAGGGTATGGTTGGTTCCTTGCTACTTTTGGCACTACGTAAACTAAGCTGAGAGGACCTATGGAGTAGTTTTCTCACATGGTTATATTTTACATTTCAACCTCCATGGGGATTATTAGCACAAAGAGACACAAATGTGACGAAGGCATAACCAAACTCATTCAATCCACCTAAGAAAGGTTATCAAAAAAATGATCTAGATCAAATATAAGCTACTAAAGATAGATATAAAGGTGACTAAAATCTTCATTCTAAAGAATTTTATAAAAACATGAGTCAAATGGAAAACTATAGCACTATGCTTCAAAGCACAAAATACAAACACATGTTATATAGGCAAGTTTTTATGCATTTGTAGAGCAAATAACACTTATAGTATGAAAAGGGTGTATTATTTGTAGGTTAGGATAGGTTAGATAATTGTAAGAAAGGGTGGTATGGTGGTGGCTTTTCAACAATAGGGTATCTTTTAGTATTCATGATAATATTCCTTTAGAAAAATATAGCAAAAACTCATAAGTAGACTAATGGGAAATACTAAATTATCATTGAAAGACTAGAACATACACTGAAACTAAACTTTCAAGCACTTTTCCCTATCAAATCCATAAACATAGGGTGCCCTAACAAATTATTAAACAACACATCCTAAAATAATGAAGAAAGGGTTTATAATCTAGATCTATGCTCACAATGATAACCAATAATGAACACAAACCCAAATGTCCAATCAACATAACTTGTAAAATGCATTGTTGTAGTTCATCAACAAGAAATGGTAAAGAACCACAAGCATTTTATTTCACTTGAAAATAAATATTACATAAATTAGTTTTTCAAAATGTTTCCATGGGGACAATCATGGTGATATTTCTCCATGTTGGACAAGGGATACATAAACATACTCTCAATTCTTGCTAATGGTTTTACACTTCCAACCATATTATCAAGGGAGACAAGATCTAAACAAAGTAGTTGATCCAGTTTTTTTTAGAACCTAGACTGAAATAAAATGAAAAACCAATAACAACATATAATAGAAGAATAGCCTTATATTTATACATTTTTTATCCCTTAAAATAAAATAATGGGGGTTACATTTTGCAAATTTCAAAATTGTAGTCAACACCCCAAATTACTGGGAAGATGCTTCTAGATAGAAAAACCTATTACCACAATTGAAATCTTCAATTGGATCAACACTTAGGCCATATCACATATGCTATACTGAGGAATAGGAGTATTTGGTGGAAGGGTAACAACACCTTCATCTAGAATACAATCACTCAAAGTTTTAACTGGATTAATCTAGGATAGATTTGCATTCTTAACAACAGCCTTCAAGGATGGGCTTATTTTAAAATCATTTGGACCCTTAAGAATACCAGATAGCAAATTTACTTTATTTTTAGTAGGAACACCTCTAGGCTTAGCAACATGAGACACGGGTGCTATTTTGGAAGTATTTAGGACTTCTATAGTTTTCTTTAGTTCCTTACATGAATCCTATATCTTTAAAATTATAGGGGTAGTGTCTTGAGGAGTAACAACTTGATACTTGCTTCTCAAATAATATTCTTTCTCTTGGGCACCTACTGCATTAATTAATAGTTACATGTCCTCAACTGATAAAGTCCCCCCATCATATTTTTTTATAATAAATGATCTTAAAAACTCAAAATCATGATTTGGGAATTCATATGCTTGTGTTATATTAACATCCCAAGCAAATTCACAAGTTGGGACACATAACCTTTTGACCTTACTCCAAAATTTATTAATAATAGCAACACTCAATAATTTCATGGAGGCAGTCATCTTACTTCAAGATCTTTGACAATCGAACATCAAATTCTCATCTTTGGATGATGCATACTCAAGTTCATCTACATTTTCATCAATCAGATTAGCTATATCACATGAAGGATGTGGAAGGAAGCACTTGTCACACCAATCAATGTCAATGTGAAAATCTACCACATTAACTTTGGCATTTAATGGATCAAGCACTTATTTTCTTTCCCCTCTATTATGATTTTTATCTATTCTTTCTTCATGTGTTATCTTGATTATGGAAAATAGGCCTTCCTTGTGCTTGATTCAAATTTGGAGCCCTTTGACTAGTAGACACATGACATATCTTCTTTTCATCTTTAGCCATCTTGTATGACATTTATTTGACAATAGAGGCTAAATTATTAACCATCTCCTCAAGGTTGGTTGTATTAGTGGACTGTATTTTTCAAGATTGACCAAACTTACATCAGCTTGCTTATTCATGATCTTTCCCATAGCCTTTATATTAGTCTTAGTTTGGATGGCCATATTGAATGCCAACTACAGGCTCATAGGATCCTTGTCCCTCAGGGAGTATTCAACCCTCTTGTCAAAGGCATCATAATATTTGATCAAGTATATTGTATCATTAGGCCTTATTTACTTAGGCAGCCATATGATATCCTTGTTGAACCTTATATTGAAGTCATGCACACACTCATTGGGGTTATTTTTGATGTTTTCAAATTTATCCAAAATAAATCTTGGATCAACTCTATCACCATACTAAATTCTAAAAACATTCTTCATCTCCTGCCACAACTCAATGCATCTACAGGGAATGGAATTGAACCATTCTTGTGCATATTCTTTCAACGTATGGACAAACAACTTAATAAACACATCCTCATACTCAATCTCATAGGCTTCAATGATATTGTGAAAATCCCTCAAGTGTTGATCACCACTCACTGCATTATTCCTTTGAAACTTTGGAAGGTGGTTCCTGACTTTGTTTGGGACTTTACTAAGATAGGCTTCCATGTCACCAAAATTATTAGGCATGAATCTAGGAATGTATAATATAGGATGCTCATTCTCATCTTGGTCCCTATGCCTCATGATTAGCTAAAATGAAGGTTAAATAAAATTTGGCAAAGGGATATGAGTGGGTGAATGAGGTGGACTTGTACGATAAAACATAGGAGTACATCCAACTGGTTGAGAAGGAACTAAAAAATATATGGGACTATAAGCTTCTGAATGACTAAGGGAGCTATGAATGTCCTCAATAATGGGGAGTTCAACAAAAATTTCAACATTATAAGAATCTTGGTAACCTAGACACTATTTTTTAACTGAACTTTGCCCTTCAATAGGCCTCTAAACTTATCTCTATCTTCTTTGATGAATGCTTAAGGGAGAGATAATTTGTGTAGATGAGTCATATTTGAAGGATGATATATGTCCTTCTATCATTTCAAGCAAGAAAAGACATAAATCTGAAAATTAAGATACTCAAAATAACCAATCTTCCTTGAAACTAGATAATAAAGTTGGATTTGCCACTAGAATCAAAATTCTAGAATATAATAGTTAAGAAAATGGTTGTGATACATGCTAAAAATAAAATTTACTAAATTTCATGATGAGATATAAGGTAAAGACATTGAAAATTCCAAAATTATGTTCAAAAGTGAAAAAACACCTCCAACATGTAATTTTAATAGTTCCTTACATTAAATATAAAATAAGTCAAATTTTCAAATCTTTCAATTCCTATCACATCTCTAGTGGATTTTTATGGCATTGATAGCCAAAATAGTCCAAATTTATCAAATAACAACATATAACTTCACAAGATGAAATACTTAAAGCTCAATATAAGATTCCATGATAACACAAGTGACATAGACTTCAATTTACTCCCTGGTGATCGTGTCAAATGAGTGTTGGTTCCCAAGTGTACACCTCTTGTGTTAAACATTGCGAACTTGAATAAAATGGTAAATAAAGATGAAAACCCATTGATATGTCATTTTAAGTAGGGAAGGGTTTGGCATCAAGACGAGACCAAATATAGATAATGACTTAAAGGTACCAACAGAGGGAATGGTTAGCTCCTTGCTACTTTTGGCACTACGTAAACTAAGCTGAGAGGACCTATGGGGTAGTTTTCTCACATGGAGATATTTTACATTTCAACCTCCATGGGGATTATTAGCACAAAGAGACACAAATGCGACCAAGGCATAACCAAACTCATTCAATCCACCTAAAAAAGGTTATCAAAAAAATGATCTAGATCAAATATAAGCTACTAAAGATAGATATAAAAGTGACTAAAATCTTCATTCTAAAGAATTTTATAAAAGCATGAGTCCAATGGAAAACTATAGCACTATGCTTCAAAGCACAAAATACAAACACATGTTATATAGGCAAGTTTTTATGCATTTGTAGAGCAAATAACACTTATAGTATGAAAAGGGTGTATTATTTGTAGGTTAGGATAGGTTAGATAATTGTAAGAAAGGGTGGTATGGTGGTGGCTTTTCAACAATAGGGTATCTTTTAGTATTCATGATAATATTCCTTTAGAAAAATATATCAAAAACTCATAAGCAGACTAATGGGAAATACTAAATTATCATTGAAAGACTAGAACATACACTGAAACTAAACTTTCAAGCACTTTTCCCTATCAAATCCATAAACATAGGGTGCCCTAACAAATTATTAAACAACACATCCTAAAATAATGAAGAAAGGGTTTATAATCTAGATCTATGCTCACAATGATAACCAATAATGAACACAAACCCAAATGTCCAATCAACATAACTTGTAAAATGCATTGTTGTAGTTCATCAACAAGAAATAGTAAAGAACCACAAGCATTTTATTTCACTTGAAAATAAATATTACATAAATTAGTTTTTCAAAATGTTTTCATGGGGACAATCATGGTGATATTTTTCCATGTTGGACAAGGGAGACATAAACATACTCTCAATTCTTGCTAATGGTTTTACACTTCCAACCATATTATCAAGGGAGACAAGATCTAAACAAAGTAGTTGATCCAAATTTTTTTAGAACCTAGACTTAAATAAAATGAACAACCAATAACAACCTATAATAGACGAAGAGCCTTATATTTATACATTTTTTATCCCTTCAAATCAAATAATGGGGGTTGCATTTTGCAAATTTCAAAATTGCAGTCAACAACCCAAAGTACTGGGAAGATGCTCTTAGATAGAAAGCCCTATTACCACAATTGGAATCTTCACCCATTTGTATGAAAAATCATTGCTCTAACTACCTCTATAATTTCTTTTTGAAGATTTAGAGCACATCCTTTGATTTATTAGCTGGAGATGCCTTCAAACATGAGCTGGAAGGTGAAAATTCATGGTAGAGACCAAAAAAAAAATTTCCTCATATGTAAGTACTTGGAGATGCCCTTCACCACTTATTGGCATAGCTATAACCTCTTGTATATTTGACCTTCCTCATATACATTCCATATAATAATGTGCTCATGTAATGATTTGATGGGAATATTCTAGATCCATGGCTATTCGAGTGATCTTCCTCTAATGGCCCACCTTGGCCTTGCAATCCTGTAATTTTTATGCCATCGAGGAGCTTAGACAATCACAAAAATGAAAAATGCAAAAGACTTAGGTCATTTTACCTTTTAGCTTTTTGGCTCTAGTTTGTTTTCTCCACTTTTGTTTTCTTCACTTTTACACTTTGTAATTTTCATATTTGATTTTTTCAAGTTAGCATTTTTAGGATTTTCTCAATATTTGTTTTAATGCATAAGTGCATTATTTTCACCTTTTGACTTTTTGGGAAAATTTTGGCCCCTTTTTTGAATCTAAAATTCACAAATTACAAAGTTACATTTTGCACTTGTATTTCCCCTTAGAGAATCCAAAACTCCAAATGCAATTTGCAATTTTGTAAAATTTAATATTGCAAATGGGGTTCACATTTCTACCAAAAGCTCCTTTTAGGGAATCTAAAAATCTAAATGCATTTTTAAATTTTACAAAATTATAAATTACACTTGGGGTTCCCATTTCCCTAAAAAGAATTGTTTAGGGAATTTGCAACTCCAATTGCCATTTATAATTTAACAAATTGTCAAAATAGCAAATGGCCTTGAAAGTTCCCATTTGGACTAGGACCTTATGTTGACTAGTGGAAATGGGAGATCCATGTACAATTTGTAGTTTGCACAAGTGCAAAATTGCAAAGTTGAATTTCTCCTCAAAATCTCCCTAAAGCTTCTATTTGGGTTGACTTTTATTCCATTGGATTTAACTGGAGGGATTAGGAGAGTTCACCAAAATTTGAAAATTGCATTTTGGAGACTTTCATTTTACAAGTTGCTCTTCGCACTAAGATTTCCCATGGAGTTTGGGGCCTCATATGAAATTTTTGGAAACTTGCAATTTTTGGATTATTCTAAAATTTAACTACATTTATATCCACTTGGTTCAAAAAAATACCCTATAGAGGATTTTTCTAAAAACCTAGCCCTTTCTCAACCTGATGCATCAACTCAAAAATATATCTTTGTTTACACAATGTATATGGATCTGAGGCATTAATCAATGAAAATATTTGTTACCAACATAAACTGTAGCAATTCAGAACCATCCCCTTCAAATAAGCAAGATCAAAACCATTTTGAACCTCATTTTTTATGGCATTTTGTTGCAAACTTCAATGAAATCTCTGAGTCTTTATTATTTCCACTATCACCATTATATGGTCTTTCATCTCCCTTTTCTTTAATTTTTAGATAAGGGCATTGTATCTTTAGCTACTCATATTCTATTACGTAAATGCTAATGAAGAAGAAAGATAATTTCTTCAACTCTTTACCATGTTTAGATGCCTTGATGAATTTCCTAATAAACACATAAGGGGTTAGTAAAGCCACATTAAAGTTCAATGCATTGTGTATTGATTGTCCCATTTATAAGACTTCTCTTGTGTAGGCTTTATCTAAAGTTTACATAAAATTATCAACTACATGAATCGGAACCTCATCATACTTGCATGCCTAAAACATAGTTGTAACATTAAAAATTTGTAAATTCTTCCTAAGTTATTAGCATTGTGGATAATATACAAACCTCAAATCCATGCATGATGAAAAGAAAATTAGGATTGCCTTCACCATAAATAAAAAGAAAACCATTTTCTCACTTCTATGAGTAAGAATTTTTCTATGTCCTACCTTAAATGGACTCCTAACTACTATGGATTTATTCATTAGAGATGAGGCTACATGCCCTGCTAGTGGATATCCATCAAATGCATTGATTCCTTTTATTCCATTTCTTGGAGCTTTACATTCTCCAATGCTTGCAGGCTAAGATAGCATATTCAAATGTTACAAATGGATAAATAATAAACTTGATAATGGATTCAATGATAAATTTTGTTTGAGCACAATAAAAAATCCTCTACATATTCTACACCAGAAGAATGTAGACATTCAATGTCTAAACATGTTCTCTCCTATTGATCGCATCTTGTCATTGGTAATCCCCAACATCACATCATCAAAGACTGAAGAACAGCCTTCTCATACCCAATTGTCACCACTAATGGACTTGAAATATGGGATCTTAGTTTAAAATTCATTCCATAAATCTGATACATATGTGCCAAGTCATGATAAAAACCATGAACAACACTATCTTTCATACTATGTGAAAAGTTCACATAGGCCCAAAAGTTGATTATCCCTTCATTCACCATTTTCTTATTCAATATAATATTTAGTCCAACTTGAAAAACAATCCTAGTCCCTACCAATGCCATGATACCTAAGCCAAGGTACAAGGAAAAAATAAGTGAACCATACTACAACACAACAAAATATGTAGGTTGGAGGCTTCAAGAATACGCCTAAAATACCACTCCATCAGTACATGGTACATGTCCTCATTTTACAAGTTGATTACATGTACCCATTATCATTTTAAATTTCCCAATCATTTTATTCCTACATCTTGCAGGATCCACAAATGCCAATGGACTTTGTAATTTGCATTGTTGTAAATTGCATTTCATATTCCCATTTTTATCAAGCATGACATTGTTCCATGTGGTCTTCCTACAGTCAACTCTTAAAATTTCCTCAAAGTCCCTTTACATTCTATATACTCCATGGGATTCAAAAGTGGTTATGCAATTTAGGAGAAGTTACAAATTGCCTATTAGATTTTGCCTTCTACCATCCACATTCATGCTTCATGTGGTCTTCTATGGAATATAGAAGTGAAGGATAAATTTTCATTTTATAAATTGCACTTCAATAACTAGTTTTATGCCATACTTCTCCTATATACCTTAGCATAAATATTTATAATTTCCTTTTGAACCTTAGATCTCTATGGAGCTTCATGGCTCATTTTGCATTGTTCATTTTTACAGTCAATGGGTTGACCTCCACCAATACTTCACATGTTTCTCCAGTAAATAAAAGATTTAAAATTTATTTTATTTTGTGTCTTCCATCCATGTGGCAAGGCTCATTGACATAGTATGGAGGTGACTGTCTACATGGCATTTTGGAATTGTTCTATGCATTAATTTCTCATAAAATGACATAAAGTCTTGGTGAAAATTTGAGAACCAACATTGGCTATCACTAGGGGATGTGTACCCCCTATGGGTGTATAAAGAACCCTAAAACACAATATCAGGTTCCAATACATTGGGTCATGGAGTCAAAACTTTAGTAACTTATTAGGAAACATGCATGAAAGCTTGACAAAACATGGTAGACTAAAAAAAATAGATTAAGAAGATATATAAACAAACACATGATAAAAAATAAGAAATGAAACTACATAAGTAAGGCTCAAATCAGAGGGGTAATAAAGCAAAAAAACTATATAATATACAATTATGTACACAATTATGAACTCAGTCAAGGAAGTGTTTTAGAACCCTGCCATTAGTTGGCAGCTCTAGTATTTCACCATCCGATTCTCTCAAGAAGAAAGTGTATTCCCCAATCAAGTATTATAAGGTTTGAAAGTTATTGTAATAATTTGAAACATCAAAGCCAAAATGGCTTGCCTGGCTGAGTAAGGACTGTGACAGAGAAGGTCAACAAATTAGTTTGCAAGACTAATATATACCACTAGAATTTATGATCTATCTATTAGAGGTTGTCTTGAGTATTTTTAAAGATATTATACATGTATTTTAATTCCTTGAGTGTGTCTCTTTAGGTGTCAAAATCTTAACATTTGATGATTATGTTTTAAACCCAGTTGGCAGTTCAAAGTAAGCTACTTACAAAGAATGGTTTGAACCTATACCCTGAGTTGAATCATATAATGAATTTTTTGATGACCATGAGGTTGTGAGGTTTATTAATATGTGAATTTTTTCCATGGGAGTTCATAAAAATGTTGTTTATGCTTCAGCTATTCAAGATAGATTTTATATGTATGCAGAGGCTTATAATGAACTGTGTTTTCAGAAGAGGTTCAAGTAGTGGTTAGACCTAAAAGCTATTATGGACCTAAATTAAATTGGGATAAGTCCTAGTTTAATAACATATTAAGTTATTCTACTATGTATATATTTTAATATCATTTCAAGAAAGACTAAGTGTAACATGCTCTAATGAATGACAAATAGGATTAGGTCTCCTTAAGACCTAAAAGAGGTTTTTTGGTTTTATATGTTATGGCTGACCATTTATATTATTTGATTAATGTTTCTAACTTTTTATAAGACAAATTTTACATGTAATCTAAGTATGCAAGTGCGCATGGCCGACCAAAGTGGGTGAGATCAAGTGACTTGTATAACAACAAGACTAATTAGGCTAAATTAAAGTGTTAAGAAGTGTGTGTATATATAAGTGAATAAAATATCAGATTGAGGAGAAGAAAGAGGTGATTTATACCGTCATATAAGTGTATATAATTAGCCATGGATATATAATGGGAGTTCTAAGTACGAAGATCAAGGTCATATGAACTAATCAATCATAAGGAGACCTAAAAAAGCAAATAAGCATAGAGGTAGTTTTTAGAAGTATAGAAGAGAGAGAAGAGATGAAAAAGAAACACCATCTATTGAAGATTTCAACTAATGGAAGGGAGAAGTTTACTTGGCTTAGTGGGTTCTTGGTCAAGAGGTGGCTGAGTTGGTGTTGAGTCACTAACGAAACTGGTGCTTCCTTATAAGTAGGTGCTTGCTAAAAGACTTTGTCAAGTTGGTGCTTGATAGACTAGGGTTGTTGATCCAAGTTGAGTGGGTACTCAACTGAATTTGATTATTTACTTTATAAGACTAGTTTTCCAAGCTATGGTCAGTGGATTTTATTCCCCATGAGGGTTTCCCACTTGTATGATGTGTTCATAGTTTCTATGTATACTCTCTTTACTATGTTGCTAGACTAGTTTATATTGATCACATGATGATGTCGCTTGATGATTGATTAGAATATTTATTCAAGTGTAAGTAAAAGTTTATAAGGACACTTATTCACTCCCCCTCTCAATTATCTTGCTTCCATAAATCTCATCCAACATCTCATTGAGAACCATGTGGTCAATATTAAGTAATGTCACATAAAAGCCCAGGTTGCATAAATCTTCACCAAACCTATAGCAAGAAATAAATACATGTTTATCAAGGATATTATAGGGTAAAGGTATTTTTCATTGAGGGGGGATTGTTTACAGTTCCTCCTTCATCTTGATTATACATTGGTACCTAATCAATGACTTTATTTTTGAGACCCATTTTCTATGTTTTATTATTTGCCCAAGTTACTCTTTCGAGAGGAATCTAGAGAAATTATCTAGTGATAAGCTTTCTTTGGGTCTTCACCTAGGGAAGTTTGACCTAAATTATTTTTACCCATGTGTGATATACACTTTGATTTTTATAGTTAACAAGTAGAGATAATTTCTAGGTGTGCATATAATCAACTTTGTTGGTGTGCATATAATCAAATTTATTAGTGTGCATATGCTCACTATTATTTTCACAACCAATGGTGGCATTCGGTACTTGGTAGGTAATATTAATTTCTCAAATAGTTTCTTTTCAAATTGACAAATGAGATCTCACTCACCTTCCCTCAATTAATATAAATAAACAAAACTCTAATTCTATAAGTTTTTCTTAGGAGATAGTTGAAAGAATCATTCTATCATTAAATCGATTTAGTTTTTAATATTTAAATTTCCCCATTAGTGTGGTTAAGGTCAAGGTTATCTTAAGGAAATTGACACATTTCATAATTGATTTTGACATCCCCAGCTTCTTAAATATGATTTCAAATACACCATAAACATTACTATCTTTCTAAGGCCAAATTGATATGTTATTATTTTCAACTAAGAATGAGTCAAGTCCTTTAGACCAATGTAATATTCTAATATATCCTCATTCTAATTCTCTTCTTCTCTAGGATTTTTAACTAAATCTAGGTAGCCTTAGGGCATAGGAAAGGGATTTTGGCTCTATATCTATTTATATGCCATTAAAGGGCCTTGAATGATAAGTTGATCTAGGAGTGTTTCCTTCCCCAAGGAGATATCATTTTCCTTTGAATTTTCCTCTTCTTTAGGTAGTGATTCTAAAGAACTGAACTTTTTTTTAGAGAAACTTTCTTCTGGCTTTTAGACCTTTTTCAAAATCTCATTTTTTTTAAAATTTCCTTGAAATATTCTTTTCTTTTTTGTTAGATTATTCTCTACTTTGGGTAGTCCCTTAAAAAATTCCCATGAGCATGATAGATTTTACATCTAAATTTTAAATTTTATCATTTTATATCTTGTGTCCATTTTCTAGACTTAGATTTGAGTTTGATAGCCAGGGGTAAGGGTTTGGAATTATCCATGTTGTCATAGATCCTAGTGTATACCACCATATTGCCTACCTTCATGGATTTTTCCATGCAAAAATATTCTCTGAGTTGGTTCTCAACTTGCTCAAAGATCTCCTCTTTCCATAGTTATTTTGGAAGGCTAGTCAACTGGGTTTAGTCCAGATCAAAATATAAATCATCTGATTTAGACTTAAAACCCACATCCTATGGCCTCATTTAGAGACCAACACGTTTCATGAAACAAGGTCCTCTTTATTATCTTTCATCCTTTTATATTTCATGTTCAAAATTAATCTAAGAAAACCCTTATAGGAGAAGGTTTAACTTGTTTACAAATATGATATTCCAATTTTTCCAAGCCATTTTTTCAAATCTCTTGCACTTAGCCAATATCTCATGAATTCACATATTAGGGCATATTCTTTGAGGTGTAATATTGTGGGTTTGATTTTTTTTGTATTGAATCTATATGATAGGTATTTTTCCCAGTCCATGGTTGATTTGGGTGGAAAGTTCCTTTGATTGCACAACTTTATAGTTTGCTTCTTTTGGCAAGCTTTCCTCTTATCAGGTCCTAATTATTGAGTCATACTTGTCACTTGTAAAGTTCTATTTTTTGATTTCCATATTTTCCTTCCACTTGGATGATTTCTTGTTGTAAGATTGATGTTTTATTTCTTATTATTAAACCTTAATTATATTATAGAAATAAATTTTATTTTTGTTGGGAATTTTAATTTTTATACTAAATGGTTTTGCTATGTCTATATCTTAATTATTATATTATTATAAAATATATTTTTACGTGTACTTTTATTTGTGCATTATAATTAATAGTAAATATGAATTATTTTAATAAAATATATTATTATGTGTATTTTTGTTCGTGCATTAGAATTAATAGTAAATATGTATTGTTTTGAAATAAAATTAAAATTATTATGTTTTATAAATCAAATTTGTTTTTAATTGAGAAATTGTAAATGAACCATATATTAAGTCATGTCATAGATAAGATTTGATGGATACAGTTTTGAACATTTTGACATAGTTTACTTGTATATTATTATGTTGAAATACGTTAAATCATCTCTTAAATCACATCATAAATAATATTTAATGGATGTTTTGAACATTTTGACATATTTTATGTTTAAATTCGTTAAATTGTCTCTTAAATTTTATCATAAATAAAATTTGATGGATGATATGTTGAAATATGTTAAATCGTCTCTTATAATATTTCTTTGTTTAAAATAATGTTTATTATATCAATGCATTATTATGTATTCAAGAAACGACAAAATAAGTAAATGTTAAGCGCAAGCTGACTCGGGGAAAGGGATGTTATTGAAAAATCTTCAACTTTAACGTCTAGAGTCAAATTCAGATTAAATCCTTATGGAATTACATAGGCCACGAATGAATTATTGTTGACATAATGGCATCGATAGTGATAAACGATGTATATTGAACTTAAAGATCCGATTTAAACAATAAATGGTCGTGATAAGGTGAATGAGACATAAAAGAGTGACAAATGAATTTTTGAGAGGAAGACTACGTATTTATTGCATAAATTTATTTGAAAACAATTTGAGTTAAAGATTTGAAGAAATATTTATCGTAGTGATTTATACAAAAAATAAGAGTTAAAAGATTTTAAGAATTTTTGTTTTTTATATAGTTTTTTCGTGTTAATAAGAAAAGTTATCTATGAATTATTTGTTAAAATGTATTGAGTGTTATTTTTTATATTTGAGTTTTGAAGGGATAACATATGCTTCTCATTTAATTCTCTTTTTTTTATTAGTTTGCGATGAATTATTACGTTTATAAGAAAGAAGACTAGCATTTTTAAGATTTACATAAAATTCATGAAAAGTCATTGAGTTTTTCAAATGCTTAGATTACGTGAAGAACAAGATCATGAAAACAAATTTAAAAAATACAAATTTGAATATAACAATAGATTTTTGGGAAAAAAACATGTTTTTCTTATTGTCAAGAGTGTGCACTTCAAAAAATATATTCATTCATGTTGAATTTTCTGGGTTTATTCAACTTTCTTTATAGACTTATTTTATGTCGACTATTTCTACCAATTGCCCTTAGATTCGTGGCATTTCATATATACTTTTAGAATACTGTATTTGTTGTAATACTTATACTAGAATAATCTTTATGATAATTATCTTTTAATAATTTTTTTTGTGATTAGATTCTTATTTTATCATTTTATTTGATGCAATCCTGTTAGACCTAGTTGAATTAGGATGAGTATATGTACTGCATTTTGATGTAAAACCACTTTCTCCATACCACATTTTGCTAAACTTGTGCTCTCTTAATCCCTTCAAATTAAATCATTCTCTATTTTAATAAATCTAATTTTTTTAGGACTTATCCTATATATTTAAAATTATTAGCCCTATCTCTTGTGTGTGTTATTCAAACCCTAGTTTTGAGTAATTATATATAAAAGCCCCACTAGTTGAAATGTTAGATTAAATGTATATCTTGTTAATTTTGTTAAAATTCCTTTAGTTAAATCTAAAGCTTATTTTGAAAATAAAATGGTGTCACTCAATGATATTGATGTTAATTCTATTATTGCATATTCTATTTTAAATGATGTCAAATTCATTTGAATGGTAGAGATGAAAGTCTTGGTATATATTTAAAATAAACATTCGAGCTAATCCTAAAGAAATAGATACAATATCTTATGTGTTGAAATATTTTCAATAACAAACCCTAGGTCAAGAGTCCCCAACTGAACAAACAATCCAATATATAAGCTATTGACATAAATAATAGATATTTGAATGATAACTATGAACATCAAACCCATTCAAGGTATCTTTCCATACCTAATGATTTGGTAATATCCCAACTTTCTTCTAAAACTATTTCCCCTATTCTTTCCATCCCTTCCAATGTTGTTTATGTTTCTCTTCCTTTCAAAATGCATCAATGCTTTTCAAATTCTTCCAACTCTATCACTTGTTACTTCTCAAACTTCTCATCCATATCAATATGTTTCTTAAATTTTGTCTCTTCTTCACAATATTTTTGAATCTAAATATTTGTATAATGCTCTCATTCCCACCTATTCTACCTCCACTTGACTTTCAAATTTTTACATAGCTACTATGATGAAACCTTATGTGATGTTCAATAAAAACTTAAACTACTTTCTCAAGGGTCTCCAAATTTAAATACTAGGGTCACTTCTTAGCATATTTTAATTATCCTATTAGATTATGGATTTTACCTATATAAATTTTTATTCTAAAGTTTTAATTATTTAATAAAGAAAATCATTATATTTTTCTTGTCTACATTTTTCACATATTGAGAAACATTTTTCTAATTTATTTCCTACAAGCTTTAAAAATCATGCTCTCGTTTAGTTCTAATCATTACCTTGTAGATACATGCATATTCTTTCACTGCTTTAGTTTAACATTTTTAATCTCATTTTTTCTATAAACATTGGCATGAAAGTCATATTTACACAAATTATCAACTTAAATAAGAAACTAATAAAAATGATAGTAATTATGTCATTAGATTCAGGACAATAATTGTACAAAAAAGACTCACCAATTACATGATAGTGAATTATGATGTATATTTTATCAAAGATTAATTTTAATTATTAAACACAATTAGTTAGTCTTTAATAGTAACCTATCATTTGATGATCTTTGTCATATAGTTAGAAACTATGAAATAAATATTTTAGAATACAACATGCTTAAATTTGGTACAAATGTCACTACCTCTATTGAAGCCAACTTTCATGGTAAAACAAACTTTAAAGCTAAGGGAAATAATTTTTTTTTACCTTAAGAATGAGGCCAAAAATGTATTGAACATGGCGATCAACCACTTAAGAGGCTATTATTATCACACCAAAGAGAATGAAGGTGAATCAAAATATTAAGTGAAAATACTCAAAATATGTATAAACAATTATTTGAATATGATATGATTACTTTGCCTCCTATCAGAGAATTGAATCTATCTACTTTTTTTAAGGGATATAATGCTAGTGAATTTTGTGTTTATCATAGTCTTACATGGCATTATTGAAATATGCGCATTACTTTGCAACATAAGTTCCAAGTAGTCATAAATAACAATCAAATTCAATTAGAGGGTACCCACAATAATTTGAAATGAATGTCTCAACCAAATTAACATTTTAAAATATTTACAAAACCTCTTTTAAATCATGCCACTCATTATAATGAAGAAGATAATATTTATATGGTGAATACTATAGAACCACCACAACTTTTTAAGCCTCATCCAATTGATGCAACTAAGAAAGAGCTTCTTCAAATTCTATTTTGTGATCATGAGATTCTAAAAGATAATTATAGCATTGGAGAACTATTCATGCAAGCTTTCATATGTACATATTTATAAGAAATTAATAGACTTATGATTGATTATAGTGTATTTGTCACACCTTCTTACGCCTATCCACTGTGAAATACCACACGTTACTCGCTAGGTGCAGTCTGCTCTCCACTGTATTGCGGTTCAAAAAATGAGATTAGGCAACAATTTTTTTTGAAAGAACTAATTGACAAGGATACCAAATAGAATGACTTGTTGAAAAGAAAAATTATTAGGACATTGGAGTCCACTAAATGTTCATTTTGGTATATATCAGCAAACCATTGCATAAAACAGTCAGACAAACCCAAACGCTTGTAAATACAATCGTGGCCTCATTCCAGGAAGTTTAGACAAACATAAGTACGAAAGCGTAATCATATATCTACCTTCCCACAAGACTTGAGAAGTCGTCGTTGGAAGATATTGAGGTAAGCGGCTTTATTAATAAACTCTCTGCATATGATGCCACAGGCATTGTAGTCGGAAGATGAGGCGCTGTAACTTCTAAATTCAGTAACCTCAGCAGATGCTTCATTTTGGGTCTTGCAGCTGCATCAGGATGAGAACACCATAACCCTACCACTATCAATTGGTCCATTTCTATCTTTTCAAACTCTCCATTTAATCTGACGTCTGCAGCCTCCAAATCCCTGCCTTGACCATATAGATCCCATGCCCACACAACAAGCCGCATGTCAAACTCTATCAAACTTAAATCTAGGGCTTGTTTGCCCGACGCTAATTCCAAAGCCACAGCCCCAAAGCTGTAAACATCTGATTCTGGACTAGTTTTTCCTGATGCCACACATTCTGGGGCAAGGTACCCCAATGTCCCAGCAGCCCGTGTGGTCTGAGCTAGACGCTCATGATTAAGCATACGCGCTAAACCGAAGTCCCCAAGATTTGCAATGAAATTGGAATCGAGCATAACATTACCGGATTTCACATCTCGGTGTACAACACATTGATCCAATTCCTCGTGAAGATATAGCAGTGCAATGGCTATTTCACGAGCTATTTTATACCTAAAACTCCACTGCAACACTGGATGATCTTCTATTTCTTCTTCGCCTACTCCTCTTCTGAAAAGATGTCTGTCCAGGCTTCCATTAGGCATATATTCGTACACCAAAAGCAACTGGTCTCTCTCATGGCACCATCCCAAAAGTTGAACAAGATTGCGATGTCTCAAACGGCTAACTATACTCACTTCTGTGATAAATTCCTTAATCCCTTGTCTTGATCCTTCTGAGATGCGCTTTACTGCAAAAATCTCATTTGTTTGTGGAAGAATGCATTTGTATACTCCTCCAAATCCTCCCTGCCCACGCTTTCGAGTTTCGCTGAAATTGTTTGTTCCAGCGATGAGATCATCAATATTAAACCTTCGGGGGATATGATGTAAAATCTTGTCAAGTTCCATTTCAGGTAATCTTTGTCCACTGATAATTGCAAGTCTCTTTCCTCTAACAAAAGCAAAGTAGCCCCAGATCACCAGCGCACCTGCAATACAAACCACAACACCAGATCCGACACTCAGAATTATGTTTGTGTAGCTGTTTACTTTTTTCTGCCCTTTTTCTTCAGAAGGACTGTTTTTGGAATACAAGCTGCTGTTGAAGATCCATGAAAAAATGTCGTGCGTCTCCGTTGAATTCACAGCTGCAGACGAAAACCCTATCACAATATGTTCAGTTAAATATTCAGACAAATCTACAGATTGTGACAAAATGCAATTTTGGGGGGATTTCCGACTATGGGAGCCATTCGTAATATATACTCTGAGCATTGCTTCTGGGCTATTGTAGTCAATGTTAAAATAATAGAAAAATCAGATTTGTCCTTTTTTTGTTGGGAATGTTTCCTAACTTTTTCTGTATTTCTTTTTCTGTTTGGGAAAGTTTCCCATCTTAGCTTTTAGGGAAAGTCTCCCTTCTTTGTTTAGTTTCTTTTTCTGTAGTTGCTGTTTTGTGTATATATTTCTATTCCCTTTCAATAAAGATGTATGAAGACAATTTTGCAGCAAATATATCAAATTGCTTCTCTGTCTCTCTTGTTTTAAATTATAATTTTTTCTGGTTTATTTTCTGTGTACAGCATTTGTTTTTAGTTTAATATTTTTCTATCATATGGTATCAGAGCAAGGTTCAAAATGACAACAAATGCTAATAGTACACAGCTACAAATTCCTAAATTTAATGGAAAAAATTATGATTTTTTGGTGTTTTCAGATGAAAATTTTGTTCAGGTCACAGGAGCTATGGGATCTTGTGCAGAATGGGTATTCAGAACCAGTAGATGCAGCAGCATTAGCAGCCCTCACACAAAATGAAAGGGATTTACTGCGGGATAATCGAAAAAAAGATCAAAAAGCATTATTGTTCATAGTGCAGGGTCTTGATGAAACTCTTCTTCCAAGAGTTACAGCGACTTCGAAGGCCAAAGAAGCATGGGATCTCCTTGCACAATCATTTCAAGGTACAGAAAAAGTAAGAACAGTTCGCCTTCAAATTCTTAGAAAAGATTTTGAAATTTTACAAATGTCAGATTCAGAAAGTTTAGGAGATTTCTTTACTCGTACAATGGGTATAGTTAATCAGATGAAATCAAATGGTGAGGTTGTGACTAATCAAAAAATTGTTGAAATTTTTTTAAGAAGTTTGCCTGAAAAATATGATCCTCCAGTTATAGCTATTGAAGAATCAAAAGATCTAACATCTTTATCTGTAGATGAGCTTATGGGTTTATTGTACACACATGAACATAGAATAAATAAATCAACAAAGGAGCCACTTGAGAAAGCTTTAAAGAGCAAGGTATTTTTTAAAGAAAAAGAAACAACATCAGAATCATCTTCAGCACAAAGAGGAAGAGGTAGAAATTCAAGAGGAAGAGGAGGACGTTTTCAACAAAGAGGCAGAGGTCAAAGAGGAAATAGAAGTGATGAAGAAAATTGTGGTTTCACTCAAGCAAGAGGTAGAGGCAGAGCAAATTTTCAGCAAAGAGGAAGAGGTTTTCAAAGGTATGATAAATCATCTTTACAATGTTATTACTGTCAAAAGTATGGACATTTTGCATCTGAATGTAGGAAAAAGTTTGCAGATGAAAGTAAACAAGAAGCCCAATATGCAAATGAAGGTGAAGGGCAGGAAGGATATGTCTTGCTAACATGCCGCACAAAGGAGGAAGTAAATGATGACAAATGGTATGTTGACAGTGGGTGCAGTAATCATATGATAGGACACAAAGAGTTATTTCAGAATTTGGATGAGTCTATCATATCTGAAGTCAAGACGGGAAATAATACAATTGCACCAGTCATGGGGAAAGGGAGGATATTAATCACAACAAGACAAGGTGAGAAAAAATATATTGGTGATGTGTTTTATGTACCAGGCTTAAAGCATAACTTGTTAAGTGTAGGTCAACTTGTGCAAAAAGGCCACACTGTCAAATTTGAAAATGGTTCATGCATTATTGTTGATGGTAAAAACAAGTTGATAACCAAAATACCCATGACTGCTAATAAGATGTTTTCTCTTAGTATCAGAAACAATATGCATTTAAGTTTCAGTGCTCTTGTAAAAGACACACAGTGGTTATGGCATCTTAGGTTTGGTCATTTGAATTTTGGTGGACTAAATCTTTTGTATAAAAAGAACATGGTAACAGGTTTACCATTTATCCAAAGACCAGATGAAGAATGTGAAGGTTGTATTGTTGGAAAGCACCATAGAGAACCCTTTCCAATAAGGGATTCTTGGAGAGCTTCAAAGCCATTAGAGTTAGTGCACTCAGATCTATGTGGACCAATTAAGGTTACTTCATTATCTGGTATGAGATATTTTTTGACATTTATTGATGACTATAGTAGGAAACTTTGGGTGTATCCTTTGAAAAATAAGTCTGATACTTTCAAGAAATTTAGAGAATTTAAAGACTTAGTTGAGAAGCAAAGTGGTTATTTTCTCAAAATTTTGAGGACTGATAGGGGTGGAGAGTATATTTCACATAATTTTCATAATTATTGTATTGAAAAGGGTATTAAAAGGCAGCTAACAACAAGGTATACACCTCAGCAAAATGGTGTAGCTGAGAGAAAAAATAGAACAATTTTAAATATGGTAAGGAGTATGCTTAATGTTAAAAATTTACCTAAGATTTTTTGGGCAGAAGCAGTTTGTTGTGCAGGATATATTTTGAATAGATGTCCCACGAACTCAGTTTGGGGCATGACACCAGAAGAATCTTGGGGAGGATACAAACCCCGGGTAGGTCATTTAATAATTTTTGGTTGTATTGCTTATTCTCATGTTCCAGATGCACTTAGAAAGAAATTGGATGATAAGGCAGAAAAATGTATCTTTGTTGGATACAGTGAAGAATCCAAGGCATACAGGTTGTACAATCCAGAGACAAAAAAGTTGGTGATAAGTAGAGATGCAAAGTTTTTTGAAGATCAGGAGTGGTGTTGGAAATTAGAAGAGAAATATCAAACAGTTAACATTGAAGATAGAGCTACAAATCAACAACAAATTTCAGTTGTTAACACAGGAGCCAACAGTAGTAGCATTCAACAGTTAGCACTAAGAAGAGGTTCTTCTTCATCTCCACCAAGTCATAGACATGTTTCATCAAGTAGTTCTCCATTATCCACCTCAGAATCTCCAAAAAGGTGGCAGAAAACAAGGAGTTTGTCTGACATATATAAAGAAACAACAGAGGTAAATGAAGATCTTTGTCATTTTGCATTTTTTGCTAATAGTGATCCTGTTACATTTGAAGAAGCTATAAATGATGATAAATGGATTAAAGCTATGAATGAAGAAATTGCAGCCATAGAAAAGAATCAAACTTGGGAAATTGCAGATCTCCCTGAGCATAAGAAGCCAATTGGAGTAAAGTGGGTGTATAAAACAAAGTACAATGAGCAAGGTAAAGTGAATAAATATAAGGCCAGATTGGTAGTAAAGGGCTACAAACAAAAATCAGGAATTTATTATAATGAAGTTTTTGCACCTGTTGCTAGAATGGATACTATTCGCATGATTTTAGCTCTTTCAGCACAAAAGGGTTGGAAAGTCTTTCATATGGATGTAAAATCAGCATTCTTAAATGGTGTATTGGAGGAAGAAATTTATATTGAGCAACCACCTAGTTTTGAGATTAAAGGTCAGAGAGGTAAGGTGCTCAAACTAAAGAAAGCTTTGTATGGTTTAAAGCAAGCACCTAGAGTTTGGTATGAAAGGAGTGAATCATATTTTTTTTAAATGCTTTTGAAAAATGCCCTTATGAGCCCACCTTATTCATAAAACAAAATCAGCAAGGAGATGTTATGATAGTTTGTATTTATGTTGATGATTTGCTTTATACTGGGAATAATGAAAACATGCTTAGAGAATTTTCAATGGCAATGAAGAGTGAATTTGAAATGACTGATCTTGGTTTGTTGCACTATTATCTTGGTCTTGAAGTAACACAAAATAGTGATGGAATTTTCATTTCACAAGAAAAATATGCAAATGATATTTTGAAAAGTTTCAAGATGGAAAATAGCAAACCAACAATTACACCTATTGCCATGGGTTTGAAGTTGAGCAAAAATGATGAAAGCAAAAAGGTAGATTCTACTTTGTATAAAAGTTTGGTTGGAAGTTTAATGTACTTAACTGCAACAAGACCAGAGATCATGTATGCAGTAAGCTTGATAAGTAGGTTCATGGAGGATCCACATGATACTCATCTACAAGCAGGTAAAAGAATACTAAGGTATGTAAAAGGGACTGCAAATCATGGAATTTTTTATGAAAAGAAGGGTGTTTTGAGGTAAACTGGTTATACAGATAGTGATTGGGCTGGAAATCAAGATGATAGAAAAAGTACTTCTGGGTATGCTTTTAATTTTGGGTCAGGTGTAATTTCATGGTCTTCAAAGAAACAACCCATTGTTGCATTGTCCTCAGCAGAAGCAAAATATGTGGCAGCCACTTCAGCATGTTGTCACGCAGTTTGGTTACGAAGGATGCTTGAAGCTTTGATGCAGCCTCAAATGGAAGAAACAATTATATTTTGTGATAATCAATCAGCCATTGCACTTTCTAAAAATCCAGTCTTTCATGGAAGAAGCAAGCACATTGACATCAAATTTCACTTCATCAGAGAGCTGGTTAAAAATAAAGAAATCAAACTTTTTTTATTGCAGGTCCAAAGATCAGGTTGCTGACATTTTGACAAAACCTTTGAAAGAAGAAGATTTCAATAGACTGAAGAATCTTTTAGGGATGAGAAGCTATCCCACAAATCAGATTTTAGGGAGGATGTTAAAATAATAGAAAAATCAGATTTGTCCTTTTTTTGTTGGGAATGTTTCCTAACTTTTTCTGTATTTCTTTTTTTGTTTGGGAAAGTTTCCCATCTTAGCTTTTAGGGAAAGTTTCCCTTCTTTGTTTAGTTTCTTTTTTTGTAGTTGCTGTTTTGTGTATATATTTCTATTTCCTTTCAATAAAGATGTATGAAGACAATTTTGCAGCAAATATATCAAATTGCTTCTCTGTCTCTCTTGTTTTAAATTATAATTTTTTCTGGTTTATTTTCTGTGTACAGCATTTGTTTTTAGTTTAATATTTTTCTATCAGTCAATCCATGCATCCCATAAAGATCCGTTATTTAGACCATGAAACTCAGCTTTTCGCAAATAATCATTATAAGAGTCCTTTACAAAAGTTCCCACAACCAAATCCCTACTCGCAAATGCGACAGCAAAGAAATCAGAGCGTCCATCTGCAGCAAGACCAAACCAGTCTTTGGTTATGAATTGTGGAACACTGAGAGCGCCATCTTCAGATGACGTGAAGAAGACTATTCCGTCGCCCCCCAATAATTCATGGCAAACTGAAAGTACTTGCTAAACTGAGCTATAGACGAAAGTTGAATAATAGTCTTATTATAAACAGTTCTCCCTGCTGTTTTATTCCCCAAGCTTGTATACTTTAGACTCGTACTATTTGTAAGATGGACAACATCGTCAGAGACTGTAGCATCGTTCACAAAATGAATTTCAGCTGTTTCGTTTGACCCAAATCCAGTGAAATTGAAGCTTAGAGGTTTTTCTGATAGCCCTTCCAGAATGGGAATACTAGCCGTGTTTGCACAATAGAGCAAACATGCTAGAAAAAATAATCTGGAAAAAACAATGGTGCCCATATTGCTTACAGGTAACGGTGACATACGAAGGAGGAGAACAGAATCTCCCTCCCTAAACATCCAATTCATTTCCGTTGACAAAATCTTTGTGTGGTGTAATTTTTCTCTCGAATCCCAAACAGAAGCCCCGGCAATCACTATCAACCGTTTAATACGAATCATAAATATGGCGGACAACATTTTGCTGGTTAAAGTTACAATTTAACGAGTGGTCAATGAAGATGATAATTATTTATTTTGGTCGGGTATTTTTGGTGCGTTTTTAATGAGTGATCATTGTTTTAATAAGAGTCGTGTAACAGTCCGTTCCTTTTTTAATAAGAATAAGAATTTATATATATATATATATATATATATATATAGCCATCAGAAATATAATTTATTAGTAAATAAAATAAGATATTATAAAGATTAAAAAAATATATTTATTTAATTTAATTTATTATAATTAATATTTGTATTAGTGGAAAAAATAATTAGTTTGTTTTTAATAAGAAAAAGTATATATCTTGCATAGTGGTATCATCTTCTATTGACTATTTCCTATTTTATAAAAAAATACTTTATGTCTAATGTACACCACATCAAATGAGTTTACAGATTGAATTGCTCTATTTATTCATCTTGACACTTAAGAGAATAGATCCTCGCTTGACCATCGATCTTAGGTGGGAGAGAATGTAGTGGGTTAAATTTTGATTAAAATGGAAATATACCTCAAAAAAGAAAAGAACACACTTAGCAAAAACAATATGATGTGATAATTTTTGTTTGTTAATAGTTAATTTTGAGTATGTAGCATGCAACTATGCTTACCAATTTCTACTCATCCTCCATTCCTGTAGTAATAAATTGATAACTGAATTACGCAACTTAAAACCAAAAAGATTTAAAAGGTAGTAAAGAATAAATATAAATACTTAGCCAAAAAAGTACGTTATCATTACAATAAATTAAATTGAACTACTTTTATCTAACCTCCATCTTTTCTTGCACTATATGGGCAACTGCTAATCTATTGACATTGGTAATAGTACTTTATCGAAAGATTGTAGTGGATAGACATTAATATTTTTTTCAATTTAAAAGAATAAAATTAAATAATATTTTTAAGAATATATTAATATTTATGATAAACTTTAGGTGAAGTTTTATATTTGTTATTATTATATAAATTTCAAGTTCTTTAATTGGTTTAATATAGAATAACTAATTTAAAAATGATTCTATTAGTTCTATTTTAATAGGGACTAATATTTATTTTATTTTTTCATTATGAAAAATGGAGCCACTTAGAATAAAAAATATAATATGATATTCATTAATATAATAATATTTTTAAATAAAATTATATTAAATAATTACAATTTTAACTTAAAAAAAGGTAAATATGAAAAGTGAGCTACGAGTGGTAGATCCTAACAGAGCCCAAATTTGATGGTTGACCTTCTTTTTCATGATTTTTTTTCCATGCAAGTTATCTATTCAACATTGTTATTCAATTGCTAATATAAATCATGCTATGGAGGTGGGGTGGAGCGGGCGAGAGGGATGAGGGATATTCAAAACAAAAATTATGATTATTATAATTTTTTATATTTTTTTTATGATTTGTCTAAAATTTCATTTTATATTTAATATGGTTTCCTAATAAAATTTATTATAATTTATTGTATAAAAATATATAAATATGATCATATGGATATCAAATTTAGGCTTTATAACTTAACCACTACAACATTTTGACTAAAATAAGTTGTAATTAAAGTCACCCTAAAGTCACCTTAAAGTTGCATTTAAGTTGTCAATGAGATATTTTTGAAAGAAAAATTCCTTCCTTCAATTAAAATTTAAAGTTGGCTAGGTGACTTAATATTGTCCCTAATGTTGAATTTTATATGGCATATATATAATGTTTGCCAAAGTATGGGCTACATTCAGCCTTAACCTCATTCTAAAATTTACCTAATGTCCTCTGTAGGTGACTATAGGGGTGACTTTGACATGGCTTTGCTAAGTGACATAAGATTTGTCTTTAGTTCGACACTACATTTATCTTTAGTTCAATATTAGGTTTGTGTTTGAGTGAGAAACAAGGTCTAAATTTAAGTCCAACAATAAGTTTGAATTAATTCATTTACTAAATCTGACATTAAGTGTGACACTAGGTCTAACTTTAAGTTGACTTAAAAAAGTGTCACTATATCTGGCATAAAGTAGATTTTAAATACGACACTAGTTTCAAATTTCAATGCAACATTAATTTTGAATTTATGTACAATACTAAATTGACTAAAAATGTGACTTATGTCTAATTTTAATTTTTATAATCATATTAAAAAATAGTTATTAAAATGATTTAATATTATTAATTATAAAATTATTTTTTTGTATTTATAATTATCACATATATATAATTATATAATTATAATGTTAATGTCTATTGTAATTCTTGACATAAAAGCATATATTTTTTCTAATCGTTGCTTTTTAAGTTAAAAAAATGATTACAAATATAAATCAAACATATAATGAAATAACGATAAATTAAACATGATAATAAAACAAAACTATAATAAAGTGAAATTCATGATAATATTAAATAAAAAATAATTATAAATTCATAAAGTCATGATTAATCCTAGATGATTACATTATCTTTGCCTTAATACCAACTCTAAATAACATCACTCTCACTCATACTTCCACAACCATCCCCAATATCAATACCTTCAATGCTCACAATAGTTTGGGGAAGAGAAGTATCACCTAAATGAGGGGAAATCTAGTACACATGATCATTGATTCATAGTTAGATGTATTCATCCATCCATTTATATTTTAGGATGATTTTTCACTTACCTTACATAAAACTTAACAAAATCGCTGTTATAAATCTCATTAAATAATTTATTAAATATAAACCAATATTAAACAATATATTTTTAAAATAAGTTGTAAAATATATTTTACAATAAATTTAAATAGTATACATATGTCTTAATATAACTCTATTAGTTACCATCTATTTTTCTACAAAATTGATGTTCACAATTATGAATGTTATCCTTCTGCCAAAGTTGGAGACATTCCTCATAATCATCCTCCTATTGAAAAATAAAAATATAATAATTAGATATAATTTAATCAAAAAAATAAAAAATAAATATTTATCAATTAAAAATAATTAAAATTATGATACTTGCAATCTTAGTACATGCTCCTTAGAATCATATAGCATGTGGACTTGGTCACCATTTTCCAATGCTAAAATTAGGCATGAGTAAATTATTGTTTTTGGCTTACTTCACTTGGAAGTCATGACCATCCAAATAGTAAAAAAAAAACATCCTCCAGTGATCAAATTTTGAATGAGAGGGCTTGAAAATGATAAAAAAAAATTAAACACATGGTTAGGACAACATTTTGCACATATAATAGATCATAACTTTAAAACTATGATTTTTTTTAGATGGAGATAGGAGAAGCTAATGGAGATGATGAAGATAAAGGCATGGGAGCAAGTTTGGAGGGACAATAGGTTTAGCAAGCTGTGAAGGAGTGAGTTGGGTCAAAGATAAAAAAGCTTAATTATTTTTGGGCTGATCTGGTTAGAAGAGTGTTTTTAACTAAGAAAAACCACCATGATCTTGTCCCTTTCATTTAAGACATGGAGTTGATGCTAGATATTCTAGATGAAGACATTCTTCAACCCAATTATGACTATCATAATAGTCTCATTTGGAATTTTAATGGTTTTAGACCTATTGATGGCTAAATATGTATCGAAGGTGCCTAGAGTGTTCAAGAACACTTCTCATTTTAGAATTATAGGAATTTAGTGCATGAGTTGAAGGTTGTGATAATGATGTTATTTATTGATGAAATAGATGCAAAGCAAGGGGACTATTTCACAATATTTATAATATTTGGTGGTTGGGAGCCACCATGGCCAAAGTTATATCTATGCAAAATATGAAGTATCTATGCTAAGAATAGTTAATTTTGATCAAAAAATAATCTAAGATGGATATCTAAAATGAAAGTTAAACTAGAGTAATTTGGTCAAAAAGAAGCAAAAATAAGGGTAAGTCAGAAAAGAGATGTTGCTGATCTTTATCTCAAACATCATGACAAAATTCAAATGTCTTCCAAGCATACACTTAAGCAATGAATAATATGAAATAACATGAGCTCAAATATTACTACACATTAGGCAAACATCTAAGGAATGAAAGTAATGTAAATCAGAACCAAGTTCACTTTAAATATCTACCATTGTAAATAAACAACGTTAGCCCAAATGCAAGAAGGGTAAAGGAAGCAAAATAAACTTAAGAACTTTCAGTCAACCTTGCTTTGGCATAAATTAACAACTCTGTAATTAAAAGATGCGTGCCAAAAATTCACAAGAACCATTCAAATATGGAAATAAAGACAAACAAGTGAGATAAAAACCAAAATAACAATTGACATAAATGAATGTGGACAATCTTTGCAAAATTCCTTATTTGTATTAGTTGCTCAAACATCTACACAAGTTTTGGATCAAAAAACTCCCTCCCATTTTACAATCGATAATGCTTCTTTTCTAAGATGCAAGGAAGCATGTCAGCCAATCCTAAATTAAAAAAGTACAGGTGTAGGGATAGTTGTCCTTACCATAAGTGTTCTAGAAATACACTAGACTTTCCAAATGGATTGATCTATAGACAATATCTAGTTATAGAAATAATATTCCTAAATCTCTTAACCTTTGGGACCCCTACATTGCTACAAGATATTCATAATTCTTTGATGTTCTTAGCCCAGAGTAACCTCCTTCTCTACTTTTGAGGTCAAAATAAAATTCTATGTTCGCTTAAGAAATACTCATATGACCTATCGTGGCATATTAGACTATTTATTGTTGGACCCTAGATTGGATTATCTTTAGATAAAAGATAATTAAGGCTCTCCTTTTCATTACCAGGTCTATAAGGTACCCAGTTTGGTAGATTACACCCACGTGGCTTTGATGTGGCATCTCTATGGCACCTTGTGGCATCATACCTGAATAAAATATGATTGTTACCTTTAAAAAACTAACTTTGATCTCTTACCATCCAATTAATTTACATGAATCAACATCATTTGTAAATCTTTAGATAATTTGGATCCAAGCAGCTATCTTAAAATTGACATCCATATGCCCATCATTTGACATCTATGTGAACGTCTTTGACAAGCATATGAATGTCAATTTTAAGCACATCCCTAGAAAAATTAGACATTCATGCAACTATCATTTGATGTTCATGTGAACATATTGGACATGTGTGTGATCATAAATTTTAATCACATCCCCAAGACTATTTGCTATCTTAAATTTGACATCCATCCAAACATTATTTGATGTCCACTTGAATGTCTTTGATGGGCATATGACCATCAATTTTAAGCACATCCCCAAGACTTTTTGCTATCTTAAATTTGGCATCTATATGACCATCATTTAACATTTGCATTAACATCTTTGATGGGCATGTGACCGTCAATTTGAAGCACATCTCTTGGACTATTTGTTAGGCCTACCACTTGTCATTTTTAGGTTTGTTTTTCTTCCTAGATGTGCCACATGGAAGTCTTGTATTTTCTCGATCCTTGTCAAAAGTCTACCTTCATCTCACATCATTCAATCAATTCTATCTGGACAAATGCACATTGTTGATCCTACAAAGATGCAAAATGTTTAAGTTAGGTTTAAGGAACATATAGAACTTAATATAAATTTTTCATACTATGGTTTTATTTCATGTTAAATAAACACAACTTAAGACCTTAGGCTAAAACATTCAAGTTAGGCTTTGAGGATAATAAAAGGGACCCCATGAAATAAAAGATATATACCATAGAATGGTTTAAGCTAATTCTAAAAACATATTAAAATGACCATGGCACCAAAGAGTCTAATGAAATTAATATCTCATGGAAATTGTCTCAGGTGAATTATTTCATCTCTTTTATGTTTTGACTTATTGAATCTATTGTAGGGTATTTAGGTTCTTTGTCTAGGGAAATTATTTTAGACTTTTTGTTTGGAGAAATTATTCTTAAGACCAATTTCATCAGACAAAATATCTAAAGAAATTATCCCATGGGGTCTATTTCCTCGGGCAAAATGCCTCAGATAAAATGTCTAAAGGAATTAGTCAGGGTAAAAAGGGGCTCAAAGGGTTATTTCAAAGAAGTCAAAGGGTATTCTTTCAGGTAAATTGGTGAAGGGTACTCTTTCAGGGAAATTATCCTAGACAAAATGTCTGACATGTTCCCTCAAAGACAAAATTTTGTTAGACAAAATGTTTGAAGGGTAATTTATTATAGAACATAATTTCTAAAGGATAATTTCAAAAGTTATAAAGGATAATTTCAAAGGGCAAAGTGACATTTCATAAAGACGAGAAGAAAATTTTGTAGGGAAAGTGTCCTTGACAAAACATCTGAAGGGTAAGTGCCTTTGAAAATTCCATTTTGGGAAAATTGCATTGGTGAGATTGTTACGAGGAATTTTTAAAGGACTTTTACGTCAGACAAAATGTTTGATGAAAAAATTCCAAAGGGTCATTTTAGAAAACCCAAAGGGTAAGTTCAAAAGTTTGAAGGGTCCTTTTAGAAAATCTTGAAGGGTATGTTTGGAAGATAAAGTGCCCTTAGCCAAAAATCCTTAAGGGCACTTTCAAAAAATTTAATGGCACTTTTAAAAAATTTAAAAGGTATGCTTCAACAAAATTATTGTGGGGAAAATGTTATGGAAAGATAAGTCCAAAAAATAAATGCTAAAAACATATGTCCTAAAAGTTAGAAACATAACAAAAGGACCTTGCTTTTAGCTTAGACTGTAGGAATAATAAAAGGATGAAGGGGTCTTAAGACATAAAAGGGATCAAGCATTCTTGTTAGAATAAGGTTTGATCATGTTTAAAAACATGACTAAGCCTTAGTATAAGAATAAACCAAGCCCATGGCATTATTTAAAATGTTGCTACATAAAAATGTTCTTGCCAGATTCAATCAAGTACTTAGATTAAAATTAGACTAAGATTTTATTAATTTGACTTGATTTCTAACAGATCAAAGGTTATTAAAGAATCAAGTTAATATTAATTTCATGAAACCCAAGCATTGTTCATTCCAAGTAGACCTCATTGATCTTGTAACCTAAAACAAGAAGATCTAGTGTTAGCCAACTTAGACAAGATTGAACTATAATCACATGCAAATATGCTAACCAAACTAGGTGTGGATGACCTCAAAAATAAAAAATACTATGCAAATAGGCAAGTGACACTCTTATTAAGTGACTTTTCAATTGTAAGGTATAAATTTGCACAACTTGACATAAAGGTCCCTATTTGTTTAGAAATGGGGGTATGTTGACCTTAACAAATGGAAACTTTTAGGAAAAACATAGCAATATGTTAGAATTCAGAGACTCTAGTTTAGATAAATAACTATATTACCTATTCCACTTGATCAGTACCATTTATCAAAAATAATTCATTTTTAAAACAAGTCCTACATATGTAGAATTAGGATCAAATATGGAAACCTAGTCATGTTGTGTGTGTGATTTGTTTCCACTTACTATTTGTCATGGGATTTAGGAAATAAATTCTAGATTTCATTCCTTTAACCATTAACATTGACTTACATGATTTAACATTGACTTACATCATGTTTAGATATTTTTTAAGAACCATACTTTAGCTTAGGAACGCTTGGGCATTGCTCTACTACTAGCCAAGCATCTATATCCCTGACAGATATGTCTTTGGCTTCATTCAAGACTTTGCTCTACTACCAACCAAGCATCAATATCCCTAATGGAGATTACCCAAATTATCTTTGCTTTACAAAGATTTTTGAATTTGGTAACAAGCTCATATTATTTGTATTTTTTAGGTCATTTTTGGTTTTTCATCAGAGGTTGGGAACCAAGTTATTCAGTTTTAGGGATTCATTCAAATGTTTGATCTTAAAATAATCACCTATGGTTGCAACCTTTATCCCAAACAATAATTTTTATTAAGTGCAAGCATGATTATGTCTTAATAATTTAAGATTTCATCCTATATGTGCAATATTTCTTACAACCAAGTTTAGATCAAAACAATGTTTAAGATCTCATGGAATAATTAACCTACCCACTAGTATTTCAAACTATAACAGATCATTTTTATTTTAAATCCATGGTCAACACTTGCTTAATATTCATACATGCATTTATGAACTATGGATTTCTTGAGTAATTATGTGAACTTTGAGCTAAGGGTTTTCAAAAGGACTTATTACAAGCAAGGAACATAGCAGAGAAAGTAGAAACACAAACAAAAAGCAACAAATTAGAAAATAAAGGAAAAACAAATAAATATATACAAACTTATACACAAACAAGGGATAGGAAGGAAAGAATAGAAATAAACTAATCTATCCTACTTACTCTAACTCTAACCATTCTTACAATTCACTCTATAAAGACTCCAGGTGGGATAGTAAACAAGTAGTGCTTAAGGTACTGCCCATTGGTGGGTAGTGTGAAATATGATTCTTGTATGTCTTTCAACTTGAAGCTGTTATCTCCAAGTATTTTGGCAATCTGATAGGGGCCTATCCACAAAGGTGTGAATTTGTCATGTTTTCCCTTGGATTTAGATGCCTTGTCCTAAAGAATAACTATGTATCCTTGCCTAAACACCTTTATCTTTGATCTCTTATCAAACCACATTTTCACTATGGTTTGGTATCTACTAAAACTAGTAAAATCCTCTTCTCTCATATCCTCCATTTGAATGAGTCCATCAACCTTGAATTTGCAAATTCTTCGTCCTCCTCCATGTACTCTTGCATGAACCTATATGTTGGCAGCTTGAGCGTGATGTGGAATATAGGTTCTTGATCATATATAAAAAATAATGGTGATGCTTTGAGAGACTCCTTGACTCTCATTATATTTACCCAAAGATCATAGTTGAAAATTTTGTGCCATGTCTTAGGTTTATCCATTGTAGATGTATGTATTGCCATCATCAAGTTCTTATTCATTAATTTAGATCCTCCATTACCTTGTGGATAATGGTTTGAGGAGAACTTGAGAATGATGTTGTTATCATATGCCCATTATATCATTTTAATGGATAAAAAAGTAGATCCATTTTCATAGACTAGAGAGATAGGTCTTACAAATTTGGTTCATATGTTTTCTTCAAAAAATTTGATCACTTCTTCAGTTCTACACTATTTGGTCACCACTACTTTAGTTCATATTATGTAGTATTCTATGGTAGTTATAATGTACTTGTGACCATCTGATGGTTATGTTTGATGACCCCCACAAAGTTCAGCCCCCATTAGGCAAAAGGTTTATCCACCATAACTGGTTTTAATGGCATGAATTCTTTGGGCTCCTTAGTGCTAAATGTTTGACATGAATGGCACTCTCTTACATGCTTGTGGGTATCCTTGAAGATTGTGGGCCAATAGTAGATATCCCTCAAGATTTTATGGGCTATGGTTCTTCTTGATGGATGTCTACTTCCAAGATTTTCATGTAAAATTCTCATGATCTTAGTTTCCTCTTATTTGGATACAGACCTTAGGTAAATGCCTTTAAATTTTTTTATGTATAGCAATCCATCTTTGATCATGTAATGGGTTGTTTTGAGCCTTAGATCTCTCTTTTGTTCTTTACTTAATCCTATAAGACAAAATCCATTTATTAGTAAGTGGGTGATGAGATCATACTAATCATTGGATTGAAAATTTTATCGATCTATGTGCATGACACTTAGCTTCAGGTTAGTAATGGAAATCAATTTAATTATACCTTAGCATCTTACCATTTAAATATTATTCATTTTGATGTCATACTCTTGGATTAAATACAACCACTTACCTCTCCTTTCTCCAAGTTCATTCTAACTTAGCATGAGTTTGGTGGTAGGGTCTAGTAGAATGGCATGCTCCTTATTTTTAAGAATATAATGTCTGAATTATTTTACTACCTTAACCAAAGAACATACTTCCTTTTTAATCAAATAATATTTTAACTTAGTGTTTTTGAAATTATAACTCATAAAAGCTATGGGACAGTCACAACCATCAATTTTATGAGTATGAACTGCAACTATAGTATAATCCAAAGCAAAGTAATAAAGATAAAAATCTTTGGTAAAGTTGGGGATTATCAGGATTGGAGCTTGCACAATTTCCCTTTTGGTGTCTTTGAAGGTTTTGCTCGCTTATTCATTCCATGAGACCTTGGCATCCTTTTTCAACATATCATTCATTGGCCTCATGATCTCTACAAAATTAGAAATTAACTTTCTTACAAAGTTTATTTTACCAAAGAATGACTTTAATTATTTCCTACTATTAGGAAGCTCTATCTTAGATATAGATTCTACTCTATCAGGGTCTATAGAGATTCCCTCCTTAGTGATAACATGTTCTAATAGTTTTCCCTTAGTAACATAGAAAATACTTTTCTTTCAGTTGAGAGAAATCCCATACCTTCTGCATCTTTCAAATACCTATTGTAGGTGCATAATATGATCCTTCATGTTCTTAGAAAATACCTTTAGATCATCCATTTATATAATAATTCACTTACATACAAAACCTTATAAATCATGATCCATGGCACTTTAGAATATTTCCCTTACATTGATTGGCCCAAATGTCATTCTTTTATAGGTGAAAGTGCACCATTTTATTATAAATGTAGTCTTCAACCTATATTGTTGACTCACTAACACCTAGTTATACCCTAAAAATCCATCAATAAATGACATCATGGTATAACCGAAAACACTTTGTATTACTTGGTCAAGAGTAGGTATGGGGTAATTATCTTTCTTGGATGCTCTATTTAGGTTTCTAAAATCAATGCACATTTTGATTTCACCATTTTTATTCTAGACTGGGACTAAATTAGCAACCCAAGTGGAATACCTAATGGAAAACAAAATCTTGGCATCTAATATCTTATTGACCTCTATGTATATTAGCGGTTCTAAGACTGGTTTGATAGGCCTCTGATTTTGTCTAATTTTTCTTTTGTTCTCCTTTAAAGGTATGGTATGAGTTATGACCTTTGGATAAAATATCTTTAGGACATTATAGGACCATGCTATGATATATTTATATTTTTTGCATTTCTTTGGTTCTTTTATTTTCTAGACTTGTACATGTTGTACCAATATTAACCATCTGAGCTTGATCTTAAAATCCAAGATCAATTAAATTATAATCCTTTCCATTTACTTTGGGAGTCTTGGTAGCCTCAACTACTCTATCAAAATCAAAGAGTCTCTCCAAGGTTATCATGCCTTTGGGGATCTTATTTTCATTCAATTAAATGACCTTATCATCATGTTTGCTTTCAATGTTTTCATCATCAAGAAGATTGACTTCATCAATAATGAGACCCTCAAATACTCTTGAACTAGTCAAGAAATCTATGATCTATTGATCATCATTGAATACTTATATAAGTGGTTGACATTATCGGGTACTGAGGGACATGGGATTAACTCAATTGTAAGGTTTTGAAACTTGGAACTATGATTTGGCATAAGGTTGGATATAGTTGAAGCAAGTTCATTAGCAGCCTTATTTTCTTCTCTATAGATTGATACAATGTTAAAAGCATCAAAGCATTCAATTGAGTGCCATAATCTATATTGATATTTCTTGAGATAGGATAGTTTACATTGATATTTACTTTTGACCTAATTGACCACTAGTTCATAATCACAAAAAACTAATAGTTCCTTAGCCTCATGCTTGATTACAAATTATAATCCAAGAAGAAGTGATTCATACTTAGCAAAATTATTGGTGCATGGGAACTAAAGTTTGTAATAGGAATCATATTCTTTCCCAATGGGATGATTAACACCACTCCTACACCAAAACCTAATTTGTATCTAGCACCATCAAAATAAAGTTTCTATAATTTAGGAAAAGCATGAGAAGATTTAGAGTCATATACCTTTGTGGTGTCAAGAGTGTAAACACCAAGATCTGAGTTAACCATATTGACCCTATCATTGATTATATTGTAATTCATGATCAATGCTTCATTTTGGTTCCCTTTATATCTTGAGTTGGTTGAGAACTCCCTTCCAAGGCAACCACATATGTGGACAATATATTGACATATAACCATTCAAGCTTCAAGTCCGATCTTTACTCAATAACATCCCATATGCATCAGAGATGTCCACTACTTGGATATCAATGAACTATTGGATCCTTGGCTCTAAGGCAATCTACATGTGAATATTCAATAATTCACTAATCATTTTGACTATTGATTTATCTAATTAAGCTACAACTCTATTAGATTTAATGGGATTCAAACCTAATTGTTCACAAATACCCTTAGGCATGATATTTACAGATGCACCAGAATCTAACAAATAATTATAGAGATTTTTACCAAAGATGTTGAATATAATTAGGAAAAGATGAACATTTTTCCTTATTTTTGTGTATCATGACGTAAGCATGTGCAAATATTTCAGACTTACCAAGATTCTTAGACAAAGATTCTAATAATAGATCTCTCTATTTAGTAATCTACATCAATTCATGCAAGGTAATGTTAGATTTGATCTTTTCATGTATTCTAATGTTATACCTAGTCCTATTGGAATTAGCTGCATCAGAACTAGGCTTAGAAGTATTTCCCTTAGGTAGTTCTAGATTTTTGTCTGAGGTAGTATCCAAAGGAGTCTCAAAGTTGTTTGAAGTAGTTGAAGTGGTCAATGGATACTTCTACTCCTAAATTCTTAGAGGGCAAGTCTTATTCAAAAAATGTTGAAAATCATGAATCTCTTCAAGAATGTTCTCAGCCTCATTGTCCTCTTGGAAAGGCAACTCAAATGTCTCCACCATGAGAGTTAAATCAGTAGATCTATATGACCTTGAAGATTCTCATGTACATATGTCACAATATTCATTAGGGACAACTTCAAACATGTATAATTCTTCTTGAAAGGCCTCAAAGGAATTATAAATTTCAATATAGTTAATTTCACCATGCTTAGAATGCAATGAACTCTACAATAGTCAGTTAAAGCGACATCAGTAATATTTACATTAGGAAATTCTTGCTAGAAGATGACTCATTGTTCCTTTTATTGTGGTGACTATAATTTCAAAATATGTTAGTGGGCCTATTGAGCCTCTAAAAAGAGAAATTCCTACCATATCTATATCCAGTATTATATAATTGAAGGAAATCAATGCTAAGCTTTTGAACCATCTTGAGGATAGATCCACTCTCATTCTTTGGGGCCTCAAATTTATGAATTTGGGTATTAGCATTAGTTGTAGGCATCAAATCTTTTTGATCCTAAGGATGAGATCTATGGGCATCATTGTTTAAGAACCCTAGGTTTTGAGTAGGATGAACATGTCTCAAAGGTAGTTGGTTCATGACTTAAAGTTGGTTTGAGGTAGGCACATTTTGGTTAGCATTGAGAATAACATTTAGAATGGTAAATGTCGATTAACATTAAGAATGGAGTATGCCAATTGTCCTTGGGGTTGTATCTTATCAATAATGATCATAACATTGACATAAACTAAAGCTAGTGTGTTTATGGGCCTAATAGCTCTCTTTATAAATATAAAAGTCATAGGATCCAAGACATTTTTATATATTTCCAAGGCTAAAGCCTCATCGGGTCTGTAAAGCGATATGGTCCTATTGAACATTTTTTTAAACTTAACATTAAAGGATATTATGGGTTCATTTGCATCCCTTTTCACTGTAGTGAATTTTTGGTACAAGACACAAGGATTAATGATTTTATCAAACTGGTCAATGAAGACATTGTTAAAATCAACCCAACTAGTAATGTAATTTTCAAGGAGGTTTAGAAACCATTCATATGAAACATCTTAAAAAGTAAATTTAAATAGTCTAAATGTTACATCTTCATGAGTCACACTCAACTATCTTAATGCATTTTTGAAATTCTTAATATGTTCCTCAACAATTACAATGCCACTAGGACTAAATGTTGGCAAATACTTTTAAAGATTATGAGGAAGGTCATTTACAACACTTGGTACATTGATCGAAGAAACATCTATCCAGGCCATACCTTGATAGGGATAAAACACAAGAGCATCTTGAATTGGTTAAGCTGGTAAAGAATTTGAAACTCTATGCTTACCTTTGTCTCATCTAACCTTCCTATGAACTTTTAATGAAAGAAAAGGTTCTCTAGTTTCTGAACTTGACCTCATCTAGAATCTAGGTAATTACAGCTTGTGAGCTTTGAATTATGTTTTAAATATGATGTGTTAGCCTTATCTTTGCAAGAAGCAATGATTTAACTTACATATTAAGCAAATTTTGCAAATATTTATATAAACGACAATAAAGGATAACAATATTTAACTAAGTTAGCTCAAAGATGTATCCAAATACATGAATAGGATGAACATTTACATGTCTAAGCTCAAATAAACTCAAATTAGAAAAGGATCTATCGATCTTTGATCAAAACAGTTGTCACTAACCTCAAATATGTTGAATTAACAAAGCTTAATCCATATTTACTATAATTAGGCATATACCTCCAAAAAACATCGATCTTTGTCTAAAGGAAGCACAAAGATGGGTCAAAGACCACAAAGATTAGTGATCTTTATACAATTGAGCAAATAATGAAAAAAATTTATAAAAATTACACCAATCTTTTAGCACAATTCACAAAAATGAGCAAAGACACTTTAAATATACAAAGATTTGAGGCCCTCCTTCTAGCACCAATGAAACTCCACCTCTTGATCCCTGAATATGTATCACATGTACCTAGAATGTTCTAAAACACTTCTAATTTTAGAATTCTAGGAATTTAGTGTATGAGTTGTAGGTTATGATAATCCTATTATCTATTGATGAAATAGAGACAAAGCAAGGGGACTATTTCACTATTTTATAATATTTGGTGGTTGGGAGCCACTATGGCAAAATTTAGATATATGTAAAATATGAAGTATCTATGCTAAAAATAGTGAATTATGATCAAGAACTAATCTAAAAACTAATATAAGATGGATATCTACAATAAAAGTTAAACTACAGTGATTTGGTCAAAAAGAAGCAAAAAGAAGGATAAAGCAGAAAAGAGATGTTGATCTTTGTCCCAAACATCATGACAAAGTTAAAATGTCTTCCAAGAATACAATTAAATAATGTATAATAAAAAATAGCATGATCTAAAATCTTACTACACATCAAATAAACATCTAAGGAATAAAATTAAAATGAATCAGAACCAAGCTAACTTTAAATATATGCCCCTACAAGCAAACAACATTATCCTAAATGTAAAAATAGTAAAAGAAGTGAAATGAACTTAAGAACTTTTAGTCAACCTAGCTTTGGCATAAAATGATAACTATACTATTAAAAAATGCACACTAAGATTTTAAAAGAACCATTAAAATCTAGAAATAAGAACAAATAAGTGAAAGAGAAACCATAATAACAATTGACACAAATGAATGTGGATAATCTTTGTAGAATTCCTTGCTTGTATTAGTTGCTCCAAAAACTCCTTCCCTTTTTACAATCAATAATTATACTTTTACAAGATACAAGGAAACATGTTAGTCAATCCTAACCAACTAAAAAAGTATAGGTGTAGGGACAACTATCCTTACCACATATGTTTTAGAAATACACTAGACTTTCCCAATGCACTGATCAATAGGCAATGTATTTTACAAATAGCACATACCTTTACAAATAGAATATCCCACTTTCAAAATGGATAATATCTAGTTAAAGGAAGAATATTCCTAAATCTCCTGACCATTGGGACCCTTGCGCTACTACACGATCTTCATGGTTCTTTGATGTTCTTGGCCTAGAGTAATTTCCTCTACTTTCAAGTAAAAATAGAATTCCATGTTCCCTTAAGGAACACTCTTACGAGCTATTGTGGCATATTAGACTATTTACTGGTGGACCTTAGATCAAATTATCTTTAGATAGATGATAATTCAAGCTCTTCTTTACATTATCAGGTCCATAAGGTCTACAATTTTGCACTTTGTACCCACATGGCTCTGATGTGGCATCTCCATGGCATTCTTGTGGAATCTTACTCATCACTGCACAAAATATGATCATTACATTTGAAAAAACTATGATCTAGGAATTAGACTCAAGAGAGGATGGTTAGTATGGTGTTAGTTTCAAAATGAAAACAAAATAAAAGAAACACACTAACTAGCATTACATCTCTAGGCCTAGACACTAGGGAGAGCTTAGTTAATAAACATGAATAAAACACACAACTAAAATAAAAAATAAACCTTCTTTTACTTTCTTTGGATGCTCTAAAATGCTTGTTGTAGTGGCTTACTCTGGTTGTGCTCCTGAAATCTGCTTGGCTTGGCTTGGAATCAATTTGGCATGGTAACACTAATTGCAATGGCTTTTAAAATTATTTGTGCATTATAACTTTGCATTATCAAGACTTAAAATTCATGTGGTGAGGCCTCTTATTTATAGATTTTGATAATGTCTATTATCAACCCGAACTGTCCATCCTAAGATTGAGATGTGTGGTTGAAGATTAATTCAATTTTTTAAATTAAGATTATAATTATCCTCATCATGATATTATAAGAAGGGGAAATTAAGAGTCATGGAGGGCATCATGAAAGGCATTGATGAGGCATGGAGGGCATGAATCCTAATATTTATGGCATTTATGGCCTAGGGATGTCTTCCCAAGAAATAAGGTCACCCGATGATGCAAATATTTAACATTCATTTTTAAAAACAAGTATTCAAAAAGTTTCTATGGAATTTTTAATTAGGCCTTGATTTGGGTTAATTGCCTCTTAAGCATGTTTAAGCACTTTATGCACAAATTACTCAAATCGATCAGAATGTCTTGTTATTGGTCCAAAATTCAATCGGATTGGATTTGGAAGTCACTGTTAGATGCATTGGATCCATTATCCCATTTAGGATGTTACCAACAACAAATAACAAAGGCATGTGTCTTGTGCAAGAGATTTGATAGGAAATAGCAATCTAGAGCACCTATGTGCAAAATTGGCATTTTGACTTGGAATGATCTGATCAAAGTTAGTTGTCCCATAAATTACATTACCTCATTGATGGATACCTTGGCAAAAATTAGTATTTGAATATTTCAGTTCCAACTCTTTTAATATGCTTTAGTGTTTTTTGGCCAAACTATATATTTTAGTGAAAATTGGTCAAAAGCCTAATTGGAGGTCATTGGTGGTCAGATTCAGGTGTCTAAAAAAATAGCTTAGATCTCACACTATCTTATCCATTTACATGAATCAACATGGTCTATAGATCTTTAGATAATTTAGATCCATGTAGTTGTCTTAAAATTGGCGTATGCATGCTCGTCATTTGATGTCGACGTGAATGTCTTTGATGGATGCATGACTATCAATTTTAAGCACATTCCTAGGACTATTTGCTATCTTAAATTTTACATTTATGAAACTATCATTTGACCTCTGTGTGAATGTCTTTGACGGGACTGTCAATTTTAAGCACGTCCTTGAGACTATTTGTTATCTTAAATATACCATCTACATGAACATCATTTGACATTTATGTGGATAATTTTGATGGGTGCATGATCGTCAATTTTAAGCACATGCTTGGGACTATTTGTTGGCTTAAATTTGACATAAACACGACCATCATTTGACGTCCATGTGAACATCTTTGACGGGTGCACGACTGTAAATTATAAGCACATCTCTAGGACTGTTTATTGGGCCTACCACTTATTATTTTTGGGCTCATTCTTCTTCCTATGCATGCCACTTGGTAGTCTCATATTTTTGTGTGCTTTGTTGAAAGTCTACCCTTGTTTCATACCATTTGATCAAAATTTTCCATGAAAACGTGCATCATTGATCCTACGAAGGTGAAAACTATTTAAATCAAGCTCTAGGATCATATAGAACTTAATATAAAGTTTTCATACTATGGTTTTATTTCATGTTAAATAAACATGACTTAAGACCTTAGGCTGAGAACATTCAAGCTAAGCTTTAAGCATAATAAAAGGGACCCCATGAAATAAAAGAGACACGACATAGAGTTTTTTAAACTAAGTCTAAAAATGTATTAAAATGACTGTGGAACTAAAGAGTCTAATGAAATCAATGTCTCAAGGAAATTGTCTTAGGAAAATTATTTTGGGTTTTTTTGTGTTTTGACTTGTTGACTCTATTTTAGGGTATTCTGGTTCTTTATGTTAGGAAATTATTTCAGACTTTTTGTCTATGAAAATTGTTTCGAAGACCAATTTCATCAGATAAAATATTTGAGGCAATTATCCCATCGGGTCTATTTCACCAGGGAAAATGCCTGGGATAAAAAGTCTGAAGGACATAGTTGGGGCAAAAGGGGGTTCGAAGGTTCATTTCAAAGAAGTCAAAAGTTATTCTTTCAAGGAAATTTGTAAAGGGTATACTTTCATAGAAATTTTCCTGGACAAAATGTCTGACACATTTCCTTTGAAGACCAAATTTTGTTCAACAAAATGTCTGAAGGGAAATTTCTTACAAAACAAAAGTTTTGAAGGACAATTTCAAAAGTTCTAAAGGATAATCTTGAAGGGAAAAGGGCCATTTTCGAAAGGCCAAAAGGTAATTCTGTAGGGTAAGTGTCCTTGACAAAACTTTTTAAGGGTAAGTGCCTTCGAAATTTTTGTTTCAAAAAAATTGCATTGTTGAGATTGGTGCCTCCCACCATAACTGTAACCCATAGTAGGAGATAAGTAAGGTGGAGGATCAAGTTGCTCATGACTGACTACACAAAGAACATTCCCCTAGTGGTCTAAGAAAACCTTCAGGTGATGAAGCTCTAATTGGACCTTGAATGTTTGACTTGAATCTAGAGGGTAACATTAGAAATCATAACTTTTTTAGTTACAGAAAAAGCTTTTTCCATACTCTCATTATTAAAACATGCTTAAAATTTCTAGATTTATAAGTTTGAAATAAAATATCAGTATGGAAAATTTTCAAAAATATATTATATCTTGAAGGTAAAAGGGAAGAGTCCCTTACTAGAGATATTTTATAGGTTAACATCTCAAGATTGTATGGTTTCAAAATGGTATGAATCCATCTCTAGGTTGACTCATCATGTGGGCAAAACTAGAAGAGGTGTTTGATGGCTTTTAGATGTTGACAACTTAGGCAAGTAGGATGAAGAACCCCCATGTGCTTCAAACAATTTCCCGTGTGTAGACCTTATAAAGAATACACCAAAGGAAGTCACCCTTTTAGGTTTCATAGAAGCTGCCCAAATGTGATTAAACCTCCTAGCCCAAACTTACTAAAGGAATTGGAGTGACTATGGTGATTAAGAGACTCTATATCAATGTGTTGAGGAGATGAGAAATTATATCCCAACTGAGGATAATAATGGTAGAATGACATGGCTGTAGGCCAAGACCAATCCTTTCACCTTAGCATGAGAGAGGAAAATTTGATCTTGTGTAAGTACTCATTAGGTGTGGAACTCTAAATTTCAAAAATGGATAATGCATATTCCTTGTTAAGTGAAAATTTATCCTTTATCATAAAACAAAGAAGCTAATCCTTAGAGACCTTATAGAACAAATCACCAATCATGAGAATACCCTTCCTAAAGAACCTTAATATTTTGATCCAGGCCACCATGGCAAAGGGGACATTGTGAAAGGTCAACTAAGGAGAATGCCATAATGACTAGGAGTTTATTAAAAGATCATTTCTAAATGCCTCCCACACCCAAATAGGTTGAGGTTTGATCTTTTCTTAGGACTTTCAAATATTATGCATGACAAACATGCCACCTACTTTGACAGATACTAGCAAAGTAAGTGCACTTTGAAATTCTATGGCTTACTAGGTCTTGGTTCCCAGTTATACACATCTTAAACTTGGCTTTTAAAACTAAAAGAAAATGGTAAATAAATATGAAAAACCCACTAATATGTCATTCTAGCTGGGGAAGCGTTTGGCATCAGGACTAGACCAAATGAAGATAATAACTAAGAGGAACTGATAGAGGGTATGGTAAGTTCCCTACTACTTATGGCTCTACTTGAACCAAGGTGAGGTGACCTATGGGGTAGCTTGCTCACATGGAGAGATTTTTCATTTCAACTTTCATGGGGATTATTGGTACAAAGAGACGAAAATGTGACCACAGCACAACCAAGCTCATTCAATCCACTTGGGAAGGATTGTCACATGGAATGAACAAATTCTCTAGATCACATGTAGGCTACTAAAGTCAGATATGAAAGTGAATGCAATCTTCATTCTAAAGAATTTTCAACATGGGTCAAATGAAAAATTGTATCACTATGATTGAATGCACAAAATGCAAACACATGTTATATAGGAAATCCATAAACCAAACAAGAGTGCCTCATAATAAACAATATTATTCATGCACTCAAAGGAAAGTTGAAAAGAAAACATGAAACATTTAGCCTTAAGGGAAGAGAAGACAACCCCATCTATGTTTCTAATATTGGAGCAAGCCCCATTAAAGCACGTCTTCTAAACTACACCTTTGTTGTCAGGTTTAACATCAAGAGTAGTAGGCTATTCATTAGTGTCAATATTACTAATGATGTTGCCAAGCATAACATCTATGTACAATACGTCATTTAGATCATGTTTTGGATATTTAACTACATGTAGAATCTTTGGTTCTCTATAAATTTTGATCATCTTACCCTCCAAAGGAATGGTGGCATAGGAAAGGTCCATTTGTACACTTCCACCCATGCTATCATCCCATTTTAGTGATAGAAACATCCTCCACTTAGGATGGAATTACATAACTACCATATTCATATTCAAATACTTACTTGAATGCACCATCAATTGCACTACCAACCCTTCAACTTGTCCAACAAATAGTACCTCTAATGAATCCATGACATAGCACATGTTAAAAGCTGGTGTAATCTTTATTCCAAGATCATTTAGGATACCTAAGGGCATGACATTACAGGAGGCTCTGAAATCAAACATGTAATTATGGACAATCAGACCATTGATCAAGAGGGTTATATAAAATGGATCCACTTTTAGCTAACATTCTACCAATATAGTCCACAAATACACCTCTAAAGCTAGTTCAACAACCTCTTTTGATTCATAATCTTCTTCTATGGGTGTTGTTGGTTGAATACTTTGTCAATCAGCGTACTGATAAACAAAATAGATCTGATCAGCCAATGTAAGAAGATTAGTCATCCAAATGTGTAGGTTTACCACATCAGAAGGGGACTGATCTCTCCTCTCACCAAAGGGAGGTTCCCTATATATATATATATATATATATATATATATATATATATATATATATATATAAACAAAAAATAATACTCAGGGTTAGGACAAACCATCTATCTCTCTTTCTTCAGAGATGATGCGTACAAATCAAAGGAAAAACTCAAGGTAAATGACATATAGCACTCCTCTTCTTTCAGAAGTAGTATTCAGCAAACCACAAGAATACTCCTGGTAGTAACAAAAAAATGTAGCAAAGGATGTAATAACCAGCAAATTGAGATGCAGCACAAAGACTCGACCTAAATTGCTCAAGAGTAAGATACAAAGGACAATGAGGGCACAAAGTCATCCCAAGGTCTTTTACACAAAAATGAAAAGAAAACACACTAATGGTAATTATGGGGGCACAAAGTCTCTCCACACTCGACTCTTCATGACACCTTCCTAACTATTATCACTAATTTTGCTCTTTGAATTAAAGGAACAAAAGATATATTAAGGAAAAAGACATAATAACAGTTTCCCCAACAACAAAGATATCACAACACAAAGTCTAAAAAATCACTTGCTTTCTTATTCCAATAACAAAATATGATCAACAAACTGAGCTCAAAGTCTCAGAAGTGCCTTTCAATTTGGGCAAAGTTTCGTTCTGATTGTCAAAAAGTGATATATTTACAATAGAAGAGAGTCCCTTATATAGCCTCTTCAAGAAGGACTCAAGAATAATAACACATCATGTTACATTGAAATCTATTAAGAAGACAGGCTAGAACTTTGGGGCATTTACCCATTTGATTTTATCAATGTAGAGGATTAAGTCACGCTACTGAATGTTTGCAACTTTCAATGTCCACTTGGCGATCTGATCCTACCATCACCATTCCTCCTTTTTTGGTTAATTGAATTGAGTAATAGATTCAATTTGCTATTTTATTCCTTCCTCACTTTATGCTGGTCTTGGCCTTGAAGTCTATGAATGCATTTAGGTTTGTAGATTCAAAGGATCAACAGCTATTTTATGAGATTTAAAATTGACGTTCACACGTTAGTCACTATGTTTTCAATGGCTAGTTCGCTGTGTTGAATTTGATGTCTTTGGGTGCGTCACCCCTTGGTCTTTCTTCAGCTTTTCTATTTGACACTTTTTTAGAAAGAAACTGCCCTTTTGGGCCTTAAGAAATGATCTTTGAATGGCCTAAAGGCTTCTTTTTTTACATCTTCCCGAAGGGAAGGTGACCCTTCACTTCAAGGAAGTGTCCTTCTATTCAATAGTCAGGAGTCCCCCGCAAGGGTACCTGCCCTTTAGGGTCCTTCGACAGACTTTTGCGAGTTTCTTGTGGGCATTTTCCCTAGACAAATTCTCACAGACAAAAAGTCCACAGAAATTTCCTGCTAACAAAAAGTTCATGGAAAATGTTCCTATCACTTTAGCCTTGATTATTTCTTCAAGCTTTATGCCCGTAACTTTTCTAAATTCTTTCAGACTTTTTGTCCAAAGGAATTCCTTTGGACAAAAGTCTGAAAGAATTATGATTGTTTGCCTTAAACAAAATTTTTGAAAGAATTACCTTTGCGGCCTTCTTTGAAAATGACCCTTTTGAAGGGTAATTTTGTTGACCAAGTGCCCTTCGCAAGGGAACTTGTCCTTCAAGAGGCTCTTTGAACTTTTTCCATTTAAACCACTCCATTGAACCAAGTTGATGAACCTCTCTGTTGAACCACTTCATTGAACCAATCAGTTGAACCAAGCTTTGAACCAAAATGGTTCAAGCTGATGGTTCAAGCCGATAGTTTAATTGAATGAACCAAGCCTTTAAACTATTTGTTTGAACCAATTGTTGAACCAAGTTTTGGTTCAATAGTTTAAATGAATCCTTTAAATCATATGTTTGAACCCACCTTTAAACCAAAATATGTTGAACCAACCGTTGAACCGAGCTTTGGTTCAATAATTCAAACAAAGCCTTGAACTGATTGACGAACCATTTGATTGAACTAAAGGATGAACCAAAATGTTGAAACAAAGTAGATGAACCTATTGAACTAAAAGCATTAAATCGATTAAACTCATTGAACCTTTGAACCAAAGTGGTTCAACGGTTCAATGGTTCAAGCCTCTTTTGCTTGAATGCTTACCGATAGATATTTTTGATTAAATCAAGGCATTGAACCAATCCTAAAAATTACCAAGTGTTAGAAACTGATTCTTTTAGTTGAACTTGCCTGCAGAAGCCTTTGAACATGTATAAACGACCCTGCCTATAGAGTCTATAGAAATCAAGTCTGTAGAAATCAACTTGTAAAGCCCATTGAACTTGGCCTACAGAATCTTTAGATTCTCTCTTCCTGCTGAGTCCATAGCTTTTTCCTTCCTATAGAGTCCATAGATTTAAGCCTGCAGAGTCCGTAGATTTCTAAGAAGCTTGAAAACTGAGGAATTTGAATGCCCAGGACAAATTTTGTAAAGGGAAGAGACAATTTTGGTATGTAGGACCAAAATATTTCAAATGTTGTCCCAAAAATGAGTGATATTTTTGGGGGACAATAGGTGTTTCATGTAAATCAATTTCATTTGCAACTGATTTCTCACCAAATTCTAAGTATTCAAATGCCCTCTTCTTATGTCTAGGTATTCTCAATTATTCAATAAGTGGCACAATGATTTTAAATTGGATCAACACTTAGGCCATATCACATATGCTATACTGAGGAATAGGAGTATTTGGTGGAAGGGTAACAACACCTTCATCTAGAATACAATCACTCAATGTTTAAACTAGATTAATCTAGGATAGATTTGCATTCTTAACAACAATCTTCAAGGGTGGGTTTATTTTAACATCATTTGGACCCTTATGAATGCCAAATAGCAAATGTACTTTATTTTTATTAGGAACACCTCTAGGCTTAGCAACTTGGGACATGGGTGCTATTTTGGAAATATTTAGGACTTCTATAGTTTTCTTTAGTTCCTTACTTGAATCCTATATCTTTAAAATTGTAGGGGCAGTGTCTTGAGGAGTAAAAACTTGATACTTGCTTCTCAAATAATATTCTTTCTCTTGGGCACCTACTGCATTAATTAACAATTACATGTCCTCAACTGATAATGTCCCCCCATCATATATTATTATAATAAATGATCTTAAAAACTCAAAATCATGATTTGGGAATTCATATGCTTGTGTTATATTAACATCCCAAGCAAATTCACAAGTTGGGACACATAACCTTTTGACCTTACTCCAAAATTTATTAATAATAGCAACACTCAATAATTTCATGGAGGCAGTCATCTTAATTCAGGATCTTTGACAATTGAACATCAAATTCTCATCTTTGGATGATGCATACTCAAGTTCATCTACATTTTCATCAATTAGATTAGCTATATCACATGAAGGATGTGGAAGGAAGCACTTGTCACACCAATCAATGTCAATGTGAAAATCTACCACATTAACTTTGGCATTTAATGGATCAAGCACTTATTTTCTTTTCCCTCTATTATATTTTTATCTATTCTTTCTTCATGTGTTATCTTGATTATGGAAAATAGGCCTTCCTTGTGCTTGATTCAAATTTGGAACCCTTTGACTAGTAGACACATGACATATCTTCTTTTCATCTTTAGCCATCTTGTATGACATGTATTAGATAATAGAGGCTAAATTTTTAACCATCTCCTCAAGGTTGGTTGTATTAGTGGACTGCATTTTTCAAGATTGACCAAATTTACATCAGCGTGCTTATTCATGATATTTCCCATAGCCTTTATATTAGTCTTAATTTGGATGGCCATATTGAATGCCAACTACAGGTTCATAGGATCCTTGTCCCTCAGGTAGTATTCAACGTTCTTGTCAAAGGCATCATAATATTTGATCAAGTATATTGTATCATTAGGCCTTATTTACTTAGGTAGCCATATCATATCCTTGTTGAACCTTATATTGAAGTCATGCAAACACTCATCGGGGTTCTTTTTGATGTTTTCAAATTTATACAAAATAAATCTTAGATCAACTCTATCACCATACTAAATTCTAAAAACATTCTTCATCTCCTGCCATAAATCAATGCATCTACAGGGAATGGAATTGAACCATTCTTGTGCATCTTCTTTCAACGTATGCACACACAACTTAATAAACACATCCTCATACTCAATCTCATAGGCTTCAATGATATTGTGAAAAGCCCTCAAGTGTTGATCACTACTCACTGCATTATTCCTTTGAAACTTTAAAAGGTGGTTCCTGACTTCGTTTGGGACTTTACTAGGATAGGCTTCCATGTCACCAAAATTATTAGGCATGAATCTAGGAATGTATAATATAGGATGCTCATTCTCATCTTGGTCCCTATGCCTCATGATTAGTTAAAATGAAGGTTAAGGAAAATTTGGCAAAGGGATATGAGTGGGTGAATGAGGTGGACTTGTATGATAAAACATAGGAGTACATCCAACTGGTTGAGAAGGAACTAAAAAATATATGGGACTATAAGTTTTAGAATGACTAAGGGAGCTATGACTATCCTCAATAATGGGGAGTTAAACAAAAATTTCAAGATTATAAGAATCTTGGCTACCTAGACACTATTTTTTAACTGAACTTTGCCCTTCAATAGGCCTCTAAACTTGTCTCTATCTTCTTTGATGAATGCTTAAGGGAGAGATAATTTTTGTAGATGAGTCATATTTGAAGGATGATATATGTCCTAGCATTTCGAGCAAGAAACAACATAAAGCTGAAAATTAAGATATTCAAAATAACCAATCTTCCTTGAAACTAGATAATAAAGTTGGATTTGCCACTAGAATCAAAATTCTAGAATATAATAGTTAAGAAAATGGTTGTGATACATGCTAAAAATAAACTTTACTAAATTTCATGATGAGATATAAGGTAAAGACATTGAAAATTCCAAAATTATGTTCAAAAGTGAAAAAACACCTCCAACATGTAATTTTAATAGTTCTTTGCATTAAATATAGCGTAAGTCAAAATTTCAAATCTTTCAATTCCTATCACATCTCTAGTGGATTTTTATGGCATTGATAGCCAAGATAGTCCAAATTTATCAAATAAAAACATATAACTTCACAAGATGAAATACTTAAAGCTCAATATAAGATTCCCTGATAACACAAGTGACCTAGACTTCAATTTACTCCTTGGTGATTGTGTCAAATGAGTGTTGGTTCCCAAGTGTACACCTCTTGTGTTAAACCTTGTGAACGTGAATAAAATGGTAAATAAAGATGAAAAACCCACTAATATGTCATTTTAACTAGGGAAGAGTTTGGCATCAAGACGATACCGAATATAGATAATGACTTAAAGGTACCAACAGAGGGAATGGTTAGCTCCTTGCTACTTTTGGCACTACGTAAACTAAGCTGAGAGGACCTATGGGGTAGTTTTCTCCCATGGATATATTTTACATTTCAACCTCCATGGGGATTATTAGCACAAAGAGACACAAATGCGACCAAGGCATAACCAAACTCATTCAATCCACCTAAAAAAGGTTATCAAAAAAATGATCTAGATCAAATATAAGCTACTAAAGATAGATATAAAAGTGGCTAAAATCTTCATTCTAAATAATTTTATAAAAACATGAGTCAAATGGAAAACTATAGCACTATGCTTCAAAGCACAAAATACAAACACATGTTATATAGGCAAGTTTTTATGCATTTGTAGAGCAAATAACACTTATAGTATGAAAAGGGTGTATTATTTGTAGGTTAGGATAGGTTAGATAATTGTAAGAAAGGGTGGTATGGTGGTGGCTTTTAAACAATAGGGTATCTTTTAGTATTCATGATAATATTCCTTTAGAAAAATATAGCAAAAACTCATAAGCAGACTAATGGGAAATACTAAATTATCATTGAAAGACTAGAACATACACTGAAACTAAACTTTCAAGCACTTTTCCCTATCAAATCCATAAACATAGGGTGCCCTAACAAGTTATTAAACAACACATCCTAAAATAATGAAGAAAGGGTTTATAATCTAGATCTATGCTCACAATGATAACCAATAATGAACACAAACCCAAATGTCCAATCAACATAACTTGTAAAATGCACTGTTGTAGTTCATCAACAAGAAATAGTAAAGAACCACAAGCATTTTATTTCACTTGAAAATAAATATTACATAAATTAGTTTTTCAAAATGTTTTCATGGGGACAATCATGGTGATATTTTTCCATGTTGGACAAGGGAGACATAAACATACTCTCAATTCTTGCTAATGGTTTTACACTTTCAACCATATTATCAAGGGAGACAAGATCTAAACAAAGTAGTTGATCCATTTTTTTTAGAACCTAGACTGAAATAAAATGAAAAACCAATAACAACCTATAATAGAAGAATAGCCTTATATTTAAAATTAAGTAATGGGGGTTGCATTTTGAAACTTTCAAAATTGCAGTCAACACTACAAAGTACTGGGAAGATGCTCCTAGATAGAAAAAACTATAACCACAATTGAAATCTTCAATTGGATCAATACTTAGGCCATATCACATATGCTATACTGAGGAATAGGAGTATTTGGTGGAAGGGTAACAACACCTTCATCTAGAATACAATCACTCAAAGTTTTAATTGGATTAATCTGGGATAGATTTGCATTCTTAACAACAACCTTCAAGGATGGGCTTATTTTAACATCATTTGGACCCTTAAGAATACCAGATAGCAAATGTACTTTATTTTTAGTAGGAACACCTCTAGGCTTAGCAACTTGAGACACGGGTGCTATTTTGGAAGTATTTAGGACTTCTATAGCTTTATTTAGTTCTTTACATGAATCCTATATCTTTAAAATTATAGGGGTAGTGTCTTGAGGAGTAACAACTTGATACTTGTTTCTCAAATAATATTCTTTCTCTTGGGCACCTACTACATTAATTAACAGTTACATGTCCTCAACTGATAAATTTCCCCCATCATATTTTTTTATAATAAATGATCTTAAAAACTCAAAATCATGATTTGGGAATTCATATGCTTGTGTTATATTAACATCCCAAGCAAATTCACAAGTTGGGACACATAACATTTTGACCTTACTCCAAAATTTATTAATAATAGCAACACTCAATAATTTCATGGAGGCAGTCATCTTACTTCAGGATCTTTGACAATCGAACATCAAATTCTAATCTTTGGATGATGCATACTCAAGTTCATCTACATTTTCATCAATCAAATTAGCTATATCACATGAAGGATGTGGAAGGAAGCACTGGTCACACCAATCAATGTCAATGTGAAAATCTACCACATTAACTTTGGCATTTAATGGATCAACCACTTATTTTCTTTCCCCTCTATTATGAATTTTATCTCTTCTTTCTTCATGTGTTATCTTGATTATGGAAAATAAGCCTTCCTTGTGCTTGATTCAAATTTGGAGCCCTTTGACTAGTAGACACATTACATACCTTATTTTCATCTTTAGCCATCTTGTATGACATTTATTTGACAATAGAGGCTAAATTTTTAACCATCTCCTCAAGGTTGGTTGTATTAGTGGACTGCATTTTTCAAGATTGACCAAATTTATATCTGATTGCTTATTCATGATCTTTCCCATAGCGTTTATATTAGTCTTAATTTGGATGGCCATATTGAATGCCAACTACAGGTTCATAGGATCCTTGTCCCTCAGGTAGTATTCAACCTTCTTGTCAAAGGCGTCATAATATTTGATCAAGTATATTGTATCATTAGGCCTTATTTACTTAGGTAGCCATATCATATCCTTTTTTAACCTTATATTGAAGTCATGCACACATTCATTGGGGTTCTTTTTGATGTTTTCAAATTTATCCAAAACAAATCTTGGATCAACTCTATCACCATACTAAATTCTAAAAACATTCTTCATCTCCTGCCACAAATCAATGCATCTACAGGGAATGGAATTGAACCATTCTTGTGCATCTTCTTTCAACGTATTCACAAACAACTTAATAAACACATCCTCATACTCAATCTCATAGGCTTCAATGATATTGTGAAAATCCCTCAAGTGTTGATCACCACTCACTGCATTATTCCTTTGAAACTTTAGAAGGTGGTTCCTGACTTTGTTTGGGACTTTACTAAGATAGGCTTCCATGTCACCAAAATTATTAGGCATGAATCTAGGAATGTATAATATAGGATGCTCATTCTCATCTTGGTCCCTATGCCTCATGATTAGCTAAAATGAAGGTTAAATAAAATTTGGCAAAGGGATATGAGTGGGTAAATGAGGTGGACTTGTACGATAAAACATAGGAGTACATCCAACTGGTTGAGAAGGAACTAAAAAATATATGGGACTATCAGCTTCTGAATGACTAAGAGAGCTATGAATGTCCTCAATAATGGGGAGTTTAACAAAAATTTCAACATTATAAGAATCTTGGCAACCTAGACACTATTTTTTAACTGAACTTTGCCCTTCAATAGGCCTCTAAACTTGTCTCTATCTTCTTTCATGAATGCTTAAGGGAGAGATAATTTGTGTAGATGAGTCATATTTGAAGGATGATATATGTCCTTCTATCATTTCAAGCAAGAAAAGAAATAAAGCTGAAAATTAAGATATTCAAAATAACCAATCTTCCTTGAAACTAGATAATAAAGTTGGATTTGCCACTAGAATCAAAATTCTAGAATATAATAGTTAAGAAAATGGTTGTGATACATGCTAAAAATAAACTTTACTAAATTTCATGATGAGATATATGGTAAAGACATTGAAAATTCCAAAATTATGTTCAAAAGGGAAAAAACTCCTCCAACATGTAATTTTAGTAGTTCTTTGCATTAAATATAGCATAAGTCAAATTTTCAAATCTTTCAATTCCTATCACATCTCTAGTGGATTTTTATGGCATTTATAGCCAAGATAGTCCAAATTTATCAAATAAAAACATATAACTTCACAAGATGAAATACTTAAAGCTCAATATAAGATTCCCTGATAACACAAGTGACCTAGACTTCAATTTACTCCCTAGTGATCGTGTCAACTGAGTGTTGGTTCCCAAGTGTACACCTCTTGTGTTAAACCTTGAAAACTTGAATAAAATGGTAAATAAAGATGAAAAACCCACTGATATGTCATTTTAACTAGGGAAGGGTTTGGCATCAAGACGAGACCGAATATAGATAATGACTTAAAGGTACCAACAGAGGGTATGGTTAGCTCCTTGCTACTTTTGGCACTACGTAAACTAAGTTGAGAGGACCTATGGGGTAGTTTTCTCACATGGAGATATTTTACATTTCAACCTTCATGGTGATTATTAGCACAAAGAGACACAAATGCGACCAGGGCATAACCAAACTCATTCAATCCACCTAAGAAAGGTTATCAACAAAATGATCTAGATCAAATATAAGCTACTAAAGATAGATATAAAAGTGACCAAAATCTTCATTCTAAAGAATTTTAAAAAAACATGAGTCAAATAGAAAACTATAGCACTATGCTTCAAAGCACAAAATACAAACACATGTTATATAGGCAAGTTTTTATGCATTTGTAGGGCAAATAACACTTATAGTATGAAAAGGGTGTATTATTTATAGGGTAGGATAGGTTAGATAATTGTAAGAAAGGGTGGTATGATGGTGGCTTTCAAACAATAGAGTATCTTGTAGTATTCACGATAATATTCCTTTAGAAAAATATAGCAAAAACTCATAAGTAGACTAATGGGAAATACTAAATTATCATTGAAAGACTACAACATACACTGAAACTGAATTGTCAAGCACTTTTCCCTATCAAATCCATAAATCTAGGGTGCCCTAACAATTTATTAAACAACACATCCTAAAATAATGAAGAAAGGGTTTATAATCTAGATCTATGCTCACAATGATAACCAATAATGAACACAAACCCAAATGTCCAATCAACATAACTTGTAAAGTGCATTGTTGTAGTTCATCAACAGGAAATAGTAAAGAACCACAAGCATTTTATTTAACTTGAAACTAAATATTACATAAATTAGTTTTTCAAAATGTTTCCATGGGGACAATCATGGTGATATTTCTCCATGTGGGACAAGGGAGACATAAACATACTCTCAAATCTTGCTAATGGTTGTACACTTCCAACCATATTATCAAGGGAGACAAGACCTAACCAAAGTAGTTGATCTAAATTTTTTTAGAACCTAGACTTAAATAAAATGAACAACCAATAACAACCTATAATAGATGAAGAGCCTTATATTTATACATTTTTTATCCCTTCAAATCAAATAATGGGGGTTGCATTTTGCAAATTTCAAAATTGCAGTCAACAACCCAAAGTACTGGGAAGATGCTCTTAGATAGAAAAACCTATTACTACAATTGGAATCTTCACCCATTTGTATGAAAAATCATTGCTCTAACTACCTCTATAAATTTTTTTGAAGATTCAGAGCACATCCTTTGATTTATTAGCTGGAGATGCCTTCAAACATGAGCTGGAAGGTGAAAATTCATGGTAGAGACCAAAAAAAAATTGTCCTCATATGTAAGTACTTGGAGATGCCCTTCACCACTTATTGGCATAGCTATAACCTCTTGTATATTTGACCTTCCTCATATACATTCCATATAATAATGTGCTCATGTAATGATTTGATGGGAATATTCTAGATCCATGGCTATTCGAGTGATCTTCCTCTAATGGCCCACCTTGGCCTTGCAATCCTGTAATTTTTATGCCATCGAGGAGCTTAGACAATCACAAAAATGAAAAATGCAAAAGACTTAGGTCATTTTACCTTTTAGCTTTTTGGCTCTAGTTTGTTTTCTCCACTTTTGTTTTCTTCACTTTTACACTTTGTAATTTTCATATTTGATTTTTTCAAGTTAGCATTTTTAGGATTTTCTCAATATTTGTTTTAATGCATAAGTGCATTATTTTCACCTTTTGAATTTTTGGGAAAATTTTAGCCCCTTTTTTGAATCTAAAATTCACAAATTACAAAGTTACATTTTGCACTTGTATTTCCCCTTAGAGAATCCAAAACTTCAAATGCAATTTGCAATTTTGTAAAATTTAAAATTGCAAATGGGGTTCACATTTCTATCAAAAGCTCCTTTTAGGGAATCTAAAAATCCAAATGCATTTTTAAATTTTACAAAATTATAAATTACACTTGGGGTTCCCATTTCCCTGAAAAGAATCGTTTAGGTAATTTGCAACTCCAATTGCCATTTATAATTTAACAAATTGTCAAAATAGCAAATGGCCTTGAAAGTTCCCATTTGCACTAGGACCTTATGTTGACTAGTGGAAATGGGAGATCCATGTACAATTTGTAGTTTGCACAAGTGCAAAATTGCAAAGTTGAATTTCTCCTCAAAATCTCCCTAAAGCTTCTATTTGGGTTGACTTTTATTCCATTGGATTTAACTGGAGGGATTAGGAGAGTTCACCAAAATTTGAAAATTGCTTTTTTGAGACTTTCATTTTACAAGTTGCTCTTCCCACTAAGATTTCCCATGGAGTTTGGGGCCTCATATGAAATTTTTGGAAACTTGCAATTTTTGGATTCTTCTAAAATTTAACTACATTTATATCCACTTGGTTCAAAAAAATACCCTATAGAGGATTTTTCTAAAAACCTAGCCCTTTCTCAACTTGATGCATCAACTCAAAAATATATCTTTGTTTGCACAATGTATATGGATCTGAGGCATTAATCAATGAAAATATTTGTTACCAACATAAACTGTAGCAATTCAGAACCATCCCCTTCAAATAAGCAAGATCAAAACCATTTTGAACCTCATTTTTTATGGAATTTTGTTGCAAACTTCAATGAAATCTCTGAGTCTTTATTATTTCCACTATCACCATTATCTGGTCTTTCATCTCCCTTTTCTTTAATTTTTAGATAAGGGCATTGTATCTTTAGCTACTCATATTCTATTACGTAAATGCTAATGAAGAAGAAAGATAATTTCTTCAACTCTTTACCATGTTTAGATGCCTTGATGAATTTCCTAATAAACACATAAGGGGTTGGTAAAGCCACATTAAATTTCAATGCATTGTGTATTGATTGTCCCATTTATAAGACTTCTCTTGTGTAGGCTTTATCTAAAGTTTACATAAAATTATCAACTACATGAATAGGAACCTCATCATACTTGCATGCCTAAAACATAGTTGTAACATTAAAAATTTGTAAATTCTTCCTAAGTTATTAGCATTGTGGATAATATACAAACCTCAAATCCATGCATGATGAAAAGAAAATTAGGATTGCCTTCACCATAAATAAAAAGAAAACCATTTTCTCACTTCTATGAGTAAGAATTTTTCTATGTCCTACCTTAAATGGACTCCTAACTACTATGGATTTATTCATTAGAGATGAGGCTACATGCCCTGCTAGTGGATATCCATCAAATGCATTGATTCCTTTTGTTCCATTTCTTGGAGCTTTACATTCTCCAATGCTTGCAGGCTAAGATATCATATTCAAATGTTACGAATGGATAAATAATAAACTTGATAATGGATTCAATGATAAATTTTGTTTGAGCACAATAAAAAATCCTCTACATATTCTACACCAGAAGAATGTAGACATTCAATGTCTAAACATGTTCTCTCCTATTGATCGCATCTTGTCATTGGTAATCCCCAACATCACATCATCAAAGACTGAAGAACAGCCTTCTCATACCCAATTGTCACCACTAATGGACTTGAAATATGGGATCTTAGTTTAAAATTCATTCCATAAATCTGATACATATGTGCCAAGTCATGATAAAAACCATGAACAACACTATCTTTCATACTATGTGAAAAGTTCACATAGGCCCAAAAGTTGATTATCCCTTCATTCACCATTTTCTTATTCAATATAATATTTAGTCCAACTTGAAAAACAATCCTAGTCCCTACCAATGCCATGATACCTAAGCCAAGGTACAAGGAAAAAATAAGTGAACCATACTACAACACAACAAAATATGTAGGTTGGAGGCTTCAAGAATATGCCTGAAATACCACTCCATCAGTACATGGTACATGTCCTCATTTTACAAGTTGATTACATGTACCCATTATCCTTTTAAATTTCCCAATCATTTTATTCCTACATCTTGCAGGATCCACAAATGCCAATGGACTTTGTAATTTGCATTGTTGTAAATTGCGTTTCATATTCCCATTTTTATCAAGCATGACATTGTTCCATGTGGTCTTCCTACAGTCAACTCTTAAAATTTCCTCAAAGTCACTTTACATTCTATATACTCCATGGGATTCAAAAGTGGTTATGCAATTTGCAATTTAGGAGAAGTTACAAATTGCCTATTAGATTTTGCCTTCTACCATCCACATTCATGCTTCATGTGGTCTTCTATGGAATATAGAAGTGAAGGATAAATTTTCATTTTATAAATTGCACTTCAATAACTAGTTTTATGCCATACTTATCCTATAGACCTTAGCATACATATTTATAATTTCCTTTTGAACCTTAGATCTCTATGGAGCTTCATGGCTCATTTTGCATTGTTCATTTTTACAGTCAATGGGTTGACCTCCACCAATACTTCACATGTTTCTCCAGTAAATAAAAGATTTAAACTTTATTTTATTTTGTGTCTTCCATCCATGTGGGAAGGCTCATTGACATAGTATGGAGGTGACTGCCTACATGGCATTTTGGAATTGTTCTATGCATTAATTTCTCATAAAATGACATAAAGTCTTGGTGAAAATTTGAGAACCAACATTGCCTATCACTAGGGGATGTGTACCCCCTATGGGTGTATAAATAACCCCAAAACACAATATCAGGTTCCAATACATTGGGTCATGGAGTCAAAACTTTAGTAACTTATTAGGAAACATGCATGAAAGCTTGACAAAACATGGCAGACTAAAAAAAATAGATTAAGAAGATATATAAACAAACACATGATAAAAAATAAGAAATGAAACTACATAAGTAAGGCTCAAATCAGAGGGGTAATAAAGCAAAAAAACTATATAATATACAATTATGTACACAATTATGAACTCAGTCAAGGAAGTGTTTTAGAACCCTGCCATTAGTTGGCAGCTCTAGTATTTCACCATCCGATTCTCTCAAGAAGAAAGTGTATTCCCCAATCAAGTATTATAAGGTTTGAAAGTTATTGTAAGAATTTGAAACATCAAAGCCAAAATGGCTTGCCTGGCTGAGTAAGGACTGTGACAGAGAAGGTCAACAAATTAGTCTGCAAGACTAATATATACCACTAGAATTTATGATCTATCTATTAGAGGTTGTCTTGAGTATTTTTAAAGATATTATACATGTATTTTATTTCCTTGAGTGTGTCTCTTTAGGTGTCAAAATCTTAACATTTGATGATTATGTTTTAAACCCAGCTGGCAGTTCAGAGTAAGCTACTTACAAAGAATGGTTTGAACCTATACCCTGAGTTGAATCATATAATGAATTTTTTGATGACCATGAGGTCATGAGTTTTATTAATATGTGAATTTTTTCCATGGGAGTTCATAAAAATGTTGTTTATGCTTCAGCTATTAAAGATAGATTTTATATGTATGCAGAGGCTTATAATGAACTGTGTTTTTAGAAGAGGTTCAAGTAGTGGTTAGACCTAAAAGCTATTATGGACCTAAATTAAATTTGGATAAGTCCTAGTTTAATAACATATTAAGTTATTCTACTATGTATATATTTTAATATCATTTCAAGAAAGACTAAGTGTAACATGCTCTAATGAATGACAAATAGGATTAGGTCTCCTTAAGACCTAAAAGAGGTTTTTTGGTTTTATATGTTATGGCTGACCATTTATATTATTTGATAAATGTTTCTAATTTTTTATAAGACAAATTTTAAATGTAATCCAAGTATGCAAGTGTGCATGGCCGACCAAAGTGTGTGAGATCAAGTGACTTGTATAACAACAAGACTAATTAGGCTAAATTAAAGTGTTAAGAAGTGTGTGTATATATAAGTGAATAAAATATCAGATTGAGGAGAAGAAAGAGGTGATTTATACCATCATATAAGTGTATATAATTATCCATGGATATATAATGGGAGTTCTAAGTATGAAGATCAAGGTCATATGACCTAATCAATCATAAGGAGACCTAAAAAATCAAATAAGCATAGAGGTAGTTTTGAGAAGTATAGAAGAGAGAGAAGAGATGAAAAAGAAACACCATCTATTGAAGATTTCAACTAATGGAAGGGAGAAGTTTACTTGTCTTAGTGGGTTCTTGGTCAAGAGGTGGCTGAGTTGGTGTTGAGTCACTAACGAAACTGGTGCTTCCTTACAAGTAGGTGCTTGCTAAAAGACTTTGTCAAGTTGGTGCTTGATAGACTAGGGTTGTTGATCCAAGTTGAGTGGGTACTCAACTGAATTTGATTCTTTACTTTATAAGACTAGTTTTCCAAGCTATGGTCAGTGGATTTTATTCCCCATGAGGGTTTCCCACTTGTATGATGTGTTCATAGTTTCTATGTATACTCTCTTTACTATGTTGCTAGACTAGTTTATATTGATCACATGATGATGTCGCTTGATGATTGATTAGAATATTTATTCAAGTGTAAGTAAAAGTTTATAAGGACACTTATTCACTCCCCCTCTCAATTATCTTGCTTCCATAAATTTCATCCAACATCTCATTGAGAACCATGTGGTCAATATTAAGTAATGTCACATAAAAGACCAGGTTGCATAAATCTTCACCAAACCTATAGCAAGAAATAAATACATGTTTATCAAGGATATTATAGGGTAAAGGTATTTGTCATTGAGGGAGGATTGTTTACAGTTCCTCCTTCATCTTGATTATACATTGGTACCTAATCAATGACTTTATTTCTGAGACCCATTTTCTATGTTTTATTATTTGCCCAAGTTACTCTTTCAAGAGGAATCTAGAGAAATTATCTAGTGATAAGCTTTCTTTGGGTCTTCACCTAGGTAAGTTTGACCTAAATTATTTTTACCCATGTGTGATATACACTTTGATTTTTATAGTTAAAAAGCAGATATAATTTCTAGGTGTGCATATAATCAACTTTCTTGGTGTGCATATAATCAAATTTATTGGTGTGCATATGCTCAATATTATTTTCACAACCAATGGTGGCATTCGGTACTTGGTAGGTAATATTAATTTCTCAAATAGTTTCTTTTCAAATTGACAAATGAGATCTCACTCACCTTCCCTCAATTAATATAAATAAACAAAACTCTAATTCTATAAGTTTTTCTTAGGAGATAGTTGAAAGAATCATTCTATCATTAAATCGATTTAGTTTTTAATATTTAAATTTCCCCATTAGTGTGGTTAAGGTCAAGGTTATCTTAAGGAAATTGACACATTTCATAATTGATTTTGACATCCCTAGCTTCTTAAATATGATTTCAAATACACCATAAACATTACTATCTTTCTAAGGCCAAATTGATATGTTATTATTTTCAACTAAGAATGAGTCAAGTTCTTTAGACCAATGTAATATTCTAATATATCCTCATTCTAATTCTCTTCTTCTCTAGGATTTTTAACTAAATCTAGGTAGCCTAAGGGCATAGGAAAGGGATTTTGGCTCTATATCTATTTATATGCCATTAAAGGGCCTTGAATGATAAGTTGATCTAGGAGTGTTTCCTTCTCCAAGGAGATATCATTTTCCTTTGAATTTTCCTCTTCTTTAGGTAGTGATTCTAAAGAACTAAACTTTTTTTAGAGAAACTTTCTTCTAGCTTTTAGACCTTTTTCAAAATCTCATTTTTTTTAAAATTTCCTTGAAATATTCTTTTCTTTTTTGTTAGATTATTCTCTACTTTGGGTAGTCCCTTAAAAAATTCCCATGAGCATGATAGATTTTACATCTAAATTTTAAATTTTATCATTCTATATCTTGTGTCCATTTTCTAGACTTAGATTTGAGTTTGATAGCTAGGGGTAAGGGTTTGGAATTATCCATGTTGTCATAGATCCTAGTGTATACCACCATATTGCCTACCTTCATGGATTTTTCCATGCACAAATATTCTCTAAGTTGGTTCTCAACTTGCTCAAAGATCTCCTCTTTCCATAGTTATTTTGGAAGTCTAGTCAACTGGGTTTAGTCCAGATCAAAATATAAATCATCTGATTTAGACTTAAAACCCACATCCTATGGCCTCATTTAGAGACCAACACGTTTCATGAAACAAGGTCCTCTTTATTATCTTTCATCCTTTTATTTTTCATGTTCAAAATTAATCTAAAAAAACCCTTATAGGAGAAGGTTTAACTTGTTTACAAATATGATATTCCAATTTTTCCAAGCCATTTTTTCAAATCTCTTGCACTTAGCCAATATCTCATGAATTCACATATTAGGGCATATTCTTTGAGGTGTAATATTGTGGGTTTGATTTTTTTTGTATTGAATCTATATGATAGGTATTTTTCCCAGTCCATGGTTGATTTGGGTGGAAAGTTCCTTTGATTGCACAACTTTATAGTTTGCTTGTTTTGGCAAGCTTTCCTCTTATCAAGTCCTAATTATTGAGTCATACTTGTCACTTGTAAAGTTCTATTTTTTGATTTCCATATTTTCCTTCCACTTCGATGATTTCTTGTTGTAAGATTGATGTTTTATTTCTTATTATTAAACCTTAATTATATTATAGTAATAAATTTTATTTTTGTTGGGAATTTTAATTTTTATACTAAATGGTTTTGCTATGTCTATATCTTAATTATTATATTATTATAAAATATATTTTTATGTGTACTTTTATTTGTGCATTATAATTAATAGTAAATATGAATTATTTTAATAAAATATATTATTATGTGTATTTTTGTTCGTGCATTAGAATTAATAGTAAATATGTATTGTTTTGAAATAAAATTAAAATGATTATGTTTTATAAATCAAATGTGTTTTTAAATGAGAAATTGTAAATGAACCGTATATTAAGTCATGTCATAGATAAGATTTGATGGATGCAGTTTTGAACATTTTGACATAGTTTACTTGTATATTATTATGTTGAAATACGTTAAATCATCTCTTAAATCACATCATAAATAATATTTAATGGATGTTTTGAACATTTTGACATATTTTACGTTTAAATTCGTTAAATTGTCTCTTAAATTTTATCATAAATAAAATTTGATGGATGATATGTTGAAATATGTTAGATCGTCTCTTATAATATATCTTTGTTTAAAATAATGTTTATTATATCAATGCATTATTATGTATTCAAGAAATGACAAAATAAGTAAATGTTAAGCGCAAGCTGACTCAGGGAAAGGGATGTTATTGAAAAATCTTCAACTTTAACGTCTAGAGTTAAATTCATATTAAATGCTTGTGGAATTACATAGGCCACGAATGAATTATTGTTGACATATTGGCATCGACAGTGATAAATGATGTATATCGAACTTAAAGATCCGATTTAAACAATAAATGGTCGTGATAAGGTGAATGAGACATAAAAGAGTGACAAATGAATTTTTGAGAGGAAGACTACGTATTTATTGCATAAATTTATTCGAAAACAATTTGAGTTAAATATTTTAAGAAATATTTATCGTAGTGATTTATACGAAAAATAAGAGTTAAAAGATTTTAAGAATTTTTATTTTTTATATAGTTTTTTCGTGTTAATAAGAAAAGTTATCTATGAATTATTTGTTAAAATGCATTGAGTGTTATTTTGTATATTTGAGTTTTGAAGGGATAACATATGCTTCTCATTTAATTCTCTATTTTTTTATTAGTTTACGATGAATTATTACGTTTATAAGAAAGAAGACTAGCATTTTTAAGATTTACATAAAATTCATGAAAAGTCATTGAGTTATTCAAATGCTTAGATTACGTGAAGAACAAGATCATGAAAACAAATTTAAAAAATACAAATTTGAATAGAACAATAGATTTTTGGGAAAAAAACATGTTTTTCTTATTGTCAAGAGTGTGCACTTCAAAAAATATATTCATTCATGTTGAATTTTCTGGGTTTATTCAACTTTCTTTATAGACTTATTTTATGTTGTCTATTTCTACCAATTGCCCTTAGATTCGTGGCATTTCATATATACTTTTAGAATACTGTATTTGTTGTAATACTTATACTAGAATAATCTTTATGATAATTATCTTTTAACAATTTTTTTTGTGATTAGATTCTTATTTTATCATTTTATTTGATGCAATCGTGTTAGACCTAGTTGAATTAGGATGAGTATATGTGCTGCATTTTGATGTAAAACCACTTTCTCCATACCACATTTTGCTAAACTTGTGCTCTCTTAATCCCTTCAAATTAAATCATTCTCTATTTTAATAAATCTAATTTTTTTAGGACTTATTCTATATATTTAAAATTATTAGCCCTATCTCTTGTGTGTGTTATTCAAACCCTAGTTTTGAGTAATTATATATAAACACCCCACTAGTTGAAATGTTAGATTAAATGTATATCTTGTTGATTTTGTTAAAATTCCTTTAGTTAAATCTAAAGCTTATTTTGAAAATAAAATGGTGTCACTCAATGATATTGATGTTAATTCTATTATTGCATATTCTATTTTAAATGATGTCAAATTCATTTGAATGGTAGAGATGAAAGTCTTGGTATGTTTTTAAAATAAACATTCGAGCTAATCCTAAAGAAATAGATACAATATCTTATGTGTTGAAATATTTTCAATAACAAACCCTAGGTCAAGAGTCCCCAACTGAACAAACAATCCAATATATAAGCTATTGACATAAATAATAGATATTTGAATGATAACTATGAACATCAAACCCATTCAAGGTATCTTTCCATACCTAATGATTTGGTAATATCCCAACTTTCTTCTAAAATTATTTCCCCTATTCTTTCCATCCCTTCCAATGTTGTTTATGTTTCTCTTCCTTTCAAAATGCATCAATGCTTTTCAAATTCTTCCAACTCTATCACTTGTTACTTCTCAAACTTCTCATCCATATCAATATGTTTCTTAAATTTTGTCTCTTCTTCACAATATTTTTGAATCTAAATATTTGTATAATGCTCTCATTCCCACCTATTCTACCTCCACTTGACTTTCAAATTTTTACATAGCTACTATGATGAAACCTTATGTGATGTTCAATAAAAACTTAAACTACTTTCTCAAGGGTCTCCAAATTTAAATACTAGGGTCACTTCTTAGCATATTTTAATTATCCTATTAGATTATGGCTTTTACCTATATAAATTTTTATTCTAAAGTTTTAATTATTTAATAAAGAAAATCATTATATTTTTCTTGTCTACATTTTTCACATATTGAGAAACATTTTTCTAATTTATTTCCTACAAGCTTTAAAAATCATGCCCTTGTTTAGTTCTAATCATTACCTTGTAGATACATGCATATTCTTTCACTGCTTTAGTTTAACATTTTTGATCTCATTTTTTCTATAAACATTGGCATGAAAGTCATATTTACACAAATTATCAACTTAAATAAGAAACTAATAAAAATGATAGTAATTATGTCATTAGATTCAGGACAAGAATTGTACAAAAAAGACTCACCAATTACATGATAGTGAATTATGATGTATATTTTATCAAAGATTAATTTTAATTATTAAACACAATTAGCTAGTCTTTAATAGTAACCTATCATTTGATGATCTTTGTCATATAGTTAGAAACTATGAAATAAATATTTTAGAATACAACATGCATAAATTTGGTACAAATGTCACTACCTCTATTGAAGCCAACTTTCATGGTAAAACAAACTTTAAAGCTAAGGGAAATAATTTTTTTTTACTTTAAGAATGAGGCCAAAAATGTATTGAACATGGCGATCAACCACTTAAGAGGCTATTATTATCACACCAAAGAGAATGAAGGTGAATCAAAATATTAAGTGAAAATCCTCAAAATATGTATAAACAATTATTTGAATATGATATGATTACTTTACCTCCTATCAGAGAATTGAATCTATCTACTTTTTTTAAGGGATATAATGCTATTGAATTTTGTGTTTATCATAGTCTTACATGGCATTATTGAAATATGCGCATTACTTTGCAACATAAGTTCCAAGTAGTCATAAATAACAATCAAATTCAATTAGAGGGTACCCACAATAATTTGAAATGAATGTCTCAACCAAATTAACATTTTAAAATATTTACAAAACCTCTTTTAAATCATGCCACTCATTATAATGAAGAAGGTAATATTTATATGGTGAATACTATAGAACCACCACAACTTTTTAAGCCTCATCCAATTGATGCAACTAAGAAAGAGCTTCTTCAAATTCTATTTTGTGATCATGAGATTCTAAAAGATAATTATAGCATTGGAGAACTATTCATGCAAGCTTTTATATGTACATATTTATAAGAAATTAATAGACTTATGATTGATTATAGTTCAAGTATAGATGTGTGTAAGCAAAAGTTTTTCACTAATATTAGATATAATTAAAGATAATTTTGAGCATGTACTATTATAGTTAAAATTGGATATTATGGGATTATAAAGAAACTTACTTAATTGTATTCCCTTCCCTATCATAATAAATCTTAATACAGATTTTATTTCATTTTATGTACTATAAAATAATAAAATATATGATGTTTTCTTTGAAAAGTTGTGGATTAACCAAATGAGATAATTATTGTCAGCATTGCAAGAATTCTTGAAATTTATTCATACTAATCAACTAACTACTATTCGAAATAATATTTATGATCCTTCAATACAAATTTGAAATAAAATTTTACTCAAATAATTATCAAAAAATAATTGATCATAAAACCTTAAATAAACCTAAAGTTCAAGTATCACCATTCCACGTGCCTAGTGTATTTATCACACCTTCTTACGCCTATCCACTGTGAAATACCACACTTTACTCGCTAGGTGCATCTGCTCTCCACTGTATTGCGGTTCAAAAAATGAGATTAGGCAACAATTTTTTTTGAAAGAACTAATTGACAAGGATACCAAATAGAATGACTTGTTGAAAAGAAAAATTATTAGGACATTGGAGTCCACTAAATGTTCATTTTGGTATATATCAGCAACCCATTGCATAAAACAGTCAGACAAACCCAAACGCTTGTAAATACAATTGTGGCCTCATTCCAGGAAGTTTAGACAAACATAAGTACGAAAGCGTAATCATATATCTACCTTCCCACAAGACTTGAGAAGTCGTCGTTGGAAGATATTGAGGTAAGCGGCTTTATTAATAAACTCTCTGCATATGATGCCACAGGCATTGTAGTCGGAAGATGAGGCGCTGTAACTTCTAAATTCAGTAACCTCAGCAGATGCTTCATTTTGGGTCTTGCAGCTGCATCAGGATGAGAACACCATAACCCTACCACTATCAATTGTTCCATTTCTATCTTTTCAAACTCTCCATTTAATCTGACGTCTGCAGCCTCCAAATCCCTGCCTTGACCATATAGATCCCATGCCCACACAACAAGCCGCATGTCAAACTCTATCAAACTCAAATCTAGGGCTTGTTTGCCCGACGATAATTCCAAAGCCACAGCCCCAAAGCTGTAAACATCTGATTCTGGACTAGTTTTTCCTGATGCCACACATTCTGGGGCAAGGTACCCCAATGTCCCAGCAGCCCGTGTGGTCTGAGCTAGACGCTCATGATTAAGCATACGCGCTAAACCGAAGTCCCCAAGATTTGCAATGAAATTGGAATCGAGCATAACATTACCGGATTTCACATCTCGGTGTACAACACATTGATCCAATTCCTCGTGAAGATATAGCAGTGCAATGGCTATTTCACGAGCTATTTTATACCTAAAACTCCACTGCAACACTGGATGATCTTCTATTTCTTCTTCGCCTACTCCTCTTCTGAAAAGATGTCTGTCCAGGCTTCCATTAGGCATATATTCGTACACCAAAAGCAACTGGTCTCTCTAATGGCACCATCCCAAAAGTTGAACAAGATTGCGATGTCTCAAACGGCTAACTATACTCACTTCTGTGATAAATTCTTTAATCCCTTGTCTTGATCCTTCTGAGATGCGCTTTACTGCAAAAATCTCATTTGTTTGTAGAAGAATGCATTTGTATACTCCTCCAAATCCTCCCTGCCCACGCTTTCGAGTTTCGCTGAAATTGTTTGTTCCAGAGATGAGATCATCAATATTAAACCTTCGGGGGATATGATGTAAAATCTTGTCAAGTTCCATTTCAGGTAATCTTTGTCCACTGATAATTGCAAGTCTCTTTCCTCTAACAAAAGCAAAGTAGCCCCAGATCACCAGCGCACCTGCAATACAAACCACAACACCAGATCCGACACTCAGAATTATGTTTGTGGAACTGTTTACTTTTTTCTGCCCTTTTTCTTCAGAAGGACTGTTTTTGGAATACAAGCTGCTGTTGAAGCTCCATGAAAAAATGTCGTGCGTCTCCGTTGAATTCACAGCTGCAGACGAAAACCCTATCACAATATGTTCAGTTAAATATTCAGACAAATCTACAGATTGTGACAAAATGCAATTTTGGGGGGATTTCCGACTATGGGAGCCATTGGTAATATATACTCTGAGCATTGCTTCTGGGCTATTGTAGTCAATCCATGCATCCCATCAAGATCCGTTATTTAGACCATGAAACTCAGCTTTTCGCAAATAATCATTATAAGAGTCCTTTACAAAAGTGCCCACAACCAAATCCCTACTCGCAAATGCGACAGCAAAGAAATCAGAGCGTCCATCTGCAGCAAGACCAAACCAGTCTTTGGTTATGAATTGTGGAACACTGAGAGCGCCATCTTCAGATGACATGAAGAAGACTATTCCGTCGGCCCCCAATAATTCATGGCAAACTGAAAGTGCTTGCTAAACTGAGCTATAGACGAAAGTTGAATAATAGTCTTATTATAAACAGTTCTCCCTGCTGTTTTATTCCCCAAGCTTGTATACTTTAGACTCGTACTATTTGTAAGATGGACAACATCGTCAGAGACTGTAGCATCGCTCACAAAATGAATTTCAGCTGTTTCGTTTGACCCAAATCCAGTGAAATTGAAGCTTAGAGGTTTTTCTGATAGCCCTTCCAGAATGGGAATACTAGCCGTGTTTGCACAATAGAGCAAACATGCTAAGAAAAAATAATCTGGAAAAAACAATGGTGCCCATATTGCTTACAGGTAACGGTGACATACGAAGGAGGAGAACAGAATCTCCCTCCCTAAACATCCAATTCATTTCCGTTGCTAAAATCTTTGTGTGGTGTAATTTTTCTCTCGAATCCCAAACAGAAGCCCCGGCAATCACTATCAACCTTTTAATATGAATCATAAATATGGCGGACAACATTTTGCTGGTTAAAGTTACAATTTAATGAGTGGTCAATGAAGATGATAATTATTTATTTTGGTCGGGTATTTTTGGTGCGTTTTTAATGAGTGATCATTGTTTTAATAAGAGTCGTGTAACAGTCCGTTCCTTTTTTAATAAGAATAAAAATTTATATATATATATATATATATATATATATATATATATATATATATATATATATATATATAGTCATCAGAAATATAATTTATCAGTAAATAAAATAAGATATTATAAAGATTAAAAATATATATTTATTTAATTTAATTTATTATAATTAATATTTGTATTAGTGGAAAAAATAATTAGTTTGTTTTTAATAAGAAAAAGTATATATATATATGATTAGAAATATAATTTATTAAGAAATAAAATAAGATAATTTAAAGATTTAGAAAAAAAAAAATTAATTAAATTTATTGTAATTAATATTTATATTAGTGAAAAAAATAATTAATAAATATGTAATGCGATTGTTTGGAGTGTATGGTATCGTTGAATAGTTTATGGAGTCTTAGAGAAATTCACTAAAGCTTACAAATATTATTTCGTGAAGCCTTCAATTATTATATATTGGTTAAGCAGTTCAAAATAAAATTATTTAGTTATGGAACATGTGATCATATGATAGCTCTTATCTATTGAAGACAATAATTAGGGCACATTGAACATCATTTCTAAATGTACGGATAATAATAGTAATGAAAATCTTTAGTTCAAACTTGTGGAAGGTAAATATGTTTATATAACACTGTTTATAAATTGATATTTTGAAAAGTGAAAAAGACAAGGAAACAATTATTGATTACAATTTTATACTAAGAGTATAAATAAATTGTCCATTAAAAAAAAATTATAATAAAAATATCCTTAATTAATTAAGATTTTATATTATATTTTTTCTATGAAATTTTTTCTATTAATTTAATTTTAAATAATTGTTATAAAAAATTTAATAACATATTTCTTTTTAGTATTTTATAATCAAATGTTTAATAATGACTATATTTATTAATATTTTTTATCCATCTCAATTTATTTGATAAAGAGAAAAAAATTCCTTGAAATCTTACATTTTATGCTTTTCCCATTGATATTTGTAAATTTTATTTCCTTGCACGAAGCTAAGCGCATGGCTAAGAGCTATTACTCATAATTTTGATTCCTTAGAGATTAATTCGACCCACCCAATTAATATAGCGGAAGGAGATTACGTTACGGTTTTAATTAAGCTGGAGGCTTATTACAGAAGGCCGAAGCCCTAAGATTCGTCTCATAAGAGATAGAATAGAAGAATATGTTGTTTGTAATTTTTTGGGGTGTGGATTGGCCGTAATTTTTTGGAGGTGTGGATTGGTTACGTGTTCACGAGCATGGCTGCCGTAATTTAAAACATGAATAATGGGTTTATAGTTAAAAAGATTCTTTTTGTTGGGTAGGTTTCCAATTGTCGAATTATAGGCAAGAGCCGAGCCTGCAATCCGTTGTGGCGAAGAAAATTGCGGAAACTGCCAAGGAATTACAGCTCCAGGTTCAAGAGAAAAACATCAATGGAAACCAAACGGACGGGGATGAATTCAATCCTGTTGATAAACTCAAAAGCGGGTTTTCTCGCTTCATACCAGAGATCTACCAATAAGTTGTGCCATTGTTTTTATTAATTCTTCTGTCTTTGCAGTCAAAGCTATTACGAAATACATAACTGGATTTTTTATTCAGGAAGAAAACGTATTTGTTTGGTTATCTCAGGCTCTATTCTGGCAGCCGAAGTCTGTTTACTTGAAACCCTCCTTTTCCAAATAAGCCAGCACTCTTTTAGGTGAAGTGAAGCAGGGGATGGCCAACATCACCCTTACTCTGTCTTTATTCTGAAGACGCTTTTCCAAGGAGCAACAAAAGTCAGTTTCAGCTTTTTTGAGGCAGAGGAATTATTTATCGATAGATTTGGAACTGGCAGCATATAATATCCATGTATTCCTTGAGAAACAAGCATTGCATTTATAAGTTCTTTGACTATTTTTGCTGGTTAATGTTAAGAATTGCCACGAGTCTTCTTGAAACAAAGAGGGTTGTATGAGCTGCAAGGATGATTGACGATGGAGAATCCTCAACAGTCAAGGTACCTGCTTCTTTTTGTCTAAGAACTGATTAGAACGAAAAAGTGACAATTGTAGCCTCAAGCCATGGAAAGTTTATTTTTAAAAGAATCAGATATGCTTGATATAGAATTGGTCGGATAAACAGGTAATTACCGATAGCGTTGAAATGCTTTGATAATGTTCTCAAAACCTTTATCTTGCTGCGGCTATTATTTCTCATAAGAAATTCAAAGCAAACAATGTTTTGTTTCCCCACTGGAGGACTTAAGTGACTCGCAGTGCCCATCATGTATTGACAGATGCATGGGAAAATAGCATGACCATCCTTCTGCATTCATCTGCAACACATCAACGGATTCATGCCAACCAGATTTCAAAGACTAACATGGCAATTTGGGTACAAAATACGTTGGGTGTGGGGATGATGGAGACTTTAAGATATAAGCGTATGTTACCAAAAAAAAATAGTTTTTGATAACTGACCTGACGTTGAGCGTTAAATGTCTGCCACTTCCACTTAAGTAATAGCTAGCCATGTAATCTAAATAATTGAACAGAACACATGTAAGTAATTTTTATTTTGTGATATGGATGCAAACTAATGTAAATAGTTAAATACGATAATGTAATTTTTTTTTCTTGAGACAAATGGTAGACCTTTTTAAGTTTTTAAAATGTGAAATGAAATATAATTAAAATAACAATATACGATAGTTAAGTTTTAGCATGTATTATAATAATTTTAATTTTTTAATGTAACAATTAAATATTATATATATATATATATATATATGAAAAGAAAATATAATATAATATAATATTCAAATATATTAAAATATATATTATAACATAATATTGTATGATATAAAAATATATTTACTAATATAAATAATAGATTATAATAATATAATTATTAATAAATTATAATAAAATATTTACAAATTTTAAATATACTTCAAATTCTAAGTTAAATTATATTGTTTAATAGAAAAAAAAATAGAAAAAGAATAATATTTTTATGATAATATTTTTTTAAAAATAGGTGGCTAACTATTCATAAAGATATTATATATTGTAAAATAGAAGTTTAAAAGAAAAGTCTGAATAATGTTTTTATGACAATTTTTTTTTTTAAATAGGTGGCTAACTATTCATAAAGAATTTGTTTAGTTTAATAGTTATTTGTTAGATCTCTCCATCTGCCACTATTGTGAAATGCCTTCCATCCGTCAAAGTGATTTGATTGTAAGAATCCATAGCTTCATTGTATGACTCAAACCAGTGTTACAATGCCAATGATATGAAGAGAAGATATTGTGATTTCCAAATTTGTATTGAAAACGTAGTTCATGTGATATCATCCATTATAGGGCATATACTTTGCACCCATTACATTGTGGTTTATATCTCGCATAGTGGTATCATCTTCTATTGACTATTTCCTATTTTATAAAAAAATACTTTATGTCTAATGTACACCACATCAAATGAGTTTACAAATTGAATTGCTCTATTTATTCATCTTGACACTTAAGAGAATAGATCCTCGCTTGACCATCGATCTTAGGTGGGAGAGAATGTAGTGGTTAAATTTTGATTAAAACGGAAATATACCTCAAAAAAGAAAAGAACACACTTAGCAAAAACAATATGATGTGATAATTTTTGTTTGTTAATAGTTAATTTTGAGTATGTAGCATGCAACTATGCTTACCAATTTCTACTCATCCTCCATTCCTGTAGTAAGAAATTGATAATTGAATTACGCAACTTAAAACCAAAAAGATTTAAAAGGTAGTAAAGAATAAATATAAATACTTAGCCAAAAAAGTATGTTATCATTACAATAAATTAAATTGAACTACTTTTATCTAACCTCCATCTTTTCTTGCACTATATGGGCAACTGCTAATCTATTGACATTGGTAATAGTACTTTATCAAAAGATTGTAGTGGATAGACATTAATATTTTTTTCAATTTAAAAGAATAAAATTAAATAATATTTTTAAGAATATATTAATATTTATGATAAACTTTAGGTGAAGTTTTATATTTGTTATTATTATATAAATTTCAAGTTTTTAAATTGGTTTAATATAGAATAACTAATTTAAAAATGATTCTATTAGTTCTATTTTAATAGGGACTAATATTTATTTTATTTTTTCATTATGAAAAATGGAGCCACTTAGAATAAAAAATATAATATGATATTCATTAATATAATAATATTTTTAAATAAAATTATATTAAATAATTACAATTTTAACTTAAAAAAGGTAAATATGAAAAGTGAGCTACGAGTGGTAGATCCTAACAGAGCCCAAATTTGATGGTTGACCTTCTTTTTCATGATTTTTTTTCCATGCAAGTTATCTATTCAACATTGTTATTCAATTGCTAATATGAATCATGCTATGGAGGTGGGGTGGAGCGGGCGAGAGGGATGAGGGATATTCAAAACAAAAATTATGATTATTATAATTTTTTATATTTTTTGATGATTTGTCTAAATTTTCATTTTATATTTAATATGGTTTCCTAATAAAATTTATTATAATTTATTGTATAAAAATATATAAATATGATCATATGGACATCAAATTTAGGCTTTAGAACTTAACCACTACAACATTTTGACTAAAATAAGTTGTAATTAAATTCACCCTAAAGTCACCTTAAAGTTACATTTAAGTTGTCAATGAGATATTTTTCAAAGCAAAATTCCTTCCTTCAATTAAAATTTAAAGTTGGCTAGGTGACTTAATATTGTCCCTAATGTTGAATTTTATATGGCATATATATAATGTTTGCCAAAGTATGGGCTACATTCAGCCTTAACCTCATTCTAACATTTACCTAATGTCCTCTGTAGGTGACTATAGGGGTGACTTTGACATGGCTTTGCTAAGTGACATAAGATTTGTCTTTAGTTCGACACTACATTTATCTTTAGTTCAATATTAGGTTTGTGTTTGAGTGAGAAACAAGGTCTAAATTTAAGTCCAACACTAAGTTTGAATTAATTCATTTACTAAATCTGACATTAAGTGTGACACTAGGTCTAACTTTAAGTTGACTTAAAAAAGTGTCACTATATCTGGCATAAAGTAGATTTTAAATACGACACTAGTTTCAAATTTCAATGCAACATTAATTTTGAATTTATGTAAAATACTAAATTGACTAAAAATGTGACTTACGTCTAATTTTAATTTTTATAATCATATTAAAAAATAGTTATTAAAATGATTTAATATTATTAATTATAAAATTATTTTTTTGTATTTATAATTATCACATATATATAATTATATAATTATAATGTTAATGTCTATTGTAATTCTTGACATAAAAGCATATATTTTTTCTAATCGTTGCTTTTTAAGTTAAAAAAATGATTACAAATATAAATCAAACATATAATGAAATAATGATAAATTAAACATGAAAATAAAACAAAACTATAATAAAGTGAAATTCATGATAATATTAAATAAAAAATAATTATAAATTCATAAAGTCATGATTAATCCTAGATGATTACATTATCTTTGCCTTAATACCAACTCTAAATAACATCACTCTCACTCATACTTCCACAACCATCCCCAATATCAATACCTTCAATGCTCACAATAGTTTGGGGAAGAGAAGTATCACCTAAATGAGGGGAAATCTAGTACACATGATCATTGATTCATAGTTAGATGTATTCATCCATCCATTTATATTTTAGGATGATTTTTCACTTACCTTACATAAAACTTAACAAAACCGCTGTTATAAATCTCATTAAATAATTTATTAAATATAAACCAATATTAAACAATATATTTTTAAAATAAGTTGTAAAATAATTTTACAATAAATTTAAATAGTGTACATATGTCTTAATATAACTCTATTAGTTACCATCTATTTTTCTACAAAATTGATGTTCACAATTATGAATGTTATCCTTCTGCCAAAGTTGGAGACATTCCTCATAATCATCCTCCTATTGAAAAATAAAAATATAATAATTAGATATAATTTAATCAAAAAAATAAAAAGAAATATTTATCAATTAAAAATAATTAAAACTATGATACTTGCAATCTTAGTACATGCTCCTTAGAATCATATAGCATGTGGACTTGGTCACCATTTTCCAATGCTAAAATTAGGCATGAGTAAATTATTGTTTTTGGCTTACTTCACTTGGAAGTCATGACCATCCCAATAGTAAAAAAAAAACATCCTCCAGTGATCAAATTTTTAATGAGAGGGCTTGAAAATGAAAAAAAAAATTAAACACATGGTTAGGACAACATTTTGCACATATAATAGATCATAACTTTAAAACTATGATTTTTTTTAGATGGAGGTAGGAGAAGCTAATGGAGATGATGAAGATAAAGGCATGGGAGCAAGTTTGGAGGGACAATAGGTTTAGCAAGCTGTGAAGGAGTGAGTTGGGTCAAAGATAAAAAAGCTTAATTATTTTTGGGCTGATCTGGTTAGAAGAGTGTTTTTAACTAAGAAAAACCACCATGATCTTGTCCCTTTCATTTAAGACATGGAGTTGATGCTAGATATTCTAGATGAAGACATTCTTCAACCTAATTATGACTATCATAATAGTCTCATTTGGAATTTTAATGGTTTTAGACCTATTGATGGCTAAATATGTATCGAAGGTGCCCAGAGTGTTCAAGAACACTTCTCATTTTAGAATTATAGGAATTTAGTGCATGAGTTGAAGGTTGTGATAATGATGTTATTTATTTATGAAATAGATGCAAAGCAAGGGGACTATTTCACAATATTTATAATATTTGGTGGTTGGGAGCCACCATGGCCAAAGTTATATCTATGCAAAATATGAAGTATCTATGCTAAGAATAGTGAATTATGATCAAAAAATAATCTAAGATGGATATCTAAAATGAAAGTTAAACTAGAGTAATTTGGTCAAAAAGAAGCAAAAATAAGGGTAAGTCAGAAAAGAGATGTTGCTGATCTTTATCTCAAACATCATGACAAAATTCAAATGTCTTCCAAGCATACACTTAAGCAATGAATAATATGAAATAACATGAGCTCAAATATTACTACACATTAGGCAAACATCTAAGTAATGTAAATCAGAACCAAGTTCACTTTAAATATCTACCATTGTAAATAAACAACATTAGCCCAAATGCAAGAAGGGTAAAAGAAGCAAAATAAACTTAAGAACTTTCAGTCAACCTTGCTTTGGCATAAATTAACAACTCTGTAATTAAAAGATGCGTGCCAAAAATTCACAAGAACCATTCAAATATGGAAATAAAGACAAACAAGTGAGATAAAAACCAAAATAACAATTGACATAAATGAATGTGGACAATCTTTGCAAAATTCCTTATTTGTATTAGTTGCTCAAACATCTACACAAGTTTTGGATCAAAAAACTCCCTCCCATTTTACAATCGATAATGCTTCTTTTCTAAGATGCAAGGAAGCATGTCAGCCAATCCTAAATTAAAAAAGTACAGGTGTAGGGATAGTTGTCCTTACCATAAGTGTTCTAGAAATACACTAGACTTTCCAAATGGATTGATCTATAGACAATATCTAGTTATAGAAATAATATTCCTAAATCTCTTAACCTTTGGGACCCCTACATTGCTACAAGATATTCATAGTTCTTTGATGTTCTTAGCCTAGAGTAACCTCCTTCTCTACTTTTGAGGTCAAAATAAAATTCTATGTTCGCTTAAGAAATACTCATATGACCTATCGTGGCATATTAGACTATTTATTGTTGGACCCTAGATTGGATTATGTTTAGATAAAAGATAATTAAGGCTCTCCTTTTCATTACCAGGTTTATAAGGTACCCAGTTTGGTAGATTACACCCACGTGGCTCTGATGTGGCATCTCTATGGCACCTTGTGGCATCATACCTGAATAAAATATGATTGTTACCTTTAAAAAACTAACTTTGATCTCTTACCATCCAATTAATTTACATGAATCAACATCATTTGTAAATCTTTAGATAATTTGGATTCAAGCAGCTATCTTAAAATTGACATCCATATGCCCATCATTTGACATCTATGTGAACGTCTTTGACAAGCATATGAATGTCAATTTTAAGCACATCCCTAGAAAAATTAGACATTCATGCAACTATCATTTGATGTTCATGTGAACATATTGGACATGTGTGTGATCATAAATTTTAATCACATCCCCAAGACTATTTGCTATCTTAAATTTGACATCCATCCAAACATTATTTGATGTCCACTTGAATGTCTTTGATGGGCATATGACCATCAATTTTAAGCACATCCCCAAGACTTTTTTCTATCTTAAATTTGGCATCTATATGACCATCATTTAACATTTGCATTAACATCTTTGATGGGCATGTGACCGTCAATTTGAAGCACATCTCTTGGACTATTTGTTAGGCCTACCACTTGTCATTTTTAGGTTTATTTTTCTTCCTAGATGTGCCACATGGAAGTCTTGTATTTTCTCGATCCTTGTCAAAAGTCTACCTTCATCTCACATCATTCAATCAATTCTATCTGGACAAATGCACATTGTTGATCCTACAAATATGCAAACTGTTTAAGTTAGGTTTAAGGAACATATAGAACTTAATATAAATTTTTCATACTATGGTTTTATTTCATGTTAAATAAACACAACTTAAGACCTTAGGCTAAGAACATTCAAGTTAGGCTTTGAGGATAATAAAAGGGACCCCATGAAATAAAAGATATATACCATAGAATGTTTTAAGCTAATTCTAAAAACATATTAAAATGACCATGGCACCAAAGAGTCTAATGAAATTAATATCTCATGGAAATTGTCTCAGGTGAATTATTTCATCTCTTTTATGTTTTGACTTATTGAATCTATTGTAGGGTATTTAGGTTCTTTGTCTAGGGAAATTATTTTAGACTTTTTGTTTGGAGAAATTATTCTTAAGACCAATTTCATCAGACAAAATATCTAAAGAAATTATCCCATGGGGTCTATTTCCTCGGGCAAAATGCCTCAGATAAAAAGTCTAAAGGAATCAGTCAGGGTAAAAAGGGGCTCAAAGGGTTATTTCAAAGAAGTTAAAGGGTATTCTTTCAGGTAAATTGGTGATGGGTACTCTTTTAGGGAAATTATCCTAGACAAAATGTCTGACACGTTCCCTCAAAGACAAAATTTTGTTAGACAAAATGTTTGAAGGGTAATTTATTATAGAACATAATTTCTAAAGGATAATTTCAAAAGTTCTAAAGGATAATTTCAAAGGGCAAAGTGACATTTCATAAAGACCAGAAGAAAATTTTGTAGGGAAAGTGTCCTTGACAAAACATCTGAAGGGTAAGTGCCTTTGAAAATTCCATTTTGGGAAAATTGCATTGGTGAGATTGTTATGAGGAATTTTTAAAGGACTTTTACGTCACACAAAATGTTTGATGACAAAATTCCAAAGGGTCATTTTAGAAAACCCAAAGGGTAAGTTCAAAAGTTTGAAGGGTCCTTTTAGAAAATCTTGAAGGGTATGTTTGGAAGATAAAGTGCCCTTAGCAAAAAATCCTTAAGGGCACTTTCAAAAAATTTAATGGCACTTTTAAAAAATTTAAAAGGTATGCTTCAACAAAATTATTGTGGGGAAAATGTTATGGAAAGATAAGTCCAAAAAATAAATGCTGAAAACATATGTCCTAAAAGTTAGAAACATAACAAAAGGACCTTGCTTTTAGCTTAGACTGTAGGAATAATAAAAGGATGAAGGGGTCTTAAGACATAAAAGGGATCAAGCATTCTTGTTAGAATAAGGTTTGATCATGTTTAAAAACATGACTAACGCTTAGTATAAGAATAAACCAAGCCCATGGCATTATTTAAAATGTTGCTACATAAAAATGTTCTTGCCAGATTAAATCAAGTACTTAGATTAAACTTAGACTAAGATTTTATTAATTTGACTTGATTTCTAACAGATCAAAGGTTATTAAAGAATCAAGTTAATATCAATTTCATGAAACCCAAGCATTGTTCATTCCAAGCATACCTCATTGATCTTGTAACCTAAAATAAGAAGATCTAGTGTTAGCCAACTTAGACAAGATTGAACTATAATCACATGAAAATATGCTAACCAAACTAGGTGTGGATGACCTCAAAAATAAAAAATACTATGAAAATAGGCAAGTGACACTCTTATTAAGTGACTTTTCAATTGTAAGGTATAAATTTGCACAACTTGACATAAAGGTCCCTATTTGTTTAGAAATGGGGGTATGTTGACCTTAACAAATGGAAACTTCTAGGGAAAACATAGCAATATGTTAGAATTTAGAGACTCTAGTTTAGATAAATAACTATATTACCTATTCCACTTGATCAGTACCATTTATCAAGAATAATTCATGTTTAAAACAAGTCCTACTTATGTAGAATTAGGATCAAATATGGAAACCTAGTCATGTTGTGTGTGTGATTTGTTTCCACTTACTATTTGTCATGGGATTTAGGAAATAAATTCTAGATTTCATTCCTTTAACCATTAACATTGACTTACATGATTTAACATTGACTTACATCATGTTTAGATATTCTTTAAGAACCATACTTTAGCTTAGGAACGCTTGGGCATTGCTCTACTACTAGCCAAGCATCCATATCCCTGACAGAGATGTCTTTGGCTCCATTCAAGACTCTGCTCTACTACCAACCAAGCATCAATATCCCTAATGGAGATTACCCAAATTATCTTTTATTTACAAAGATTTTTGAATTTGGTAACAAGCTCATATTATTTGTATTTTTTAGGTCATTTTTGGTTTTTCATCAGAGGTTGGGAACCAAGTTATTCAGTTTTAGGGATTCAGTCAAATGTTTGATCTTAAAATAATCACCTATGGTTGCAACCTTTATCCCAAACAATAATGTTTATTAAGTGCAAGCATGATTATGTCTTAATAATTTAAGATTTCATCCTATATGTGCAATATTTCTTACAACCAAGTTTAGATCAAAATAATGTTTAAGATCTCATGGAATAATTAACCTACCCACTAGTATTTCAAACTACAACAGATCATTTTTATTTTAAATCCATGGTCAACACTTGCTTAATATTCATACATGCATTTATGAACTATGGATTTCTTGAGTAATTATGTGAACTTTGAGCTAAGGGTTTTCAAAAGGACTTATTACAAGCAAGGAACATAGCAGAGAAAGCAGAAACACAAAAAAAAAGCAACAAATTAGAAAATAAAGGAAAAACAAATAAATATATACAAACTTATACACAAACAAGGGATAGGAAGGAAAGAATAGAAATAAACTAATCTATCCTACTTACTCTAACTCTAACCATTCTTACAATTCACTCTATAAAGACTCCAGGTGGGGTAGTAAACAAGTAGTGCTTAAGGTACTGCCCATTGGTGGGTAGTGTGAAATATGATTCTTGTATGTCTTTCAACTTGAAGCTGTTATCTCCAAGTATTTTGGCAATCTGATAGGGGCCTATCCACAAAGGTGTGAAATTGTCATGTTTTCCCTTGGATTTAGATGCCTTGTCCTAAAGAATAACTATGTCTCCTTGCCTGAACACCTTTATCTTTGATCTCTTATCAAACCACATTTTCACTATGGTTTGGTATCTACTAAAACTATTAAAAGCCTCTTCTCTCATATCCTCCATCTGAATGATGTCCATCAACCTTGAATTTGCAAATTCTTCATCCTCCTCCATGTACTCTTGCATGAACCTATATGTTGGCAGCTTGAGCGTGATGTGGAATATAGGTTCTTGATCATATATAAAAAATAATGGTGATGCTTTGAGAGACTCCTTGACTCTCATTATATTTACCCAAAGATCATAGTTGAAAAGTTTGTGCCATGTCTTAGGTTTATCCATTGTAGACGTATGTATTGCCATCATCAAGTTCTTATTCATTAATTTAGATCCTCCATTACCTTGTGGATAATGGTTTGAGGAGAACTTGAGAATGATGTTGTTATCATATGCCCATTATATCATTTTAATGGATAAAAAAGTAGATCCATTTTCACAGACTAGAGAGATAGGTGTTACAAATTTGGTTCATATGTTTTCTTCAAAAAATTTGATCACTTCTTCAGTTCTACACTATTTGGTCACCACTACTTTAGTTCATATTATGTAGTATTCTATGGTAGTTATAATGTACTTGTGACCATCTGATGGTTATGTTTGATGACCCCCAAAAAGTTCAGCCCCCATTAGGGAAAAGGTTTATCCACCATAACTGATTTTAATGGCATGGATTCTTTGGGCTCCTTAGTGCTAAATATTTGACATGAATGGCACTCTCTTACATGCTTGTGGGTATCCTTGAAGATTGTGGGCCAATAGTAGATATCCCTCAAGATTTTATGGGCTATGGTTCTCCCTTATGGATGTCTACTTCGAAGATTTTCATGTAAAATTCTCATGATCTTAGTTTCCTCTTCTTTGGATACAGACCTTAGGTAAATGCTTTAAAATTTTTTATGTATAGCAATCCATCTTTGATCATGTAATGGGTTGTTTTGAGCCTTAGATCTCTCTTTTGTTCTTTACTTAATCCTATAAGACAAAATCCATTTATTAGTAAGTGGGTGATGGGATCATACTAATCATTGGATTGAAAATTTTATCGATCTATGTGCATGACACTTAGCTTCAGGTTAGTAATAGAAATCAATTTAATTATACCTTAGCATCTTACCATTTTAATATTATTCATTTTGATGTCATACTCTTGGATTAAATACAACCACTTACCTCTCCTTTCTCCAAGTTCATTCTAACTTAGCATGAGTTTGGTGGTAGGGTCTAGTAGAATGGCATGCACCTTATTTTTAAGAATATAATGTCTGAATTATTTTACTACCTTAACCAAAGAACATACTTCCTTTTTAATCAAATAATAGTTTAACTTAGTGTTTTTGAAATTATAACTCATAAAAGCTATGGGACAGTCATAACCATCCATTTTATGAGTATGAACTGCAACTATAGTATAATCCAAAGCAAAGGAATAAAGATAAAAATCTTTGGTAAAGTTGGGGATTATCAAGATTGGAGCTTGCACAATTTCCATTTTGGTGTCTTTGAAGGTTTTGCTCTCTTATTCATTCCATGAGACCTTGGCATCCTTTTTCAACATATCATTTAATGGCCTCATGATCTCTACAAAATTAGAAATTAACTTTCTTACAAAGTTTATTTTACCAAAGAATGACTTTAATTATTTCCTACTATTAGGAAGCTCTATCTTAGATATAGATTCTACTCTATCAGGGTCTATAGAGATTCCCTCCTTAGTGATAACATGTTCTAATAGTTTTCCCTTAGTAACATAGAAAATACTTTTCTTTCAGTTGAGAGAAATCCCATACCTTCTGCATCTTTCAAATACCTATTGTAGGTGCATAATATGATCCTTCATGTTCTTAGAAAATACCTTTAGATCATCCATTTATATAATAATTCACTTACATACAAAACCTTATAAATCATGATCCATGGCACTTTAGAATATTTCCCTTACATTGATTGGCCCAAATGTCATTCTTTTATAGGTGAAAGTGCACCATTTTATTATAAATGTAGTCTTCAACCTATATTGTTGACTCACTAACACCTAGTTATACCCTAAAAATCCATCAATAAATGACATCATGGTATAACCGAAAACACTTTGTATTACTTGGTCAAGAGTAGGTAGGGGGTAATTATCTTTCTTGGATGCTCTATTTAGGTTTCTAAAATCAATGCACATTTTGATTTCACCATTTTTATTCTAGACTGGGACTAAATTAGCAACCCAAGTGGAATACCTAATGGAAAACAAAATCTTGGCATCTAAGATCTTATTGACCTCTCTGTATATTAGCGGTTCCAAGACTGGTTTGATAGGCCTCTGATTTTGTCTAATTTTTCTTTTGTTCTCCTTTAAAGGTATGGTATGAGTTATGACCTTTGGATAAAATATCTTTAGGACATTATAGGACCATGTTATGATATCTTTATATTTTTTGCATTTCTTTGGTTCTTTTATTTTCTAGACTTGTACATGTTGTACCAATTTTAACCATCTGAGCTTGATCTTAAAATCCAAGATCAATTGAATTATAATCCTTTCCATTTACTTTGGGAGTCTTGGTAGCCTCAACTACTCTATCAAAATCAAAGAGTCTCTCCAAGGTTATCATGCCTTTGGGGATTTTATTTTCATTCAATTAAATGACCTTATCATCATGTTTGCTTTCAATGTTTTCATCATCAAGAAGATTGACTTCATCAATAATGAGACCCTCAAATACTCTTGAACTAGTCAAGAAATCTATGATCTATTGATCATCATTGAATACTTATATAAGTGGTTGACATTATCGGGTACTGAGGGACATGGGATTAACTCAATTGTAAGGTTTTGAAACTTGGAACTATGATTTGGCATAAGGTTGGATACAGTTGAAGCAAGTTCATTAGCAGCCTTATTTTCTTCTCTATAGATTGATACAATGTTAAAAGCATCAAAGCATTCAATTAAGTGCCATAATCTATATTGATATTTCTTGAGATAGGATAGTTTACATTGATATTTACTTTTAACCTAATTGACCACTAGTTCATAATCACAAAAAACTAATAGTTCCTTAGCCTCATGCTTGATTACAAATTATAATCCAAGAATAAGTGATTCATACTTAGCAAAATTATTGGTGCATGAGAACTAAATTTTGTAATAGGAATCATATTCTTTCCCAATGGGATGATTAACACCACTCCTGCACCAAAACCTAATTTGTATCTAGCACCATCAAAATAAAGTTTCGATAATTTAGGAAAAGCATGAGAAGATTTAGAGTCATATACCTTTGTGGTGTCAAGAGTGTAAACACCAAGATCTGAGTTAACCATATTGACCCTATCATTGATTATATTGTAATTCATGATCAATGCTTCATTTTGGTTCCCTTTATATCTTGAGTTGGTTGGGAACTCCCTTCCAAGGCAACCACATATGTGGACAATCTATTGACATATAACCATTCAAGCTTCTAGTCCGATCTTTACTCAATAACATCCCATATGCATCAGAGATGTCCACTACTTGGATATCAATGAACTATCGGATCCTTGGCTCTAAGGCAATCTACATGTGAATATTCAATAATTCACTAATCATTTTGACTATTGATTTATCTAATTAAGCTACAACTCTATTAGATTTAATGGGATTCAAACCTAATTGTTCACAAATACCCTTAGGCATGATATTTACAGATGCACCAAAATCTAACAAATAATTATAGAGATTTTTACCAAAGATATTGAATATAAGTAGGAAAAGATGAACATTTTTCCTTATTTTTGTGTATCATGACGTAAGCATGTGCAAATATTTCTGACTTACCAAGATTCTTAGACAAAGATTCTAATAATAGATCTCTCTATTTAGTAATCTACATCAATTCATGCAAGGTAATGTTAGATTTGATCTTTTCATGTATTCTAATGTTATACCTAGTCCTATTAGAATTAGCTGCATCAGAACTAGGTTTAGAAGTATTTCCCTTAGGTAGTTATAGATTGTTGTCTGAGGTAGTATCCAAAGGAGTCTCAAAGTTGTTTGAAGGAGTTGAAGTGGTCAATGGATACTTCTACTCCTAATTTCTTAGAGGGCAAGTCTTATTCAAAAAATGTTGAAAATCATGAATCTCTTCAAGAATGTTCTCAGCCTCATTGTCCTCTTGGAAAGGCAACTCAAATGTCTCCACCATGAGAGTTAAATCAGTAGATCTATATGACATTGAATATTCTGATGTACATACGTCACAATATTCATTAGGGACAACTTCAAACATGTATAATTCTTCTTGAAAGGCCTTAAAGGAATTATAAATTTCAATATAATTAATTTCACCATGCTTAGAATGCAATGAACTCTACAATAGTTAGTTAAAGCGACATCAGTAATATTTACATTAGGAAATTCTTGCTAGAAGATGACTCATTGTTCTTGTTATTGTGGTGACTATAATTTCAAAATATGTTAGTGGGCCTATTGAGCCTCTAAAAGGAGAAATTCTTACCAGATCTATATCTAGTATTATATAATTGATTTTATAATAGAAGGAAATCAATGCTAAGCTTTTGAACCATCTTGAGGATAGATCCACTCTCATTCTTTGGGGCCTCAAAGTTATGAATTTGGGTATTAGCATTAGTTGTAGGCATCAAATCTTTTTTATCCTAAGGATGAGATCTATGGGCATCATTGTTTAAGAACCCTAGGTTTTGAGTAGGATGAACATGTCTCAAAGGCAGTTGGTTCATGACTTAAAGTTGGTTTGAGATAGGCACATTTTGGTTAGCATTGAGAATAACATTCAGAATGGTAAATGTGGATTGACATTAAGAATGGAGTATGCCAATTGTCCTTGGGGTTGTATCTTATCAATAATGATCATAACATTGACATAAACTAAAGCTAGTGTGTTTATGGGCCTAATAGCTCTCTTTATAAATATAAAACTCATAGGATCCAAGACATTTTTATATATTTCTAAGGCTAAAGCCTCATCGGGTCTGTAAAGCGATATGGTCCTATTGAACATTTTTTTAAACTTAACATTAAAGGATATTATGGGTTCATTTGCATCCATTTTCACTGTAGTGAATTTTCGGTACAAGACACAAGGATTAATGATTTTATCAAACTGGTCAATGAAGACATTGTTAAAATCAACCCAACTAGTAATGTAATTTTCAAGGGGGTTTAGAAACCATTCATATGCAACATCTTAAAAAGTAAATTTAAAAAGTCTAAATGTTACATCTTCATGAGTCACACTCAACTATCTTAATGCATTTTTGAAATTCTTAATATGTTCCTCAACAATTACAATGCCACTAGGACTAAATGTTGGCAAATACTTTTCAAGATTATGAGGAAGGTCATTTACAACACTTGGTACATTGATCGAAGAAACATCTATCCAGGCCATACCTTGATAGGGATCAAACACAAGAGCATCTTGAATTGGTTAAGCTGGTAAAGAATTTGAAACTCTATGCTTACCTTTGTCTCATCTAACCTTCCTATGAACTTTTAATGAAAGAAAAGGTTCTCTAGTCTCTGAACTTGACCTCATCTAGAATCTAGGTAATTACAGCTTGTGAGCTTTGAATTATGTTTTAAATATGATGTTTTAGCCTTATCTTTGCAAGAAGCAATGATTTAACTTACATATTAAGCAAATTTTGCAAATATTTATATAAACGACAATAAAGGATAACAATATTTAACTAAGTTAGCTCAAAGATGTATCCAAATACATGAATAGGATGAACATTTACATGTCTAAGCTCAAATAAACTCAAATTAGAAAAGGATCTATCGATCTTTGATCAAAATAGTTGTCACTAACCTCAAATATGTTGAATTAACAAAGCTTAAGCCATATTTACTATAATTAGGCATATACCTCCAAAAAACATCGATCTTTGTCTAAAGGAAGCACAAAGATGGGTCAAAGACCACAAAGATTAGTGATCTTTATAAAATTGAGCAAATAATGAAAAAAAATTATAAAAATTACACCAATCTTTGAGCACAATTCACAAAAATGAGCAAAGACACTTTAAATATACAAAGATTTGAGGCCCTCCTTCTAGCACCAATGAAACTCCACCTGTTGATCCCTGAATATGTATCACATGTACCTAGAGTGTTCTAAAACACTTCTAATTTTAGAAATCTAGGAATTTAGTGTATGAGTTGTAGGTTATGATAATCCTATTATCTATTGATGAAATAGAGACAAAGCAAGGGGACTGTTTCACTATTTTATAATATTTGGTGGTTGGGAGCCACTATGGCAAAATTTAGATATATGTAAAATATGAAGTATCTATGCTAAAAATAGTGAATTATGATCAAGAACTAATCTAAAAACTAATATAAGATGGATATCTACAATAAAAGTTAAACTACAGTGATTTGGTCAAAAAGAAGCAAAAAGAAGGATAAAGCAGAAAAGAGATGTTGATTTTTGTCCCAAACATCATGACAAAGTTAAAATGTCTTCCAAGCATACAATTAAATAATTTATAATAAAAAATAGCATGATCTAAAATCTTACTACACATCAAATAAACATCTAAGGAGTAAAATTAAAATGAATCAGAACCAAGCTAACTTTAAATATATGCCCCTACAAGCAAACAACATTATCCTAAATGTAAAAATAGTAAAAGAAGTGAAATGAACTTAAGAACTTTTAGTCAACCTAGCTTTGGCATAAATTGATAACTATACTATTAAAAAATGCACACTAAGATTTTAAAAGAACCATTAAAATCTAGAGATAAGAACAAATAAGTGAGAGAGAAACCATAATAACAATTGACACAAATGAATGTGGATAATCTTTGCAAAATTCCTTGCTTGTATTAGTTGCTCAAAAAACTCCTTCCCTTTTTACAATCAATAATTCTAATTTTACAAGATACAAGGAAACATGTTAGTCAATCCTAACCAACTAAAAAAGTATAGGTGTAGGGACAACTATCCTTACCACATATGTTTTAGAAATACACTAGACTTTCCCAATGCACTGATCAATAGGCAATGTATTTTACAAATAGCACATGCCTTTACAAATAGAATATCCCACTTTCAAAATGGATAATATCTAGTTAAAGGAATAATATTCCTAAATCTCCTGACCATTGGGACCCTTGCGCTACTACACGATCTTCATGGTTCTTTGATGTTCTTGGCCTAGAGTAATTTCCTCTACTTTCAAGTAAAAATAGAATTCCATGTTCCCTTAAGGAACACTCTTACGAGCTATTGTGGCATATTAGACTATTTACTGGTGGACCTTAGATCGAATTATCTTTAGATAGATGATAATTCAATCTCTTCTTTACATTATCAAGTCCATAAGGTCTACAATTTTGCACTTTGTACCCACATGGCTCTGATGTGGCATCTCCATGGCATTCTTGTGGAATCTTACTCATCCCTGCACAAAATATGATCATTACATTTGAAAAAACTATGATCTAGGAATTAGACTTAAGAGAGGATGGTTAGTATTGTGTTAGTTTCAAAATGAAAACAAAATAAAAGAAACACACTAACTAGCATTACATCTCTAGGCCTAGACACTAGGGAGAGATTAGTTAATAAACATGAATAAAACACACAACTAAAATACAAAATAGACCTTCTTTTACTTTCTTTGGATGCTCTAAAATGCTTGTTGTAGTGGCTTACTCTGCTTGTGCTCCTGAAATCTTCATCAAAAGAGGCTTGGTTATCTCCTCTTCTCCTTGGTACCTTTGGCTTGGCTTGGAATCAATTTGGCATGGTAACACTAATTGAAATGGCTTTTAAAATTATTTGTGCATTATAACTTTGCATTATCAAGACTTAAAATTCATGTGGTGAGGCCTCTTATTTATAGATTTTGAGAATGTCTATTATCAACCCGAACTGTCCATCCTAAGATTGAGATGTGTGGTTGAAGATTAATTCAATTTTTTGAATTAAGTTTATAATTATCCTCATCATGATATTAGAAGAAGGGGAAATTAAGAGTCATGGAGGGCATCATGAAAGGCATTGATGAGGCATGGAGGGCATGAATCCTAATATTTATGGCATTTATGGCCTAGGGATGTCTTCCCAAGAAATAAGGTCACCCGATGATGCAAATATTTAACATTCATTTTTAAAAACAAGTATTCAAAAAGTTTCTATGGAATTTTTAATTAGGCCTTGATTTGGGTTAATTGGCTCTTAAGCATGTTTAAGCACTTTATGTACAAATTACTCAAATTGATCAGAATGTCTTGTTATTGGTCCAAAATTCAATTGGATTGGATTTGGAAGTCACTGTTAGATGCATTGGATCCGTTATCCCATTTAGGATGTTACCAACAACAAATAACAAAGGCATGTGTCTTCTGCAAGATATTTGATAGGAAATAGCAATCTAGAGCACCTATGTGCAAAATTGGCATTTTGACTTGGAATGATCTGATCAAAGTTAGTTGTCCCATAAATTACATTACCTCATTGAGGGATACCTTGGCAAAAATTAGCATTTGAATATGTCAGTTCCAACTCTTTTAATATGCTTTAGTGTTTTTTGGCCAAACTATATATTTTAGTGAAAATTGGTCAAAAGCCTAATTGGAGGTCATTGGTGGTCAGAGTTAGGTGTCTAAAAAAATAGCTTAGATCTCACACTATCTTATCCATTTACATGAATCAACATGGTCTATAGATCTTTAGATAATTTAGATCCATGTAGTTGTCTTAAAATTGGCGTATGCATGCTCGTCATTTGATGTCGACGTGAATGTCTCTGATGGATGCATGACTATCAATTTTAAGCACATTCCTAGGACTATTTGCTATCTTAAATTTTACATTTATGAAATTATCATTTGACCTCTGTGTGAATGTCTTTGACGGGGCTGTCAATTTTAAGTATGTCCTTGAGACTATTTGTTATCTTAAATATACCATCTACATGAACATCATTTGACATTTATGTGGATAATTTTGATGGGTGCATGATCGTCAATTTTAAGCACATGCTTGGGACTATTTGTTGGCTTAATTTTGACATAAACACGACCATCATTTGACGTCCATGTGAACATCTTTGAAAGGTGCACGACTGTCAATTATAAGCACATCTCTAGGACTGTTTATTGGGCCTACCACTTATTATTTTTGGGCTCATTCTTCTTCCTATGCATGCCACTTGGCAGTCTCATATTTTTGTGTGCTTTGTTGAAAGTCTACCCTTGTTTCATACCATTTGATCAAAATTTTCCATGAAAATGTGCATCATTGATCCTACGAAGGTGAAAACTATTTAAATCAAGCTCTAGGATCATATAGAACTTAATATAAAGTTTTCATACTATGGTTTTATTTCATGTTAAATAAACATGACTTAAGACCTTAGGCTGAGAACATTCAAGCTAAGCTTTAAGCATAATAAAAGGGACCCCATGAAATAAAAGAGACACGACATAGAGTTTTTTAAACTAAGTCTAAAAATGTATTAAAATGACTGTGGAACCAAAGAGTCTAATGAAATCAATGTCTCAAGGAAATTGTCTTAGGAAAATTATTTTGGGTTTTTTTGTGTTTCGACTTGTTGACTCTATTGTAGGGTATTCTGGTTCTTTATGTTAGGAAATTATTTCAGACTTTTTGTCTAGGAAAATTGTTTCGAAGACCAATTTCATCAGATAAAATATTTGAGGCAATTATCCCACGGGGTCTATTTCACCAGGGAAAATGCCTGGGATAAAAAGTCTGAAGGACATAGTTGGGGCAAAAGGGGGCTCAAAGGTTCATTTCAAAGAAGTCAAAAGTTATTCTTTCAAGGAAATTTGTAAAGGGTATACTTTCATAGAAATTTTCCTGGACAAAATGTCTGACACATTTCCTTCGAAGACCAAATTTTGTTTAACAAAATGTCTGAAGGGAAATTTCTTATGAAACAAAAGTTTTGAAGGATAATCTTGAAGGGCAAAGGGCCATTTTGGAAAGGCCAGAAGGTAATTCCGTAGGGTAAGTGTCCTTGACAAAACTTTTGAAGGGTAAGTGCCTTTGAAATTTTTGTTTCAAAAAAATTGCATTGTTGAGATTGGTGCAAGGAATTATTTTGGGCCTTTTGAGTCAGAAAAAAATGTCCCACGACAAAAGTTTGAAGGGTCATTTCAGAAAACTTGAAGGGTAAGTTCAAAATTTTGAAAGGTCCTTTTAGAAAACCCTGAAGGGTACATTTGGAAGATAAAGTGTCCTTAATAAAAAATCCAAAATGGCACTTTCAAAAAAGTCGAAGGGTATGCCGCAACAAAATTACTACAACAAAAATGTTACAGAAAGATAAGTCCAAAAAAGAAATACCAAAAACATATGTCCCAAAATTTAGAAACATAATAAAAGGACCTTTATTTTAGCTTAAACTACAGGGATAATAAAAGGATGAAGTGGTCTCGGGACATAAAAAAGACCAAGCATAGTTGTTAGACTAAAATTCGATCATTTTGAGAAACACGACTAAGACTTAGGATAAGACTAAACCAAGCCCATAACATTATTTTAAATGTTCCCACATAAAAAAGTTCCTGCCAGATTCAAATCAAGTACTTAGATTAAACATAGACTAAGAGTTTAACAATTTGACTTGATTTCTGCCAGATCAAAGGCTAGTAAAAATTTAAGTTAACATTAAAATCATAAAACCCAAGCATTCTTCATTCCAAGTAGACCTCATTGACCCTATTACCTAAAATAAAAAAGATCCACTATTATCCAACTTAGACAAGATTGAACCAGAATCACATGCAAATATACTAACCAAACCAAGTGTGGATGAATTTAAAAATAAAAAATATTGTGCAAACATGCTAGTGACACTCTAATTAAGTGACTTTTCAATTTTAAAATACAAATTTGCACAACTTGACACAAGGGTCCCCATTTTTCAGAAATGGGGTTATGTTGACCTCAACAAGACCTAATGTTAATGTGGTACAAAAATGGATGCAAAGAAGATGGAATGTAAAGGAACATTTAGAAATAGCATATATGGCTAATGGATTTCTTTTATTCTCTTTTTCGAACCATGAATATTGTGTCTATGTTTTTGAAGGAGATCTTTGGACATTCAGAAAATATGTTCTTGTGCTGCAAAAGTGGAAATTTAGCTTCAATCCCTTTTACAAACCTTTTAGGGTCACCCTGTTAATAGTTAGACTCCCATATCTCCCTATGGAGTTCTAAAAGGATAATATCTTGATGAGAATAGTGAGAGCTATTGGCACCCCTGTGAAAATTGATTCTATCACCAAGGCAAGAAGCATAGTGTTTGCCACAATTTTTGTCATTGTTGATCTTGACAAGATTTTACCCAAGTCAATCTAGTTGAAATCCATACTTAGAGTTTGGACTCAGAGTTTTGTCTATGAAAGAGCTAACAAAATTTGTCCCAGATGTTGTACTTTTGGTCACAAATGTGATTTCCAAAAGAAAGGAGAGCAACAAGGGAACAATAGCAGGGCTTTGAAGGATTTTGATGGCAGTTTTGAGGAATAGACTACTGATAAGAACATGGCCCCAGATCCTCTAAGTCAGGGGGAATCTTAAGAGAAAAGAGGATGCTCCCTTACTAAGTGAGAAGGAAGAAGTAATCAAGGAAAGAGGTAAGGATGGTTCAGTTGTCAACGGACCCTCCTTGATCAAAGAAGACATTTTGGTGAAGGGCAATAGGGATGAGGGCTCTAGTAGGAAAGAAGCAGGTGATGATGAGCCGATGGAAGTCCTTATTCCTTTGTTCCTATATGCGGATCCCCCAGATAACATCCCTTTTCAAGTGCACATGGCCTCTACCTTACCCCAAGCTGACAGGGGACAGATCTCTGACAATCTTATCATGAAGCTGTTGACTAAAGAAGTGGATTTGTTTAAGGAGTTTGCTGCTAAATTGGGATTTGAGCTATCATTCTCCTATTTGTAAGCAAAGTGTGTCTTTCATTATCCTTCATTTAGTTGATTTTTACAACATATTTTTCACTGTGTAATTTTAGGCATTGTCGTTTGAGATGAACGGTTAGAAGCGTATTTGCAATTTTTTATTATTGTAATTTGAAGGTTCTCTTATTCATTTTCATGTTTGCAACTGCATTTCTCTGTTTAGATTTTACGTTGTTTTTTATAAGGCAATGTAAATTCAAGACCTAGTATATACTTGTAATTAAATGGATCGCTATTTGTTTCTTTTAACTTCCTTATTTTAGGGTATTAACTCTCAATTTCACTTACTGTACCAAGAATTTAACCATGTTATTCCCTTACTCTTTTACTTGGGCTAGAAATCGAAGGGAACAAAGTAGGTGAGAATATGTTTTCAATCGTTCCTTAGGCTATAAACATTTTCTCTCGACACAATTATTTATTTCTTTCTCACTTTTTTACAATGTGTCTGTCAAATTATCATGTTACACACATTCATAAACAACTATACACAATGGTTTTAAGATGAGTTGATAATTATTTATGTTTACACTATAATGAAGATTAATTGCTATTTAATTTTTATGCCCCATGATTCGACAGTGGTTTGCCAATTAGGAAGCATCTAATATAAATAAATATTTGAATTTAATGTTTATTTATATAGCCTAAAAGCGGTTTGTCAAAAAGTTTAGGAAAGTGATTTTTTCGACCTGACATAGACAATGCAGAATAAAGTAAAAATTAAGAGGAGCTCCAAAATAAGAATTAAAAATTAAGTTTATATATTAGCATCTACTTTTTTATATCTAATTATATCTATTATTTGGTTTGTATAGGTACTATATAATTTAAAATGTCTTAAAATAAAATAGAATATGATTTCATTTATATCAATAATATCTCTGTTATTATATTATTTTATCATATAACAATTATATTTTAATATTTATATGAAAAATATGAAAGTAAAAAATGAAAAATGAACATCATGTGATAGGTGACATTTACTTAAAAACCATCACATAAAAATTTCTTGACAGGGAGTGGTGGTCATCAAATTTAACCCCTGCTTGGGTCTTTCTCTTCAATTTGTCTATGCTAGTTTTTAGTCCAACCAAAACTATCTAGTTCCCACACTAGTTAAATTTGGTGGTTGTTCCTCCTTTATTTGAGCCTTTCTGGTCCTTAATTATAGCTACTTCTTTCAGTTGCGTTCTCATTGTATTTGTAGTCACTTTTTTAATATATTTTTGTAGGGTCCTTTTTATAATCTAAACCATCGATTTCTAGGTAGAAGGACGTCCTAATATGTTTGAGGATATTACCCACACTACTTATTGAAAGTGGGTTTTCTCTAATCGAAACATTTTACACATATAATTATAAAATATAAAAAAATATAAAATAAATAAATCAAATATATATTTATATATATACACACATACACATACATACATATACAATAAAATAAAAATTTATAAATTACATAAAATTAAAAATAATAATTTTTCCTTAAATTTTGTAATCATATTCTCATTTATTATATTTTCTCTAAATTTACAAAATTTTCCTTAATCTAATAAATTTAACCTATTTATTTTTATAAAATGCCGTATTATTTTTAATTGCATTCAATTCCCATAAATTTAAATAATTATCTCTAATTTGTTGAATTTTTCATAATTAACCTCAAACTTTTCAAAACTTTCATAGTTTTCTATTGATTTATTGTTTTCATAAATTACTTTATTCTTCCATAAATTTTCTTAAATTACTATAATTTTTCCTAAATTTTCTTAAATTACTATAATAAACTCTAAATTTTCTTAAAATACTTAATTTTTCCTAAATTTTCTTTTTTTCTTATTTCACCTTAATTTTCTCTAACTTTGTTGAAATTTGTTTATGTTTTTTAAATTACCTTGATTTATCAAAAAAATCTAATTTATTAAATTTCATCCATTTATTTAACTTTATACTAAATTTCTCAATGTTGGCCAACATTTTTTTATGATTGTTTTTTTTCAAAAAAATTCCTTTAATTCCCTTGATTTCTCAAAAAATTATTTAACTTGTTTAATTTATTAAATTTTCTATTTTTTTAAAAAAAATTACCTATACTTAAATTTTGAAATTTTCTCTAATTAGATCCCAAATTTATTGTAGTTTTTTAAAAAAATCATATTTTTCTATAGCTCCTCTTAAATTTATTTAAATTTTAAAATTCTTTTTTATCTTTTCGAAAAAAAAATTGCATAATTTCTCTTAAATTACAAAATTCTTTTTAATTTTTTCAAAGTTTCACTAATTTTTAAAATTCCCCTATTTTTCCTTAAATTTGTTGAAAATAGTTGTAAGTTTTTGAAGTTGTTTTAATCTAATAAAACTCAAAAAATTAACCTAATGTTTCAAACTATTCATATTTACCACTATTCCATTAGGACACACACCCTCACCCCTCCCCACCCCCCTCCCCCCTCCCCCAAACAAAAAACATCATTTCCCATACGAGGACGTCCCTAGGACATGGGGACGTCAGGGGAACATCCCCCAACCACTCTGCCACCTCTGCACCCTCCATCACGCTCCACTGAGATGCTAAATTGTTAATGTTCATTGTTCAATGGATCAAACTTTAAACTTAAATGATAAAATCACAATGTTAAATTGTTGATGTTCAATGCAATATACTTAACCCTTATACATCTTTTTATAACTAATTTTTTCAAGTATTATATGTATTTCAACACCACTCCCCCATCAACCCACTCCCCCCCCCACCCCCCCCCCCCCCCCCCCCTCGCCTCCCACCGCCATACAAATATGAAGACATGTTGAAGTTTATTTAGTATGAGCTGGAAGTGTAGTATTTTATTATATTGAGAGGTAATTTTTTGGTATCTCGTTGTAGTTGAGCTTGATCTATGATAATATTTGGTATTGGTACCAAGGTGTTTGATCTGTGTTGGTGATGGTCTATGTATAATACTAATATATATGGTGAACAAGTTATGAAGACAAAGGGGGAGTATGATTTTTGAAATGTTTCATGAGCTAGTTATGAGAGAGGTTGAGTGCTCTATGGGCATCAAGATGAACTTAAGGTCACAGAGGACTAAGGCACATGTTGTATTATAATATTTTGCATATCATGAAGAAGACAAGTTATGACAAAGGTCTATTACAGTGAAACATGTAAGTGTAGACCTAGTTGATAGATTTATTCAAGGAAGATGTCATAATGATGTTTGTGCCTTGGTGGCTTGAGAAACATGAAGGATAAATATTGATGCAATAAGAACATATGAGATGCCATATGGACATGACATGAGTGATCTTTACTTCAACATGGAGGACTAGATTGTCCCCTTGGAATAACATCTTTGAGTGAAAATAGACCTAATTTACATGGTTGACAATCATTGATGATAGAGATGTTATATGATCATAGGCATTGAAGAGTGATTTCTCTAGGCATTTGAAGATGTCCTTTGGGTCATGTATCATAGTTATATATGTTTAGTATGCCCTGGTTATGTGAGGTAAAGGTGATCAAACAACATAAAAGTCTGGTAAATAGTGAACTAGGTGTTTTACAGACCTAATGAGAAATAAACTAATACAAGAAGGGTTTTCATGATATAAATGGACTATGAAACTAATCAAATAATTCATGACCTTCAAGATAAGATGTGTAGTATAGAGAAAGTATGCAGAATCATGAAGACAAGCTGGATGTTTATGAAGACTAAATAATAAAATGAAGTTGGATATCCTTCATCTTTGTGGCATCAAAGTGCATAAAGGAGGCTAAGTAGTCTTGTATACCTGAGCCTATTTAAATAAGATATTTTTCAGATAAGAACAAATGAGATAACCTAGTGAGTTTGAGTTATATTAGTCATGTCAAGGATAAGATGTATGGTTTGATCTAATAGGGAGTTTGGTATCTCTAAGTTCTTTTGTATTTTCTAAGAATAGTTTCCAAAGAAGGGAAATGAATGGTTTCAAGTATTATAGTGTGTATGATCCTTTGTCATTAATGTCAAACGGGGAGAAAATTTCATGGAGAAAGACTAGTTTGGGGAAGAAGAGATTGATCAAACTGTAATATGTTTTTCCATCAATGACAAAGGAGGAGTTTGTTGGAATAATGTTGTCATTCATGCCATTAATGTCAAAGTATGTTGGCATATTGTTTTCATTATTACCATTGATGCTTGATGTGAAAAGAGAGTGTATGAAAGAGAGTGTAATCATGATGAATGAGGTTGATGTCAAGTAGTTGTTTTAAGACTGGTATCTAGATGAGCAAGGCCAGTTGGTAGTGTATGTTGTGTCAAGCTAATGAGCATTGAAGGTATGTAGTAATTGACATGAGAGAGAAAGGTATAGGTATAAATGTATTATATTTACTTGGTTGATGTTGTGTTAATTTCATAACATGGAAGGAATAGGCTAAGGCATCAAGGTGTCTTGTAAAAGCCTTGTCTAGACCTTGTGAGAATGTATGTGAAGGTATCATGGTGAACTAAGTAAGCTTAGGTATATGAGAATTCATTTATAACTACATGAGATTGAGATTTACGTGTAGAATCCTTCAAAAGTGTTGTAAGGCAGATCTTTGAGGATAGTTCAAGGCTTAATCGTGGTATAAAGAAACCTTGTGGGAAGGCATGGGCTTGGTTGCTTGGTGAGATGAATGGTATCAGATATGTGAGAAGATGTATGGAAGTGGTTGAGAATGGTAAGATGTTTTTGGCATGAGATTGATATTTTGAGCATAATAGTGAGGTGTTGAGAGCATGAAAAGAGGCATGAAGGTCAAGTACTTAAGTAACCTAAGACTAGTTATGACATGTAAAGTCCTAGTGAGAAAGTTTGAGCATGGTGGCTTAGTTAAATCAATGGATAAAGTCATAAGAAGTTGTACGAGGTTACTTAACTAGGTATATGAGTTATTTTTTAAAAAAGAATCTCAAGATGAGCCTATAGAGGGAGGACCTACAAATCTAGTCTACAACCAGATCATTTCTAAACTCCACTTGACTTAATAAGGCATCATGAGATATTATCAAGACATATGAAGGATGATTGAAATTATTTGAGCATGTGAGATGTTGTGTGAGCATGTGATTGAAGTTTTTATAGCTTGGATAGTGACTATAAGGTCAATTTCAAGACCTATTGTGACTTGAAGGTCAAGGCCTAGAGAGTAAAGAGAGAGATGGTGGCTAGATGGGGTATCAAGATTAGTTTCCAAGGAAAATGTGAGTATGTGAGCATTTAAAAAATTATTTAATGTTGTTTCACGAATGTTGACCAAGTTTCAGGTCAAAATTTGAAGGATAAGGCATGACAAAGTGTTGTAAGGTCTCTCAAGTGCACAAAATGAAGAGTTGTCTACCTGAAAAGGTTTTTAAGTGTTCATTGGCACATGCAGCATCTGCGTGAAGACCTAATATATTTATGGTAGATGGTGAAGTGTCCTGGATCAAATTTTTAATCATTGGTTTTTGGAAAAATGTGTTAAGATTTATGAATGATCATTAAGACTAGAAGATGGTTTAAACCCTTAAAGAAGCCTACTACTAACCCTATATGAAATAAATTTATCTAAAGTGCTTAGAATGGATTGGTATGGATATTTAAGTGATTTGATATTGTATTAAACTCTCCCATGAATCTCTATGTGTGATTGGTTTATCAGATGAGTGAGTGAAACCCATAAGAAAGGCCTTATTTCTCATAGATTTATTGTAACAATTAGAGTTGACCGAATCAAAGTATGAAAATCATTAGATGGAGAATATTGAGACTTTTATTTGATGTAAATTATGGTTTATAAGTAGGATAAATCCTTCAAATGTGCTAAACCAGCCATACAAGTTGTCCTATCAATAAAAGGACTAATGGTGCAAATAGTGAGAAACCCACGTAGAAATGACAAGGTGATTAGGGATGTGTTATCATGGATTAGTGATGAATCAAAGTACATGTATAAATTGTTCAAGACCTTTAATACATGTTAATTATTTATATTAATTTTTTGTGTCAGTGTATTATGTAAAAATTGCTCACAAGTTGACTTGTCTAGCTCAGTGAGGTCTATATATAGTGAGGTTATGAGATTGGTTTGCAAGACCAATATTATCATTTAACCATGGTATCCTTATATTTATATTTGTATAATTATCTCATAAAATTATCAACATTAATTTAAATTCTCTTAAAGTTTCTACATAGGTGTTGAAGGTCATTATCACCATGACTGTGTTTAAAGGTAAAACTACAGATCTAGGTAAGCAAGTTGTAGTGATAAGTTGGAGGATCTTTGCCCTAAGTTGAAGTATTTAATACACATGGTGTTATTTTTTGTGAATTTAATTACCTATAAATTCTTTTTAAAATCTTTTAATTCAATGTAAGAGATTGGAACATTGAAGCCAAAATGGCTTGACTCACTGAGTAAGGACTACAAGAGATAAGGTCAACGAATTGGTCTGCAAGACTAATAGTTGCCACTAAAACTTGTGATATTTTTGTTGTATAATGTTATAAGGATGTTTTAAGATAATATTAATTCATTTTAATCCCTTTATTATGTTCTTTCAAATGACACAAGTTCAAGTTTTCATGACTGTGCTTTGAGGCTAATTGATAGTTCAGAGTAAGCACCTTGCAGAGAAGAATTTGAGCTTGTATACCCTGAATTGAAGCATAAAATGAAGTTTTTGATGAACTTGAGGTCATGAGGTTTATTTATATGTGATTTTCTCCATGTTTTTCAACAAAATTGTGCATATGCTTCAGTTGTTCAAGATAGATTTTATGGGTATGCATAGGCCTATTGTGAATAGTGTTTTGAGAAGGGGTTCAAGTAGTGGTTGAACCTAAAAGGTGTTGTGAAACTAAATTGAAGTTATATAAGATATAGTTGAATGATATATTAATTTATATTATTGTGTATGGATTTTATAAGTGTTCAAAGAAAGACAAAGTGTAATATTCTGTAATGAAGGCCTAGGATTAGGTCTCCTTAAGGCCTAAAAGAGGTTTTCATTCTATATGCTATGACTGACCTATTTTATTATTTAATTCATGTTTTAAATGTGTTATAATACCTATTTTTAGGGTAATCTAATTATGAAATTGTTTATGTCTAACCAAGGTGTGTGAAATCAAGTTCTTTGTATAAGAGCAAAACTAATTAGGCCTATTTGAGTGAGTAAGAAATGTATGTGTGCAAGTGAATAAAAGAGCACATTGAGGAGTAGAAGGAGGTAGTGTAAACCATCAAATGGGTGTATATAATAATTTATGGATATCTAAAAGTAGATATGAGTATGAATATCAACGTCATATGACCTAATCAGTCTTGAAGGGACCTAGTAAAGTAAAGAAGCCTAGAGGTAGTTTTGAGAAGGATAAAAGGGAGTGAAGAGCTAAAAAAGGACCATCATCTGTTGAAGATTATAACAAATAAAATATTCAAGGTATAAGTTTACTTCTATGATTAGGTGTTTTTTCAAGAGGTGTCTTAATTGGTGTTGAGTTACTGGGGGAGTTGGTGCTTCCTTGCAAGTAGGTGCTTGTTAAAAGACTCTATCAAGTTGGTGCTTGATAGATTAGGGTTGGTGATAGAAGTTGAGTGGGTACTTAATTTAATTTGATTCATTGCTTTATATGACTATTTATCTAAGTTATGGTTAGTGTATTTTATTCCCCATGAGGGATTCCCACTTATATGATGTGTTCATACTTGTTATGTGTATATTCTCATTATTATGTTTCTATACTAGTCGATATTACTCATATGATGATGTTGCTTGATGAATGATTCTAAGATATATTAAATTGAAAGTAAAAGTTTATAATAACACTGATTCACACCTTCCTCTTAGTGATTGTATCTCCAACACTATCATCAATGTTGATAGAAAAATGTGATAGGAAATGGCAGTCAAGGGGTTGAATGCTGTCATGGATTGAAGAGGGAGATCATAGAACCATATAAATGCATAGTCTTTGAGACTTATTGAGAATAACTTGGTCAATATTTTTTCATTGAATGCATATTCCAAGCAAGATACATGGAATGATATAAGATGTTACTCATGATCACGTTTGCTTTCATATAATGGGTTCTCAGGAGCTAAAAAGCATGTTGATAAAGTGTAGCCTTATATTTATAGTGCTAATGGATTATAGAGAAAAACATGTGAATCCATGGCATGCCTATCTCTTGATACATCTTAATTTAATTGTAACACCTTGGTATGCAAACCTTCATCACCTTGCTCAAGGGAATGTGCATTAGGTGAGGTTAGAAATGGAATATGTGTAGCCGTCATGGGAAGAGTGAAGGTTGAATTCATACAGACATGCATTACAATCTATTGAATCCCTCATGTGGCCCCTAGATGTTTAGTGAATATCACTTTGGTTACCAAAGGTGTGGGCATTGGTACTAGTATTAGTATTCTAAATACTTGATGTGTAAGTTATAGCTCAAAAATATTGGATTATAACAGTGAAGGTATATCTTTGAGGTACTTGAGATTTATCAACTTTACTTGAAACCTTAGATTCCATTATCAATTAGACAACTTTACTCACATCTTGAGGACATGAGCGAAGTCTTTCATGAAATTTAGATAAGACTTTAACTTGGTCAAGATATAACCCATTAAGTTTGTTATTATTGTCACTAAAATTTAGTCATGAATGCTTTATAATGTTATTTTGGCCCACTTTTACTTTAATAGACTTGAGCACTTAATTTGGACCTATTTCACCACCTCACTCTATCCTAAGCACCTATATTGACCTATTCCTCTCTAAGTTACTATCTTAGGCCTAAAAAAATGTTATTAATCACTAAAAACTTCTCTAAGACTATATATGGAAATTCTTAATATAAATATTAAAACATTACCCTTTAGGATAAAATTTTCTAGTATGGGTACATAGCAGTAGTCAATCTTGACCCCTAGGGGTTGATCCTTTCCTTCACCTTAGTAATGAATAGTTTTCAAAATTTAGACCGTCCCTTATAGAATGGTTCATATTTTTAGGATAATTAGCATGAGATTTTCCCCTTTTATATTGCAATAAAGGTATATTTAAGTCACCTGTTCTACCACTCAAAAATTTTAACATTGAGGTATACTTACATTAATGCACACTGAGCAAAACTTCCCTATTCTTCCCAAATCTGATTCTATTCATTTAAATTAATCCTTAACCAAGTCAAGAGACTATTTTTTCCAAGTCAAATCAAAGAATTATCAAATATTCAATCCATCTCTAAGTGCATACATTAAAAAGAGGACCATAATCCAACAAAGCACTTTAATAGGTAAAACTATGTGGGATTGATTTATCTCTTTAGAGTATTGGATATATAGGTAGAGGTCAATAATCATGGGATGATTGGGATCAACTCTTCTCATTACACTTACCCTTTTTCTATCTATAGGTTTTAATCTATTGTAAGCCTTATTAGGGTTTCAACTTTCAAGAAGTCATTTGTAGGTCATTCACATACATTAGAGGGCCAAATTTCCAAACACATGCATATTTTAGGTAGAAGCAAGAGACTAAAATTTAATTTCCTTGATTTTCTATAGATGAAAAAATCAACCATTAGAGGATAATAATGTTAGTTGATCATGCCCCCTTCTAGTTGATCTTGATGTTGAGCAATTGTAGTCACAGTTCTTATGGCACATGCATAATTAATCTGATTTGATTAGTTTTAGTCATCTATTGATCAAACATGGTCAAGATACAAAAAAAATTAACTTTACTTATGTTATTCATAGCTAGTTTCTTTCATTTGTTCAAGCTTTGTTTATTTCAATGCTTTTACTATCATTTTACTAGTTACAAGTGATTTAAAATATTTTTGTTATGTTTCTATTCATTTTATTTTGATTAGAGTTAATAAACTAATTAATTCCAAATTGGTATAAAATAGTTAGGATAAATTATATCTATTCCCTTTTAGTTATTTTGATCATTATGTTCATTGTGATTATCTCAATTATCATGTTCCAATAGAGTCATATTAACACAATCATTTGTGTGTACATACTGATTAATAATTGCATCATTAAAAGAAGAAGAGAAATTCATTGTATCCATTTTATCTGAAGTAATAAGAAGCTATATATGGGTCCCAACATAATTTAACACTTCATCTTAAGGGTATAAGGGAACTAGCCTTTTTTAATGGAATAGGATGGTATCGTGCAATAATGTAGACGGCTAGGGCCAAAAGTGAAAATATTAATTGTATTTAATATGGGGAAAATCAAATTTGAAAACCTAAGACAAAAATTATTGTCCTTAATTTTAAAATTAAAAAAATCATTAATCTAATATTTTGAATTTATCTTTATTTTATATACTTAATTTTTTAAGTTTATCTTAAATTTATCAATGTTACTTTAATTTTTTAATTTTTTATAATTAAAATTTATTGATCTACTTTACTCTGTTTGTTTTTTAAATTTTCTCTACATTTTTCAAATTTACTTAAATTGCACATCTTTTGTTAATTTAATCTAATATTTTAAATTTGTTTTAAATTTCCTTAAATTTCCCTTTTTCAATATTCCATAATATTTTTTAATTGATGTTAAATTTATAATTTAATCTTATTTTTTATAATTTATTTTAATTTTTTTTTACTTCATTGAAATTTCACTCATTTTAATAATTTTCTTTAAGTGTCAATTTTTCCTAAAACTAGAAATTAATTACATGTTTATGGAGTTAGGTAGAAATTGATAAAAACTATAAACTCTAAAGTATCAAAAATACTCTTGTTATTTTATTAATAAAATTACGAAATTATGTGAAGTTTTTTGATATTTTAATAATCATTGAAGTAAGAGCCATCTTCCTCATCTATTGACAGGATTCAATCAATAATTTTTTTTAAATAAATATATTTTCTGATCAAAAAACACTTTTATATTAATTTAAAATTAAAATTAAAAGTACAACATTAGTTATATAAAAAATAGGTGAAAAAGTCACAACTTGAATACCATACTAAGCTATAAAAAGCCTCAGGAAAAACTAAAGTCCAAAATAGCTAGCCATAGATGACCAATAAACACAATTAAATTAAATCAAGTTCATCTCAACCAAAAAAAGTTAATATAAAAACACAAATATCATGGAACAAACTAAGTAGCAACTGTGAACATGGTAGCTAGAAAATGAGGTGTAGGTAGAGGGACATGAGACTTTCTTCCCCAGTTGTTCTCAACTGGGGAACCTTCAACCATAGTGAGAGGGTCCTAACCATCGACTTGTTGGTTAGTGTCAACACCATTCTATAAATCTTGGTAAGAGGGAGAGATGGATAGCTCCATACATGTGAACTTGTCCTACTAAAGGGGTCTCCACCCCCTACCACCATTGTCTCTACTTATGTCAAATCCTCTTTGAGGAGATGGATAGAAAGAGTGAGGAGAGGAGCTCCTCCAAATTTGGGACATCTAACTATGAGAGCGATGATGCCTCCCCCCATACATGTAACCCCTAGGAGGAGAGAAATGAGGTGGAGGATTAAGTGGCTCATGACTAAATGCATAAGGAACATTCCCCTAGTGGTCTAAGAAAACCTTCAGGTGATGAATCTCTAACTGAACCTTATACGTTTGACTTTAAATTTGGAGGGTAACATTAGAAATCATAACTTTTTTAGTTATAAAAAAACTTTTTTCCATACTCTCATTATTAAAACATGCTTAAAATTTCTAGATTTCTAAATTTGAAATAAAATATCAGTATGGAAAATTTTCAAAAATCTATTATATCTTGCAAGTAAAAGGGTAGAGTCCCTTCATAGAGCCATTTTCTAGGTTAACATATCAGTATCGTATGGTTTGAAAATTGTATGAATTCATCTCTAGGTTGACTCATCATGTGGGTAAAACTAGAAGAGGTGCTTGATAGATTCTAGATGTTGACAAGCTGGGTAAGTGGGATGAAGAACCCACATGTGCTTGAAATAATTTTCCATGTGCAGACCATATAAAGAATACACCAAAGGAAGTGAGCCTTTTTTAGGTTCAATAGAAGCTACCCAAATGTGATTAAACCTCCTAGCCCAAACTTAATGAGGGATTGGAGTGCCTATGGTGATTAAGAGACTCTGTATCAATGTGTTGAGGGGCTAAGAAATTATATCCCAGCTGAGGAGAATAATGGTAGAATGACATGGCCATAGGTCAAGACCAGTGCTTCCACCATAGTATGAGAGAGGAAAATTTGATCTTGTGTAAGTACTCATCAGGTGTGGAACTCAAAATTTTAGTAATGGATAATGCATCTCCCTTGTTAAGCCAAAATTTAGCCTTTATCATAGACCAAAGAAGCCAATCCCTAGAGAGCTTATAGAATAAATCACCAATCATTAGAATACCCTTCTTAAAGAACCTTAATATTTTGATCCAGGCCACCATGGGAAAGGGGACATTGTGAAAGGTCAATTGAGGAGGATACCATAATGATTGGGACTTTAGAGAAAGATCGTTTCTAAACCCCTCCCACACCCAAATAAATTGAGGTTTGATCTTTTCTTAGGCCTTTCAAATACTATGCATGACAAACATGCCCCCTACTTTGAAATATACTAGCAAAGTAAGTGCACTTTGAAATCCTATGCCTTGCCAGGTATTGGTTCCAGGTTGTACACCTCTTATTCTTGGATTTGAAAATTTGAAGAAAATGGTAAATAAATATGAAAAAACCATTGATATGTCATTTTAACTGGGCAAGGGTTTGGCATCAGGATTGGAACAAATGAAGATAATAACTAAGAGGAATTGATAGAGGGTATGGTCAGTTCCCTACTAATTCTAGCTCTACATGAACCAAGGTGAGAGGACCTATGGGGTAGCTTGCTCACATGGATAGATTCTACAATTCAACTTTCATGTGGATTATTGGTACAAAGAGACACAAATGTGACCAGGCCACAACCAAACTCATTCAATCCACCTGGGAAGGATTATTATATGGAATGAAAAAATTCTCTAGATCACATACAAGCAACTAAAGACAAATATGAAAGTGACTGCAATTTTCATTCTAAAGAATTTTCAACCTGGGTCAAATGAAAAATTGTAGCATTATGCTTAAAAACACAAAATGCAAAAACATCTTATATAGGAAATCCATAAACCAAGCAAGAGTTCCTCATAATTAGCATCATTATTCTTGCACTCAAAGGAAAGATGAAAAGAAAACATGAAATATTTACCATTGGGGGAATAGAAGACAACCCCAGCTCTATTTCCAAGATTGGAGCAAGACTCATCAAAGCACATCTTTCAAACTGCACCTTCACTATGAAGTTTAATATCAAGAGTAGTAGGCTATTCATTAGTGTCAATATTTCCAATGGAGTTGCCGAGCCCAACATCTATGTATGATAGTTAATTTAGAGCATGTTTTGGATCTTCAATTACATGTATCATCTTTGGCTCTCTATAAATTTTGACCATCTTACACTCCAAAGGAATGGTGGCATGAGAAAGGTCCATTTGTACAATTCCACCCATGATAGCATCCCATTTACGTGATAAAAACATCCTCCACTTAGGATTAAATTCCATAACGACCATATTCATATTTAAATACTTACCTAAATGTACCATCAATTGCACTACAACCCTTCAACTTGTCCAACAACTGGCACCTCTCATGAATCTATAACATAGCACCTATTAAAGGCTGATGTAATCTTATTCTAAGATCATTTAGGATACCCAAGGGCATGACATTATAGGAGGCTCTAAAATCAAACATGCAATTGTGGACAATCAGACTATTGATCAAGAGGGTTGTATAAAATGGATCCACTTTCAACTGACATTCTACTAATATAGTTCCTAAATACACCTCTAAAGCTGGTTCAACAACCTCTTTTGATTTGTAATCTTCTTCTGGGGGTTTTTGGGGAAGATAATTTTCATTTGCAACTAATTTTTCACCAAATTCCAAGTATTCACATTCCCTCTTCTTATGTCTAGGTATTCTCAATAACTCAACAAGTAGCACAGTGATTTTCAGTAAGATCAACATTTAGGCCATATATACATATACTATTATGAGCAATAAGAGTATTTGGAAGAAGGGTAACAACACCTTCATCTAGAATATAATCACTCAAAGTCTAAAGTGGAGTAAGTTGGGATGGATTTGTATTCTTAACAACAGCCTTCAAGGGTGGGTTTATTTTAACATCATTTGGACACTTAAGAATACTAGATAGTAAATGTAATTTATTTTTAGCAGGAGCACCTCTAGGTTTAGCAGCTTGGGACATGAGTGCTATTTTGGAAGCATTTATAAATTCTATAGTTTTCTTTAGTTCTTTACTTGAATCTTATATCTTTACAATTTTAGGGGTAGTGTCTTGATGAGTAACAACTTGATACTTGCTTCTCAAATAATATTCTTTCTCTTGGGCACCTACTGCATTAATTAGTAGCTGCATGTCCTCAACTAACAAATTTCCCCCATCATATTTTTTTTATAAGAAATGATCTTAAAAACTCAAAATCATGATTACGTAATTCATATGATTATGGTATATTAACATCACAAGCCAATTCACAAGTTGGGACACATACCCTTTTGAACGTACTCCAAAAATGATTAACAATAGCAACACTCAATAATTCCATAGAGGTAGTCATCTTACTTCAGGATCTTTGACAATTGAACATCAAAATATTATCTTTGGATGATGCATACTCAGGTTCATCTACATTTTCATCAATCAGTTTAGCTATAACACATGAAGGATGTGAAAGGAAACACTTGTTTGACCAATCAATGTCAATGTGAGAACCTACCACATTCACTTTGGAATTCAATGGATCATGCACTTATTTTCTTGCCCCTCTATTCTGATTTCTATCTGTTCTTTCTTCATGTGTAGGGATCTTCCCTCTATCATTATCTTGATTGTGGAAAACAAGCCTTCCTTGTGCTTGATTCAGATTTGGATCCCTTTGATTGGTATACACATGATGGATCCTCTTTTCATCTCTAGCCATCTTGTATGACATTTCTTTGACAATAGAGGCCAAATTTTTAACATCTCCTCAAGGTTGGTTGTATTAGTGGACTACATTTTTCAAGATTGACCAACTTTACATCAACTTGCTTATTCATGGGCTTTCCCATAGCCTTTATATTAGTCTCAATTTGGATGGCTATATTGAATGCTAACTTCAGGTTCATAGGATTCTTGTCCCTCAAGTAGTATGCAACCTTCTTGTCAAAGGCATCATAATATTTGATCAAGCATGTTGTATCATTAGGCCTTATGTTCTCAGGTAGCCATATCATAGAGTTTTTGAACCTTGTATTGAAGTCCTGCACACACTCATTAGGGTTCTTTTTTATGTTTTCTAATTTAGCCAAAATAAATCTCAGATCAACTCTATCACCATATTAAATTCTAAAAACATTATTCATCTCCTCCCACAAATCAATGCATTTATAGGGAATGGAATTGAACCATTATCATGCATCTTCTTCTAGCGTATGCACAAACAACTTAATGTACACATCCTCATGCTCAACCTCATATTCTTCAATGATATTGTGAAAATCCCTCAAGTGTTGATCACCACTCACTGTGTTGTTCCTTTGAAACTTTAGAAGGTGGTTCGTGACTTCATTTGGGACTTCATTAGGATAGCCTTCCATGTCACCAAAATTAATAGGCATGAATCTAAGAATGTAGAATATAGGATTCTCATTCTCATATTGGTCCCTATGCCTCATGAATAATTGAAATGAAGGTTCAAGAACATATGGCCAAGGGATATGAGGGGGTGAATGAGGTGGACTTGTACGATTAAATGTAGGAGCAAATTTAGCTGGTTGAGAAGGAATTGAACAATATATGGGATTATAAGTTTTAGAATGACTAAGAGAGCAATGAAAGTCCTCAATAATGGGGATTTCAACAAAAATTTCAAGATTATAAGAATCTTGGCAACCTAGATACTATTTTTTAACTAAACTTTGCCCTTCAATAGGCCTCTAAACTTGTCTCTATCTTCTTTGATGAAAGCTTAAGGGAGAGATAAGTCTTATAGATGAGTCATCTTTGAAGGATGATATATGTCCTTCCATCATTTGAAGCAAGAAAAGACTCAAAGCTAAAAATTAAGATATTCAAAATAGGCACCAATCTTCCTTGAAACTAGATAATAAAGTTGGATTTGCCATTAGAATCAAAATTCTAGAATATAATAGTTAAGAAAATGGTTGTGATGCATGCTAAAAATAAACTTTACTAAATTTCATGATGAGATATAAGGTAAAGACATTGAAATTTCCAAAATGATGTTGAAAAGGGAAAAAACACCTTCCAACATGTAATTTTAATAGTTCTTTGCGTTAAATGTAACACAAGTCAAATTGTCAAATATTTCATTTCCTATCACATCTCTAGTGGAGTTTTATGGCATTGATGGCCAAGATAGTCCAAATTTAGCAAATAACAACATATAACTTCACAAGATGAAATACTTATAGCTCTCTACAAGATTCCTTAACAACACAAGTGACTTAGACTTCAATTTACTCGTTGGTGATGGTGTTAACTAAGTGTTGGTTCCCAAGTGTACACCTCTTACACTCAACCTTTCACACTTGAATAAAATAGAAAATAAATATGAAAAACTCACTGATATGTCATTATAACTAGGGAAGGGTTTGGCATCAAGACTAGACCGAATACAGATAATGACTTAAAAGCACGAATAGAGGGTATGGTTAGCTCCTTGCTACTTTTGGCACTATGTAAACTAAGGAGAGAGGACCTATGGGGTATATTTTTCACATGGATATATTTTATAATTCAATCTCCATGGTGATTATTAGCATAAAGAGACACAAATGTGACCAAGGCATAACCAAACTCATTCCATCCACCCAAGAAGGGTTATCACACAAAATGAAAAAATGATCTAGATCAAATATAAGATACTAAAGATACATATAAAAGTGACTACAATCTTAATTCTAAAGAATTTTCAAAAACATGAGTCAAATGGAAAACTACAGCACTATGCTTCAAAGCACAAAATCCAAACACATGTTATATACGTAAGGTTTTATGCATTTGCAGGGGAAATAACACTTATAATATTCAAAGGGTGTATTATTTTTAGGGTAGGAGAGGTTAGATAATTGTAATAAAGGGTGGTATGGTGGTGTATTTTAAACAATATGGTATCTTGTAGTATTCATGACAATATTTCTTTGCAAAAATATAACAAAAACTCATAAGCAGGCTAATGGAAAATACTAAATGATCATTGAAAGACTAGAACATAAATTGAAACTAAACTTTCAAGCACTTTTCCCTATCAAATCCATAAATCTAGGGTGCCCTAACAAGTTATTCAACAACATATCCTAAAATAATGAAGAAAGGGTTTATAATCTAGATCTATGCTCAGAATGATAACCAATAATGAACACAAACCCAAATGTTCAATCAACATAACTTATAAAATGCATTGCTACAGTTCATCAATAGGAAATAGTAAAGAACCACAAGTATTTTCTTTAACTTTAATAGAGATATTACATAAATCACTTTTTCAAAATGTTTCCTTGGGGACAAACATGGTGAGATTTCTCCATGTTGGATAAGGGAGACATAAACATGCTCTCAAAGCTTACTAATGGTTGTACACTTGCAACCACCTTAGCAAGGGAGACAAGATCTACACAAAGTAGTTGATCCATTTTTTTAGAACCTAGACTTAAAGAAAATGAATAACCAATAACAACCTACAATAGAAGAGAAGCCTTCTATTTATACATTTTTTACCCCTTCTTTTGAAATCAAAGAATGGGGGTTGCATTTTGCAAATTTCAAAATTGCAGTCAACACACCAAAGTATTGACAAGATTCTCCTAGATAGAAAACCCCATAACCACAATTGAAATATTCACCCATTTGTATGAAAAATCATTGCTCTAACTACCTCTATAACAAATGATGAAGATTCAAAGCACATCCTTTGATTTCTTAGCTGGAGATGCCCTTAAACATGAGCTGGAAGGTGAAAATTCATGGTGGAGACCAAAAAAAGTTTGTCCTCATGTATAACTACTTAGAGATTCCCTTGACCACTTGTTGGCACAACTAGAATCTCCTAGATAGTTGACCTTCCTCATATGCATTCCATAGAACAACCTACTCATGTAATAATTTATGGGAATATTCTAGATCCATGGATATTTGGGTGATCTTCCTCCAATGGCCCACCTTATCCTTGCAAACCTATAATTTTTTTGCCATTGAGAAGCTTAGACAAGCATAATAATGAAAAATGAAGCAGACTTAGGTCATTTTGCCTTTTTGATTTTTGGCTCCAGTTTGTTTTCTCCACTTTTTCTTTCTTCATTTTTACACTTTGCAATTTTCATATTTGATTTTTTCAAGTTAGCATTTTTATGGTTTCCTCAATATTTTTTTTAATGCATAAGTGCATTATTTTCACCTTTTGGGAAAATTCTGACACCTTTTGTGAATCTGCAATTCACAAATTACAAACATACATTTTGCACTTGTAGTTCCCCTTAAAGAATCCAAAACTCCAAATGCAATTTGTAATTTTGTAAAATTTCAAATTTCACTTGGGGTTCCCATTTACCTCAAAATATCCTTTTAGGGAATCTAAAACTCCAAATACATTTTGCAATTTTATAAAATTGTAAATTACACTTGGGGTTCTCATTTCCCTAAAAAAGCATCTTTTAGGGAATTGGGAACTCTAATTATAATTTATAATTTATAATTTAACAAATTTTCAAAATAGAAAATGGCCTTGAAAGTTCCCATTTGCACTAGGACCTTATGTTGACTAGTGGAAATGGGAGATCCATGTGTAATTTGTAGTTTGCACAAGTGCAAAATTGCAAAGTTGCATTTCTTCTCAAAATCTCCCTAAATCTTCTCTTTGGGTTGACTTTTATTCCATTGGATTTTAATGGAGGGATTAGGAAAATTGACCAAAATTTGAAAATTGCATTTTGGAGACTTTCAGTTTTCAAGTTTCTCTTCCCACTAAGATTTCCCATGGAATTTGGGGCCTTATATTCAATTTTTGGAAACTTGCAGTTTTTGGATTCTTCTAAAATTTAACTCCATTTATATCCACTTGGTTCTAAAAAATACCCTATAGAGGATTTTTCTAGAAACTTATCCCTTTCTCAACCTGATGCATCAACTCAAAAATATATCTTTGTTTGCACAATGTATATGGATTTGAGGCATTCATCAATGAAAATATTTGTTACCAACACAACCTGTAGCCATTGACAATCATCCCCTTCAAATAATAAAGATCAAAACCATTTTGAACCTCATTTTTATATGGCATTTTGGTGCAAAATTCAATGGAATCTCTGAGTCTTCATTATTTCCACTATCACCATTATCTGGTCTTTCATCTCCCCTTTCTTCAATTTTCAGATAATGGCACTATATCCTTAACTACTCATATTCTACTAGTCAAATGTTAATGAAGAAGAATGATAATGTCTTTGACTCTTTATCATGTTTATATGCCTTGATTAATTTCCCAATGAACACATAATGGGTTGGTAAAGCCACATTAAAGTTTAATGCATTGTGCATTGATTTTCCCATTTCTAAGACTCCTTATCTTATGTAGGCTTTGTCCAAAGTTTACATAAAATTATCAACGACATGAATAGGAACCTATTCATACTTTCATGCCTAAAACATAGTTTTAACATTAACAAATTACAAATTCTTCCTAAGTCATTAACATTGTGGATAATATACAAACCTCAAATCCATGCATGATGAAAAGAAAATTAGGATTGCCTTCATCGTAAATAAAAACAAAACAATTTTATCACTTCTATGAGTAAGAAAATTGCTATGTCCTACCTTTAATGGAATCACTACTATGGATTTATTCATTGGAGATGAGGCAACATGCCCTACTAGTAGATATCCATCAAATGCATTGATTCCTTTTGTTCCATTTCTTGGAGCTTTACCTTCTCCGGTGCTTGTAGGATAAGATAGCATAGTCAAATGTTATAAAGGGATAAATAATAAATTAGATAATGGATTCAATGATAAATTTGGTTTGAACATAATAAAAAATCATCTACATATTCTACACCATAAGAATGCAAACACTCAATGTATAAACATGTTCTCTCCTATTGATCATATCTTATCATTGGTAAACCCCAACATCACATCATTAAAGATCAAAGAAGAGCCTTCTCATACCTAGTTGTCACCACCAAATGGATTTTAAATATGAGATCTTAGTTTAAAATTCATTCCATAAATTTGATACATATGTGCCAAGTCATGATAAAAACCATGAACAACACTATCTTACATACTATGTGAAAAGTTCACACAAGCCCAAAAGTTGATTATCCCTTCATTCACCATTCTCTTATTCTATATAATATGTAGTCCAACTTGAAAAAAAATCCTAATCCCTACCAATGCCATGATACCTAAGCTAAGGTACAGGTAAAAACTAAGTGAACCATACTACAATGCAAAAAAAGATGTAGGTTGGAGGCTTAAATAATATGTCTAAAATGCCACTCCATCAGTACATGGTACATGTCCTCATTTTACAAGCTGCTTACATGAACCCATTAGCCTTTTCAATTTCCCAATCATTTTATTCCTACATCTCACAAGATCCACAAATGCCAATGGAATTTGTAATTTCGATTGTTAGAAATTGCGTCTCATATTCCCATTTTTGTCAAGCATGACATTGTTCCACATGGTCTTCCTACAGTCAACTCTTAAACTTTCCTCCAAGTCCCTTTACATTCTCTATACTCAATGGGATTTGGAAGTGGTTATGCAATTTTCAATTTAGGAGAAGTTACAAATTGCCTATTAGATTTTGCCTTTTGCCATCCACATTCATGCTTCACGTGGTCTTCTATGGAATCTAAAAGTGAAGGAAAAATTTGCATTTTATAAACTGCACTTTATTAAGTGTTTCTATACCATAGTTCTCCTATAGACCTTAGCATACATATTTATAATTGGCTTTTGAACCTCAAATCTCTACATAGCTTCATTGCTCATTTTACAATTTTCATTTTTACAGTCAATGGGCTAACCTCTACCAATACTTCACGTGTTTCTCTAGTAAATAAAAGATTCAAACTTTATTTTATTTTGTGTCTTCCATCCACATGGAAAGGCTCATTGACATAGTATGGAGGTGAGTGTCTACATGGCATTTTAGAATTGTTCCATACATCAAGATAAAAACCATGAACAACACTATCTTGCATACTATGTGAAAAGTTCACACAAGCCCAAAAGTTGATTAACCCTTCATTCACCATTCTCTTATTCTATATAATATGTAGTCTAACTTGAAAAAAAAATCCTACTCCCTACCAATGCCATGATACCTAAGCCAAGGTACATGTAGGAACTAAGTGAACCATACTAAAACACAACAAAAGATGTAGGTTGGAGGCTTCAAGAATATGTCTAAAATGCCACTCCATTAGTACATGGTACATGTCCTCATTTTACAAGCTACTTACATGAACCCATTAGCCTTTTAAATTTCCCACTCATTCTATTCCTACATCTCGCAAGATCCACAAATGCCAATGGACCTTGTAATTTGCATTGTTGGAAATTATGTCTCATATTCCCATTTTTGTCAAGCACGACATTATTCCACGCAGTCTTCCTACAGTCAACTCTTAAAATTTACACCAAGTCCCTTTACATTCTCTATACTCGATGGGATTTGGAAGTGGTTATGCAATTTGCAATTTAGGAGAAGTTACAAATTGCCAATTAGATTTTGCCTTTTGCCATCCACATTCATGCTTCACGTGGTCTTCTATGGAATCTAGAAGTGAAGGAAAAATTTGCATTTTATAAATTTTACTTCAGTAAGTGTTTTTATACCATACTTCTCCTACATACCTTAGAATACATATATATAATTGCCTTTTGAACCTAAGATCTCTACATAGCTTCATGGCTCATTTTACAATTTTCATTTTTACAGTCAATGGGCTAACCTCCACCAATACTTCATGTATTTCTCTAGTAAATAAAATCTTCAAACTTTATTTTATTTTATGTCTTCCATCCACATGGAAAGGCTCATTGACATAGTATGGAGGTGAGTGTCTACATGGCATTTTGGAATTGTTCCATGTATTAATTTCTTATAAAATTACACAAAGTCCTAGTCCAAATTTGAGAACCAACATTGGCTATCACTCAAGTATGTGTACCCCCTATGGGTGTGCAAAGAACCTCAAAACATAATATCAGGTGCCAATACATTAGGTCATGGAGTAAAAACTTTATCAACTTATTAGCAAACATGCATGAAAGCTTAACAAAACATGGAAAACTAAAAAAAATAGGAAAAGAAACTACATAAGTAAGGCTCAAAGTAGAGGGGCAATAAAGCAACAAAACTATACACTATACAATTATGTACACAATTACAAACTCAATCAAGGAAGTGTTTTAGATGCCTGTCATTAACTGGTAGCTCTAGTATTTCACCATCCAATTCTCTCAAGAAGAAAGTCTATTCCCCAATCTAGCAGTTAATGGAATAGGGACCCATCTAAAAGGCATCAAATTTTCCATGCTTACCTTTCTCCTCATGCCTACTTTCCCAAAGTAGAACCAAATCACCTACCTAGAAGTTTTTTGGAGTGACCTTCCTATAAATATCTTCTTTAGCTTTTCCTTGAAATCGAGGTGTCTTTCATGAACTTGTCTCCGAATTTCATCAAGATTAATAATTTAGTTCATCCTTCTTTCATAGTGGTTGATTTATTAATCATTTTCTAGAAGTTGCATGAATTGATAGGTTGGCAACTGCAAATACATATGTCAAACTACTTGAGCTCCATAAAAAAGCTTAAAATGGATTTTACCTATAGCTCTCTCAGGTGTAATCCTATCAGTTCATAAAGTAAACTTTGACTTTTCATCCCATTTCTTATTTTTTGCTTCTAAAGTTCATCTATTGATTTTGAGCAAGTTCTTATTAATAGATTTTGCTTGTCCATTCCCTTGAGGGTTAAAATTAGAAGCATACACCAATTCAATCTTATATTCTTTGCATATTACCACTAAAGGTTTTGCATTGACGATGATGTTATTATCATCAATCAATTTGATAGGCACACCAAATCTACAAATAATCTGATGGAACAAAAAATCTAACCTAGTGTGTTACTTTCTTTGTAGGGACCACTTCAACCCATTTAATGAAGTAGTCAATTGAAACTAGTATCCTTATATGTTTAATGCCTGATGAATCAATTATTTCTCCAATGAAATCTAATCCCCATTATTTTAATGGGCCTTCAATCATCATAGGCTACAAGGGAAGAGAATTGGAAGCTTTCATCCTCCCAGCAAAATGCTAACACTTATTACACTTTCTAACTTTTTGAGTAACATCCTTGAATAATTATGGTCACCAATAACTAACTCTCAAGATTTAATGAGATGTAACTTTAGGTGAAAAATGGCCACCACATACTCCACTATGGAAGTCTTCAATTAGGTCATTAATTTGTTCTTCTACAAGGCATCTTAGGAGAACCCCATCAAAAAATTTCTATGTTAGTCCATTCTCAGTCAAGAGGTATTTTTGGGATACAAGATTAAGAGTTCTTCTTTGATTCTTGTCTAAGTTAAGGGGATAATTCAGATTTTACAAGTAGTAAATAATATCCTTATACCATGAAGACATGCTACTGTGACTCAAAGAATCATCATATCAATAGTTTCTTTAGATGCTCAATATGTTATTCTCTAGTCTTGGAGTGTATGGTAAAATCATCCTGATACACAACTATAAACTTATAAATTACCCCTACAAAGGCAACATCCATAGCTTGCTAAAAAAATTGCACTCGTATTCATTAACCTTAAAGGCATCCTCATATATACATATGTGCCCCAAGGTGTTGTAAATATGGTTTTGGTTCTCTCAAATTCCTTCACCTCAACCTAGTTATACCTTGAAAAAATGTCTAATGTGGACAACATCTCTAATCCAATAACTCTTTACTATAGGTTTTCCATATTGGGTAGGGGATTTTTTATTTAAATAAGCTTTATTAAAATTTTAGAAATCCAAGCACAAGTTGATGTCACCATTATTATTTCATACAGGGATTAAATTTTTAATCCATGATGAATACATGATGGGATGAATGATTCCACCATCCATTATCTTCTTTAATTAATCATGTATCCTAGTGGCCAAGATGGGATTAATAGGCCTATATTTTTCCCTGAAGGGCTTGCTATTAGGTTGTAATAGCATGACATGTTGAAATAGGTCTTCCCTATATGATTTCAACTTTGAATATGACCATGATAAATAGTCCTTATATTTTATTAGGATTTGCATATAAACTAGTTTCTCAACTCCACTTAGGTAAGTACCTATCTAAAATTTTCGTGGCTTTTCATGAGAACCCAAAATTACACTTAGTCATGTCTTTTGAAATAAATAAGTCTCAAGTTTTGATTTTATCTAATCCATCAAAAACTACTTCCAAACTTACCAATTCTCTAGGGAGCATGTTTGTTTTCAAATGAATGATGTCTTTCCCAAACAAGGTTTCTTTCCCATCACAAGCCTAAACATTGGATTCCAAGTCTATGAGTTATCATGGAACTCAAATTCACAATTTTAAAACCTCTTAATTTGTTCATCATCATCAAACACCTAGAAATGATGAACATTGTCTAGGATTGAAGGCCTAACAAGCACCTTTACTTGATACTGATAATGAGGGATCATATTGTCAATAGCAAACTGAGCACCTCACCCTACAATTTTGTCAGCCTCTTCATTGAAACTTCTATCATGATAGTGAATGTTGAATGCATTAAATAATTCAATAAAATCACAAACAACATTATGATACTATTTTAAACATTTATATTTGGTACCATAAACATTGTGAACTTGCTTAACCACTAGCTCAGAATCACCTTTAAAAATCAAACTTTTAATTCCATGTTCATGAGCAATATGTAAACCAAGGAAGACTACCTCATACTCAATAGTATTATTCATGTACACAAAGGAAATCTAAAAAGGAAACCTGAAACATTTACCATTAGGGGCATAAAATACAATCCTAGGTCCATTTCCAAGATTGGATCAAGCCATGTCAAACATAACTTATAAATTGTACCTTCACTACCAGGTTCAACATCAAGAGCAATAGGTTGTTCTTTAGTGTCAACATTCCCAATGAAGTTTATAAGCCCAATGTCTATGTAAAATACATCATTTAGAGCATGTTTTGGATCTTTAATTACATCTAACATCATTAGCTCTCTATAAATTTTGAATATCTTGCCCTCCAAAGGACTAGTGGCATAGGAAAGTTCCATTTTTACACTTCCACCTATGCTATCAACCCATTTATGTGATAAAAACATACCCCACTTAGGCTATCAATCCACAACTACCACATCCATATTCAAATACCTACCTGGATGCACTATCAGCTTCACTCCCAACCCTTCAACTTGTCCAACAATGGGTACCTCTCATGAATCCATGGCATAACACCTGCTAAAGGCTAGTGTAATCTTTATTCCAAGTTTGTTTAGGATACCTAGGGACATAACATTTCAAGAGGGTCCATAATTAAACATGCAATTGTAGACAATCAGATCATTAATCAAGAGGGTTATATAAAATGGACCCACTTTCAGCTGATGTTCTACTAATAAAGTCCCTAAATACACTTATGAGGATAGTTCAAAAACCTCTACTAATTCTTCATCCTATTTTAGGGGTGTTTGGGGTAAATCAATTTCATTTGTAGCTAATTTCTCACCAAATTCCAAGTATTCAAATGTCTTCTTCCTATGTTTACATATTCATAATAACTAAACAAGTGGCATGGCAATTTTTAGCTGGCTCAACACTTGGGCCATATCATATATGATATATTGAAGAAGAGGAGTATTTGGTGGAAGGTTAACAACACCTTCAACTTGAATACAATCACTCAATGTCTAAATTGGAGTAGGCTATGATGGATTTTCATTCTTAGCAGTAGCCTTCAAAGGTGGGTTTGTTTTAACATCATTTGGACCCTTAGAAATACTAGATAGCAAAGGTACTTTATTTTTAGTAGGAATACCTCTAGGATTAACAACTTGGGACATGGGTGATATTTTGGAAGAATTTGGGACTATTGTAGTTTTATTTAGTTCCTTACTTACATCCCCTACCTTTGCAATTATAGGGGTAGTGTGTTGTTTAGCAACAACTTGATACTTGATTCTCAAGTAATATTATTTCTCTTGGGAACCTACTATATTAATTAGCAACTACTTGTCCTCAATAAAAATAATTCCCCCATCATAAATGATCTTAAAAACTCAAAATCATGATTAGGAAATTCATATTCTTGTGCTATATTAACATCATAAGCAAATTCAAAATTTGGGATACATAGCCTTTTGAATGTACTCTAAAATTGATCAACAATAGTATCATTTAACAATTCCATGGATGTAATTATCTTACTTCGGGGGCTTTGATAATTGAACATCAAAATATCATCTTTAGATGATGCATACTTAGGTTCATCCACATTTTCATCACTCAATTCAGATGTATCACATTGAAGATGTGTAAGGAATCACTTGTCATAACAATAAATGTCAATGTTATAACCTACCACATTCACTTTATCATTCAACAGATCAGGGACTTCTTTTCTGCCACCTCTATTCTAATTTATATCTGTTCTTTTTTCATGTGTAAGCCTCTTCCCTCTATCAATGTCTTGATTGTGGAAAGTAGGCCTTCCTTGTGCTTGATTTAGATTTGGATCCCTCTCTTGATTGGTAGACACATGAGGGATCCCCTTTTTAGCTCTAGTCAACTTGTATGACATTTATTTGACAATAGAGGCCAAATTTTTAATTATCTCAATGTTGGATGTCTTAGTGGATTACGGGTTTTTAGGATTGACAAACTTTGCATCAACTTGCTTGTTTATGGGATTTTCCATAGCCTTTATATTATATTTAATTTGTATGACCATATTGAATTCCAACCATAGTGATGTAGGATCCTTGTCCCTCAGGTAGTATGCATCCTTCTTGTCAAAGGCATCATAATATTTGATCAATCACACTATATCACTAGGCCTTATGTTCTCAGGTAGCTGCATCATGGCCTTGTTTAAACTTGTATTAAAGTCATACACACTCATTTGGGTTATTTTTGATGTTTTCAAATTCAACCAAAAGAAATCTTAGATTAAATCTATCACCATACTAAATTCTAAAAACATTCTTCATCTCCTCCCATGAATAAATGGATCCATAAGAAAAGGGAATTGAACCATTCTTATGCATATTCTTCCAATGTATGCATAAAAAAATTAATGCACACATCCTCATGCTCAACATCATAGTCTTCAATGATATTTTGAAAATCCCTTAAGTTTTGATCACCACTCACTGCATTGTTCCCTTGAAACTTTAGAAGGTGATTCCTTGCTTCATTAGGACTTCATTGGGATAACCTTCTATGTCATCAAAATTAATAGGCCTAAATCTAGGAATGTGAAATGCAGGACTCTCATTCTAATCTTGGTCCCTATGCCTCATGATTGGTTCAAATGGAGGTTCAAGAACAACTAGTAAAGGGATATGAGGGGGTGAATGAGGTGGACTTGTACGATCAAACTTAATTGGGGATTCAACTAGTTGAGGAGGAGTTGGAAAATATATGGGACTATAAGTTTCAAAATGACTAAGATAGGTATGAAAGTCCTTAACAATGGGGAGTTGAATAAAAAATTTAATATTATTAGAATCTTGTCACCCTAGACACTATTTTGTAGCTGAACTTTACCATTCAACATGCCTCCAAACTTGTCTTTATCTTCTTTGATGAATGATTAAGGGTGAGATAAGATATTTGAATGAGTCACCTTTGAAGGATGATCTCAGTCCTTCCAACATTGCAAGCAATACAAAATTCAAAGCTGGAAATTAAGATAGTCAAAACAAGCACCAATCTTCCTTGAAACCAGATATTAAAGTTGGAATCACCACTAGAATCAAAACTCTAGAATAGAATAGTAAACAAACTTGTGATACATGATGAACATAAACTTTTATATATTTAATAATGAGATATAAGGCAAAGACATTGAAATTTTCAAAATTATGTTCAAAAGGTAAAAGACACCTTCCAACATGCAATTTTAATAGTTCTTTGTAATAAATGCAACATAAGTCAAATTATCAAATATTTTAATTTCTGGCACATCCCCAATGAAGTGATGTAGCTTGATAGCCAAGATAGTCTAAATATAACAAATAATAATAGAGAACTTCATAACATGAAAAACTTATAGCTCTCTATAAGAGTCCCTAGTAACATAAGTAACTTGGACTTCAATTTAATCCCTGATAATGGTGCCATTTGAGTGTTGGTTATTAGTTGTACACCTCTTACACTCAACCTTACACATTTGATGTAAATGGTAAACAAAGTTGAAAAACCTATTGATTTATCATTATAGATTGGGAAGGGTTTGGCATCAAGACTGGACTAAACATAGATAATGACTGAGAGGCATTGATAGAGGGTATGGTCAGTTCCCTACTACTTTTGGCTTTTCTTGAAATAAGGTGAGAGGACCTATGGGGTAGCTTGCTCACATGGAAATATTTTACAATTCAACCTCCATAGGGATTATTAGCACAAAGAGACAAAAATATGACCAGGGCACAACCAAACTCATTTAATCTAACTAGGAAGGGTTGTCACATGGAATGAATAAATGCTCTAGATGACATACAAACTACTAAAGATAGATATGAAAGTGATTAAAATCTTCATTCTAAATAATTTTTAACAAAATGGGTTAAATGGAAAACTATAACACTATGATTGAAATAAAATAATGCAAACATATGTTATATAGGCAAGGTTTTATGCATTTATAGGGTAAATAACACTTATAGTATGCAAAGGGTGTATTATTTGCATGGTATGATAGGATAGGATAGGTTAATAATTTTAAAAAAGGGTGGTATGATGGTGGCTTTTAAATAACAGGGTATCTTTTAGTATTCATGACAATATTCCTTTGCAAAGATATAGCAAAAACTCATAAGTAAGCTGATGGGAAATACCAATGATCCTTGAAATATTATAACATACACTAAAACTAAAATTTCAAACACTTTCCCTTTCAAATCCATAAATTTAGGGTACCCTAACAAGTTATTTAATAACATATCCTAAAATAATGTAGAAAGGGTCTATAATCTAGATTTATGCTCAGAATGATAACCAATAGTGAACATAAACCCAAATGTCCAATCAACATAAGTTGAAAAACACATTGTTGCACTTCATTAACAGGAAATATCAAAGAACCACAAGCATTTTCATTAACTTGAAAAGAGATATTACATACATCAGTTTTTCAAAATGTTACCATGGGGATAAGTATTGTGAAATTTCTCCATGTTGGACAAGGGAGACATAAACATGCTCTCAAAGCTTGATAATGTCTGTACACTTGTGACCACCTTAACAAGGGATACAATATCTACACACATCAATTGATCCCAAATTTTTTTGTAGACCTAGACTTAAAGAAAATGAACAACCAACAACAACCTAGAATATAAGAGAAGCCTTCTATTTATAAATTGTTTACCCCTTCTTTTACAATCCAGGAATGGGGGTTGCATTTTACAATTTTAAAAATTACATTCAACACCCCAAAGTTTTATCAAGAGGATCCCAGCTAGAAAAACCCTTTGCCATGCTTGGAATCTTCACCCATTTTCATGAAAAATCATTACTTTAACTGCCTCTACAAGAAATTATGAAGATTCAGAGCACATTTTTTTATTTCTTGGCTAGAGATGTCTTCAAACATGAGCTAGAAGGTGAAAATTTGTGTTGGAGGCCAAACAAAATTTGTACTCATGCTAAACTGCTTGGAGATTCTCTTGACTGCTTACTTGTATAGTTAGAACCTCTTGGATAGTTGTCCTTCCTCATATGTATGCCATAGAATAACCTACTCTTAAACTAATTTCATGGGAATATTATGCATCCATGGCTATTCAAATGATCTTCTTTCAATGGCCCACCTTGGCCTTACAAACCTGCAATTTCTCTTACATCGAGGATCTTGGATAAGCACAATAATGAAAAATGCAAAATACTTAGGTCATTTTACCTTTTTGATTTTTTGGCTCCAATTTTTTTCTCCACTTTTGTTTTCTTCACTTTTACTCTTTGAAATTTTGCTTTCTCACACTTTGCAATTTTCACATTTGCTTTTTTCAAGTTTTCCTTTTTAGGGTTTCCTCCATATTTATTTTAATGGATAAATGAATTATTTTCACCTTTTGACCTTTTGGGGATATTCTATCCATTTTTTTAAATCTATAATTTAAAAATTACAAATTTACATTTTGCACTTGTAGTTCCCCTTAGGGAATATGGAACTCCAAATATAATTTGAAAATTTGAAAATTGCACTTTGGGTTCCCATTTCCCTCAAAAGATCCTTCTATGGAATCTGGAATTCTAAATGCATTTTGTAATTTTTTAAAATTATAAATTGCACTTGATGTTCCCATTTCCCTGAAAATTATCCTTTAGGGAAGTGGGAACTCCAATTGCAATTTGTAATTTTGCAAATTTTCAAGATTGAAAATCACTTTGAAAGTTCCTATTTTCAATGGGACCCCATGTTGATCGATGTTGACTACTGAAAATAGGAGATCCATGTGTAATTTACACAAGAGTAAAATTATAAAATTGCATTTCTCCTCAATATCTCCATTAAACTCCTCTTTGGGTTGACTGCTTTTTCACTAGCTTTGATTGGCGTGATTAGGAAAGTTGACCACAATTTGTAAATTGCATTTTGAAGACTTTCATTTTGTAAGTTGCTCTTCCCACTAAGATTTCCTAGGGAGTTTGGGGCCTCATATGTAGTTTTTGAAAACTTATAATTTTTGGACTTTTCTAAAATTTAACTCTATTTCTAGCCACTTGCTTTAGCAAAATACCCTGTAGAGGATTTTTATAGAAACTTAGGCCTTTCTCAACTTTATGTATCAACTCAAAAATCTAACTTTGTTTACACAATGTATATGGATTTGAGGCATTCATCAATAAAAATATGTGTTACCTACACAAGTTGCAACCATTAAAAAATCATCCCCTTCAAATAAACAAGATCAAAACTATTTTGAACCTCATTTTTTTTTTGTCATGTTGGTGTAAACTTTGATGGAATCTCTGAGCCTTCATTATTTACACTATCCCCATTATCTGGTCTTTCATCTACCATTTATTAAATTTTTAGATAATGTCACTATATCCTTAACTACTCATATTTTATTAGGCAAAACTCAATGAGGAAGAATGACTCTCTATCATGTTCAGCTACCTTGAGTAATTTCCTAATGAACAAACAAGGTGTTTGTAAAGCTACATTGAACTTTAATGCATTGTGTATTGATTTTACCATTTCAAAGACTTCTTCTCTTGTGTAGGCTCTATTTGAAGTTTTCATAAAATTATCAACTACAATAATAAGAACCTTGTCATACTTGCATGCCCAAAAAATAGTAGTAACATTAGGTAATTGTAAATTCTTCTTGAGTTATTCTCATTATGGGCAATATACAGACCTCAAATCCATGCATGCTAAAAAGCAAATTTGGATTGCCTTCACCATAAAAAAAAGAAAAAACTTTTTCTCACTTCTAAGAGTAAGGTTGTTGCTATGTCCTACCTCTAATAAACTCTGAACTACTCTATATTTATTCATTAGAGATGAGGTTACATGCCATACTAGTGGATATCCATCAAATGCATCAATTCCTTTTGTTCCATTTCTTGGAGCTTTACCTTCCAATTGATTGTAGGCTAAGATAATACATTCAAATGTTCTAAAGGGATAGATAATAAACTAGATAATGGCTTCTATGATAAATTTGGTTTGAGCACAATAAATAACCCCTATATATCTTGCACTAGAAGAATGTAGACATTCGATGTCTCAACATGATCTCTCCTACTGACCATATCTTGTCATTGGAAAACCCTAACATCATATCATCAAAGTCTAAAGAAGATCCTTCTCATACCCAATCACCACCACAAAATGGATTTGAAATATGGGTTATTGGTTTAAAATTCATACCATAAATCTAATACATTTATGTCATGTTCTGATAAAAAGCATGAATAACACTAACTTGCATACTATGTGAAGAGTTTAGATAGGCACAAAATTTAATTTTCCCTCCATTCACAATTATATTATTTAGTATAATCCATCATCCAACTTGACACAAATAATCCTACTCCTTACTAATGCCATGATATGTAAGCAAAGGTGTAGGCAGAAATCAGGTGAACCATACTACTATACAACAAAAGATGTAGGCTAGAGGCTTTGAGAATATGTCTGAAATGCCATTCCATCAGTACATGATACATGTCCTCATTTACAAGTGTCTTATATGTACCCACTATCCTTTTTAATTTCTTGCTCATTCCATTCTTACATCTCATGAGATCCAAAAGTGCCAATGTAATTTACAATTTACATTGTTGCAAATTGTGTCTCATATTCCCATTTTTTCCAAGCAAAACATTATTACACATGGTCTTCCTATGGTCAAATTTTAAAATTTCTTCCAAGTCCCTTTCCATTCTCTATACTCTATGGGATCCAGAAGTGGTTATGTAATTTGTAATCTAGAGAAGTTACAAATTGATTACTAGATTCCACCTTTTGTCATCCACATTCATGTTTCAAATGGTCTTCTGCAAAATCCAAAAGTGGATGAGCAATTTTTAGTTTAGTAATTGTACTTCATTAGGTTTTTCTCCACCATACTTCTCCCATAGACCCCTGCATACATATTTGTAATTTCCTTTTGAACCTTAGACTTGCGTAGAGCTTCATGGCTCATTTTGTAGTTTTGTTTTTTCAATCAATGAGCTGACCTCCATCAAGATTTCATGCATTTTTAAAGAAAATAAAAAATTAAAACTTTATTTTATTTGATATCTTCCATCCATGTTACAAGGCTCATTGGCATGGTATGAGGGTGAGTGTCTATGTGGCATTTTGGAACTATTCCATACATTAATTTATCACAAAATTGACAAAAGTCTTAATGTGGATTCTAGCACCAACAATAGGATATTCTACCAATATTGCATCCTTAAGAAATGAAGTGCCATAATTAATGTTTTTAGTCTTCATCACCTTCCAAGCTTTGGATGATCCATTTGGCCCCAAGATTAGTGCCCTAAAGCTTTATGTCAATAAGCCCCATCTCACCATTTTTTTTAGGGTAGCAACAAATGGCCCAAGAGACTTGATGAAATCCTTGGTAGCCTTTAAAGTTAGCCCATAAAAAAACCCTCAGTTGCCTCTCAAGATTTGCATAAGAGGCATTAGAAGGTGCCCAATAAGAAGAGTAGTATACATGAGTAGCAGTCAACACCTTAGAACAATTATTGAATTTATTGGCCAAGGTCAAAGGCTTATCGATCCATAAAGAGATTTTTTTCCATTATTTGGACCACATAGGACCACAACTCCATAGAAGAGGCTCTAAAATAAAAAATAATGCATAAAAAATAAAACTGGACCCCTAAAAAGATCTATTGTTTCATATATCCCCATAGCCAAGGAGGTTTGGGTGACAAGGATTAGTGGTAAAACTAGGTCTTACACCACTAGATAGATGACCTAGAGGCAAGACAAAAAATATTTAAAAATTCCATGACATTATTGATTAAGGTTTCATCCTCCTATAGGGTAATAAAGGACTCATCGACAAAAGTGCCCATTGATTAATTGGTGGTCAAAATTAGGTAACAAGATTCCTTTGACCAACCCCTTAGAATCATAACTAGATAAAATATATCTAAAGCCTTTAACAACAAACACACAAAGTGAAGGGGCTAGGGGAACCCCTATTTGATGGTCCTATGGAGCTCAAAATGTTGAGATTGAGAGTCGTTGATAGTGATGTAAGACCCAACATATTAAAAAAGCATATTAATAGTATGAATAAATTTGGGGCCAAACCCTAGCACTTATAACATGACAATAATAAAAGGCCATTTAATATAGTCATAAGATTTTTCAAAGTCAATCATAATGAATAAGGACTTTTGGTTGGAGATTATAGCCCATTCTATACCCTCCCAAATAGTAATAACATTGTCTAGAATATATCTATGTTGAATAAACCCAATTTGCTCACTTTATACATTTAGGGGAAGTAAGTGATTAATTTTGAGAGCTAAAGTTTTTTATATAATTTTTTAGGACACATTCAAAAATGTGATGGGTCTCTAGTTGGTAATTACCTCAGGATCCCCTACGTTAGGGATGAACTTGATATTGGATTAATTGATGAGGTGGCCCAAGGAAATGGTTAAGACCACTTAATAATAAAATTTATGGATATAAGGTCCAACTGTGTCCCACAAGGTTTGATATAATTTACATGTAAATTTATTAATGCCTGGGGATTTATTAGAGGCTATCTACATAATAGGTTCCATAAGGTCATTGATACTAATAGGTCTATCATAGGAAAATCTTTGATATTTTGAGAGTTTACAAGGGACCACATCAAGGAATTGGGTGAAGGAATCCTCATAAATAGGTGATGAAGGTTGTGCCAAAAAGATACCATGGTGGTGTTGGATAAAGGCTTGGAACATATCTAGAAGTTTGGTAAGACTATCTGAAGCACTTCTAATGGATTTAATTTTGTCTATAGCTTGCTTTGACTGAAGGAGATCAAAAAATTCCTTGGTCACTTTGTCTCCTACCTTCAACCAATGCATCCTTGATCAAGGTTGTGATCCTCTATCCTTGTAAACCTCTACAAATTAAAGCTTGTGAATCTATATGGTATCCCGAGTTTGCAAATGAGAGTTTAAAGGTGTAGATTCTAGCTCATGTGAAACCCTAAGGTATTTATAATTTTTAGTATTCTAAATGCATTTGTGGAATATAACCACTTGTTTTCCATAAATATGTACGAAGGAGGTACTGTAGTTTATAACACTAAACTAACACTCAATCTAACTAGTGTCCCCCATGGACCTAAAACCAAATTCTAAATCTTGGAAATATGCTCTATAGTCCCCTCATGCTTGAGGTGGGCAGTGTTGAGGTAGAACTATGAACTCTTGGGTTTGACTTGAGGAGAAGTCTAATGTATGTGAAAGCAGATGGGGTGGTGGTCAAACAAAAAAGTGTTTAGAATGATATCCATAGGTCATCCATTGATGAGAGTGAAGAAGAAAATATCTTGATTAAGCAAAAGGGAATGATCAAGGCATTTAAGGATTTTATCTTCACCTTGAAATAAATTGGACTAGGTGAACCATGGTGAGTTAGAATCACCCCTTTTGTGATGATTTTGGTTGAAGACCAAAAGTTTATTTTACAAGTAGCATAAAGCTTCCCATTCTCTTGCACACCATATCATGGAAAGGAGACCTTACTTGTCTTCCATATATTTAATCATATTAAAGTTACCACATAAAATCTAATGTGAATATAGGAGTGAATCATCTAACCATATCTAGAGTAGGGTGCACTCTACAACATCATTAGACACATAAAGATTGAAAAGGTCAGTTATGTATCAAAGTCAAAGATGGTCCAGACCATCGATGGGTGGGGTTAAAACCCCCAAAAATGATATTTTGAGTCAATTCAAGTGCCAACATGGTGATACCCCACCCAGCTAGGCTCGTGACAGGTGGCCTAATAGATGGCCTTAAACCAAATAGTGTGAGTTACATAATGAAGAAAAAAGTCATAATTTTTGAATTCTTGCATGTAAAAAAAATTCATGTGAGTAAAATTATGATAATTATTTATGACCATATACTTATGAGTTGGATTAATGAGCCTTTGAACATTCTAAGAATAAACTATCATTGGGAAACATCTAAATTCATATCATTTGCCTCAGAGAGGTCTAAGAGGGATGTATAATGATTGAAAGTTGAGCCTAGAAAGGAAAAATATCCCAGCTTAAAGGGATTCTTTTTAGGTGGCACATAATCCTCATCTATAGAGGGAGAGGGACTACATGAGTAGTGCATGATAGCCTTGTGATTGAAGGTTACAATCCCCATTTTTGAATCTAAATAAATCACCCTTAAAAGGGGTTGTTATAAAGGATCCATAAGGATGGGTGATTGTGAAGACATAAACTAAACTACCACCAATGGTGACTAAGAGATGGGATGCTTTGGGGATTTAACTTGAAGAAATTCCAAAACTTTTCTAGAAAGGGTTGAGGAATTTATACCTCCTTAGGGATGAGATTTAACAAGCTGAAGTCTCCTATTTCCATGGGAAGCAATATTCTTCATGTTGGACACCATGGTCAACGCATTAAAGGATGAAGGTTTTGTCTAAGACCCACTTCTATCCTAAATGATCGTAAGGGTGAGGACCCTTAGGTTACATTCCCTAATCATGTGGTCTAAATCATGGAACCTAAAACAAGTGTTAAGAAGGTTAATGTAGAGAACACATTGAGAGAAACATTTTTTCCAACTTGAATATCAATGGATTATTTAAGATCCTTGGTGAGGTCAATTTCAACTCAACCCCTTCTCTAAGGCTGGGCTGCATAAAAAAATGGTTGCTTATGGTATATGATGTGGCTCAGAGGCTTGATAAGTTGGTTGACAAAATTAAATAGAAGCAAAGGTAAGCCTGAGAACTCTACCCAAACTGGGGTTTTAAGCTTGGCTTGTTCAAAGACTTAAAAGTCTCTAGTTTAATAGGAAAAATAACCAAGGTATTACAAATCTACCAAGGGCCATGGTTAATAATGACTATATTTTTCATGGTTTGTGAAATGAAACATGAATAAACTCTTGGTGAGGTTTTGGACTCATTCTATTTTCAACCCATGGCCTTACCAATGGCTGTAAACCCATTACTTTAGAAGGCTCTCCGGAGGAACTCAACCCATAAAATAAGCAACAAGGGTAAAACATTCAAAATAATTGCAATCTTTATCAAACTTTGGAAGGTCCATTACCACATCTAGAAGAGGAGTCTCAAAGTTAGAATCAATACTTCATGATAAACTTCTAGGACAAACTTACAAGCTTGTTTTGACATCATAGCTACTCTAGTTCCCATCAATGATACCTAGATTAAATGATTCAAAAAGATTGATAGAACCCATCTAATATATGGGAAGGTAGCAAACCATCCAAGTGATGGATGGCTAGCTTTAGTCAGCATAGTAAATGCACTACAAATAAATCTTACCTATATTAGATAGATCGGTAATGTGATGAGAGGTATGGGAAACCCTAAAATCTTGCAGAATTCATGTGTTCCATACACTCCTCTCTCCTTTGTGAGCTCCAAAATAAATAAATATATTGTAAATTAAGAGAAGTGGAAGAGAAATATTTTCCTTTAAAGATTAGTTTTCCTATAAAACATGTAAATTATTAGCATAAAAAAATGAAGAGACATTATTTGGATATTCATTCATTGTTGTTTTTGATGTGAAAGTTGGAAGATATACAAATTATCTTATTGGTATGTGAAGTATTTGATTATTATTATTATTATTATTATTATTATTATTATTATTATTATTATTATTATTATTATTATTATTATTATTATTATTATTATTATTATTTATATTTTTGGTATTTATTTAATTTAATTTGTAAATATTCAATTAGAATATAGTGTTTTAGTTTGTAATTTATTATCAATTTATAAATTTGTGATTTTTTGGAAAAAGGATTATCTCTTTATTTTTTGATATTTATTATATTAATTAAACTTTGATGATTATATTTTTATCTAACATACAAAAATATATTATTTATATGATGATCCCCACACCGTCCATCTAATGTTAAAGAATAAAGTTAGAGGCTTTACACAACTTAGTAAATTTAATTATCATGGATTCCAAACCATTCCTCACTAAGATTTAGGGAGCTAGTACCAATTAATTCTCAATTCATTTTATTATACAACTTTATTAATGGTGTCACATCAAAAATAGGCAAGCAATACATTATATGATTATCTCATTCATCCATTTAGAGGCATCCTATTTATTGGGGTCTCATACATCCCTATCTTTTGAAAGTTAAAATCCATCCACAATAATAAAAGTGGGTCATGAAACCATGAAGCTTTGGAACTCAACTTTAAGATGCTAAGCAATAGAGATGGCAAAAACCCTAAGTGATGGCTTGTTGGTAGCAGTGTTTGTGTTTTTGCATGATTTAAAAAAGCTTCCACTGACTATGGCCAAACCCATGGGTTCATAAGAGGATGTGGATAGATAGGATGACTCAGTCCCCATGAATAAAAATGCCAAAGGTATAAAATATATGGAGATGTCTACATACAAGAAAATGATTGGTAATGAAGGTCATAGAGTAGATAGATATTTTCTAGATGGGAAGATATAATATCTTGATCCATTAGGAACTAGGGTGAAATAGAGTACTGAAGGGTAGATGTAGGGAAACCACTATTCCTTTGTTGACACTATTAGAAACCAAAAATGGGGAGATGCAACCCCATTAGATAAAATGCTTCTTCATCCTTTGAAGGAGAATAGTTTAAAAAGTCCTAAATTGGGAGCAACTATTGGTGAGTAGGGGTATGATCTATCACTTCTCAAATATGTGTCCATAATTTTTGGATCTAACTTTATCATGAGATATCATAATTTATGCACTTTTTAAACCTATGGCTAATTCCTTTGGAGTACCAATCTAGCTCTATGCATCTATTTAATGAATTGGGGATATTTTGAGCCCCTTTAACCTAATTAACCAAATAGGAGGAGAGGTAGTTGATTCTTCTAATCAAGGAGTCATTTGAGGACAATTTGAGGGTCTTTAATAACAAGATATGATTTGGGGTAAAATAAAAAGATTGATCTTCTATCGTGAACTGATCCAATTAGTCAATTTTTAAAATTCCCTACATGATCTAGGTAAAATTGAGTCCCTAAACCAATTTACGGCTCAATCGATTGTATAACATGTACATGGCATAATTAACTCTACTTTTATTAGAAATGTTCAAACATGAAGGTAATCAAGTCATAAATATGTATCACAAGGAGCTCAAATGTTCTTTGTAGGCTCAATCTATAATGATGTGGTGGATAATCAAGATCCCAAATTCACATTCCATAATCACATATATAGGTTCAAGGATCTCAAATTTTCCCCAATTGCTTACATGATTGTACAAATGTACCCTAAAACATATACCCTAAGACCTAATCCTTAAAAAAAATTTAATCCGTAAACTCTAAACCATAAATATAAACTTTTTAAACCTTGAACCAATTATTTAGCCTAGAAATAAATATCATTTATAAACTAAGAATTAAGTTTATAGGGCTCAGTTTGGCCTAAATCACACAACTGATTGACCCATTTAACTAATTCACTTAATCTACATGTGTGACATCCAAAGTATAATGGTAACCTAAAAACACATTTTATTATTGATGACTTATTATTATTTTTTAGGGCTTCGACATGATCAAAGCTTCTTTCTCCAAGAGTTAGGAAAGGTCCCCATAACCATGTACCTTCATTTTGGACCTTAATTGCAATCATTAATTCCTAAAACATAAATTATAATCTCTAATCCCTAATCCCTAATCCCTAATCCATAAACCCTATGAAATAATTTACACTAATCTCTAATCCCTTATCTACATTAAGTATAAGGCAATCACATTATTTAATAATGTGATCACGTTATTATTAACATAGACAACACTCATTTCTCATTACTAATTGACAACCCCATAACTTATATCAACACTATCACGATCATGTTATTGTCAATATCAGCTTCCCATTGGGTTGGGTGTGTTGGGACCTTATGGAAAGTATAACACGATCACATTATTTACTAATGTGATCAAGCTATTGTCCATATCAGTTTCCCAATGGGTTGGGTGTGTAAGGACTTTATGGAAAAAATAACATGATCATGTTATTTAGTAACGTGATCATGATATATAATGCGATCATGTTATTATTATTTTAGTGATAATCTCACTTAATAATGACTATTTTTAGCCCAAATTGATACTTCTATTTGTACAAACATTCTATGAGATCTGCATACCTATGTACTTGACCCCACATTTGAAAAGTTATTAGTTATATGTTATAATGGGTTCCATATCATGTTCGAAGAGGAATTTGTTGAAGAATAAAACAATAGAGGAATTGGATTATTTCAAAGAGAAACACAAGCTACTAATGTGAAAAGTTCATGGAAAATAAGGTACAAACCATAATCTTGATGAACCAAATGTTATAGATAATGAGTCAATTGATGATAATGAATTAATAAATGATTAAATTGACCATAATGATATGAATAATAATGAAGTTGACCATAATGAAATGAATAATAATGAAATTGAAAATAATGAATTAGTTAATGTTGGAAGTTCACATTCAAAGTTCCGAGTTTTTAATTTTGTTGATGATGAGTCTATGTGTGATGCTTAACCTCCCATAAATGAATAAAATTTGATGGAAACAAATAATGATGAAATTAACCATCAATAAAATTTCATCGAAACATATTATGAAGAAACTAACAATGCATAATTTAATGTCATCCCACCTCTAAACAATGAAAGTAATAACCATTTGTTAACACCCTCACAAAAAATTCCACCATTAGCAACACCTCTAGGAATTGTGTGTAAAAAAGACAAGTACTTAAATGAAGTTGTTGAAAATATTTTAAAATCAATGCATAAAAAAATGTATGATCACCATTCAAGAAGACTGGCTCAATAAATTTAGGATATTTTCTTTCATAATTTGTAATATGATAGTCAAAGATGTCAATTATTTGTTTCATGGATAAAATTGATTAATATGAGACCAATAATGTACACATTAGGACTAAAAACATCTAACATGGATGATAAAAATGATGAAATTATTGAAAATATACATGATGCATATCATATTTTAGGCCTAAAATTGTGCACCAAAGATTGTAATGCTACTTGGTGTATACTTACAACTTGTGTAGACTTCTATGAAAGGATGAGGCTCTATCTAATAATCTCAAAGAGCTACTTTCTCAATTTTAGAAAGACAATACAAGGGTTTCACCCAATGCAAGAGATGTTGTGAAAAGAAGAGTTGGTTCTCATAACTGTTAACTACATCCAAAACATTTATTAGATGTGAATCAAACACAATTATACTCTAATTTTTTGGAAAAAACATCTTCAAATTTCTATTTTTTCAAAGATATTTTGATATGGAGAAACCTTTTTATGTTAAAATAAATTACACATGTACCACTCATTATTGTAGGCAACATGTTGAATTTTCAATGCATTATGATGATTTTAGCTATATTTGTTATACTTTGCATACTAACATTTTGCAGGAGTGTGGCATTGAATTACCACCAAAATCAACAATGGAATTTATTCCAACTCTATTCTATAAAATATCGGATGGGAAATTATTTTACAACAAATCATGTTTAAATGAAAATTGCATCATTTGTGGTGGATTTCAAAATTTTAAAAAATGTATCCACAAGGAGATTACAAGTATAATTGGATATGAATTAGTTGGTTTAATCAAATATAAATTTATAAACTTATCAAGTAAAAAATGGAAAAGAATCTAAATGGTGTGAGCTTGTTGCAAAAAAGATACTTGTTTTGAATTTTTTGGTGAAATTTAGGGAGAAGATTGTTTATGACTATGCGAAACACACACATAGGGCTAGATGGTTGGATTAACATTTCAATATATGAAAGGATACATTCATACTCAGTTCCATTATTTTAATAGTTGATTTTGTAGAGAATTACACATTAAAACCCCAAATAGAAGTTTAATCAGAGTATTACAAATCATCACAAGTTGTCATATTTGTGCATATAACATTCATGCATGCACCTAATAGTATAGAGTAATAATAGAAAATATTAAGGGAGTACCATTTGTATATCGGCAATGATAGATCACATTATTAAAAGTATGTGAAATGTTATTTTTAGAAGTTCTATGAATAGTTGAGTTAGAGGAACATTACTTTCATTCAATAATACATTTGATCAGAAAATTATACATCACAATTCAAAAATGCACAGATGTTTTATTGCTTAAACAGGATGCATGTTACCATAAGTGTAGAACACATTTGGAGTTTCACCACGGATAGCTATGGAAAAGAGGAGCATGAAAGTGTTGGATCATGTGTAAAAGAGTTATTGTAAGGGAGGAATTGAAATTTGAAGAGGGTGTTAATTTGACAAATGCAAAAATTATGGTTGAATGGTGTAATGATAACGTGTGTGATGGTGCACAACCAAATTCTACTATTCATAGACATTTATAGTTAATAGATGAAGAACACCTGGAAAATTATGACTATTGTATGACTCTAATGGGTTCAAGTGACCTCCACTCATTTTGGATCTCAAATACAAGTTATTGGATTGTTCATATGAGACATTTTTCATGTTTATGTTCTGCATATGTGGACTTGGTTTGGAATGAGTGTGAGTCACAAGAGTGGGTGGATGATTGTAATTTTGAACCTCTAATTCCAATCAACACATATTAGTTTCCAAAAACATTGTAACTTATAGATATGGCATCATCAAATGACTTTGACCATGTATCTAATCTAGTGTATCTAGGTATAATATTTTTCATTACGTATAATTTATTCTCATTATTTATATATCTTCATATTATCACTAAAAATGATTTTTTGTGATGTACAGAGCATGTTTTTGTAGTTATTGTACATAAGGATAATGAAGAAGCCACTGACTACTACTTATGTTTATGTGCAGAGAGAAAGAAGAAATTGATTTCCCTAGTTACAGATGGAGAAAATATTGACTATCCCACTAGGTCAATGGTAGTCACTGAAACTTGGTTTCGATGATATCCTATAAAAAATTTAGAACAATGGTTATTTAAAGAGTTTGAAATGCATAGGAAGATACTACTCTATTGAAATTTGATTCTTGAAATGAATATTTAATTAAAAAAATATCATGGGAGGCCATTAAATAGGAAACTATGGAAATTTTGGGAGTCAGATCATGAAGCTATTCTTGATACTATCAAGGTTAGACAAGATCCTAGTGGTTCATTAGATTTAAATATGGAGGTATGTTGACTTTTCAAATGTATATGTAACCAATTTTACCAATGTTTTTTAATTTTTTAGGCAATACATATCTAAATTTCATTTTTAATTACTTACTAATAAATTTTTTAGGTTATTGGTGCTAGATAAGCTTCCACCTTCACGTGGTTGGCATTGTGAGCAAAGAATTCTATATTATTAAAGCTAAGATAATCTTAGGTTTTATGCATTTTTACTCCCATGGTGTTATTATAGGTCTTAAATAGGTATGTGATGGATCTAACGGTTCATGGAAATGACTTATAGTTTTCATTTTATGCATCTTTGAACTTAGGTTAAAAATTGTTTTTTTCTTGTATTGAGAAGGGTATTCTTGAGGCTACAATGGGTAGTGGGTTTGTCTATTGGGACTAAAAATATGACAAAAACATGGTCCTATATTTTATCTTCCCCCCTTAGACATGTTTTTAGTGGTATTTTTCACCCACAAAGCGTCAGAACTAGAGTTCTGCAACCACAACATGAATTTTGACAACATTTGTTGTTAGTGTTTCCGCTCTTCAAAATGGTAGTCAAAATGCACTTACAAGTGGATTCAAAGATTTTAGAAACACAATATCATGTAATTTTTTTATTTGGATGTGATCAAAGTGATACATTCTTAATTTGAGGTCCCAAAGGTAGAAATACCACCTGGAGCTTGAGAAGTTGCTTGTTCACTAATAAAAACATGTATTTTAGACCCATCACTGCAACTTGTCTAATGGATCAATCTTGAAGCTTCCACCTGAATGATCCACAATGTGATTATATGGATTAAGGAGGTACCTAAAGGATATGATATTTCATGGAAATGACTTACATTTTTCATTTTATGTGTGTTTGAACTTACACTAAAAATTGCATTTTTCTTGTATTGGGAAGGGTATTCTTGAGGTAGGAATAAGTAGTGGGTTTGTCGATTGAGCTTGATAGGATGATAATAACCTAGTCCTATAGTTTATCCACCTCCTTTGAATGTGTTTTTGGTCTCATTTTTCAGCCATGAAGCATCAAAACTAGAGTTCTGTAACCACAACTTGAACTTTGACAACATTTGTTATCAGTGTTTTTTCTCTTTGGAATGATAGTGAAAATGCACTTTCAGGTGGATTCAAATGTCATGGAAGAATTATAACATGTAATTTGTATATCTATATTTTATTAAATTTATAGATTCATAGGTGGAAGTCTCAGAGATATAAATGCTAGTTGGAGCTCAAAAAGTTGTTTGTTCATTGATAAAAACATGTATTTTTAGACCTATCATTGCAACTTGTCTAACAAATTCATATTGATGCTTCCACCTAAGTGATCTAAGGTAAAATTAGAGGGATTAATGAGGTATGTGATGGATTGAATTTTTCATGAAAATGGCTTACAATTTTTTTTCTATACATGTTTGAACATTTTTGGACATGTCATTGCAACTTGTCGAACGAATTGATAGTGAAGCCTCCACCTGAGTGATTTGAGGTAAAATTAGAGGGATTAAAGAGGTATGTGAGGGATATAATTTTTCATGGAAATGGATTATATTTTTTTTTCTATACATGTTTGAACTTAGGCTTAAAAATTGGATTTTTCTTATATTGGGAAGGGTGTTCTTGAGGTTAGAATGGATGGTGGGTTTATCGAGCAGCCCTGACGAGAGGCCAAGAACCTAGTCTTAGATTTCATCTTACCCTTTGGATGCATTTGGAGTTTCAATTTGTATCCACAAATAATTATAACTCTATAACCATAACTTGAACTTTGACAACATTTGGTGTTAGTGTTTCCGCTCTTCAGAATAGTAGTGAAAATGCACTTTCAAGTGGATTCAAACATTGTGTAATCATAATAAAATATAGTTTATCTATATGTACATGATAAAAGTGATATATTCATAGGTGGAATTCCCAGAGGTAGATATTCCTATTATAACTTGAGAGGTTACTTATTTAATAACAAAAACTTGCATTTTTAGACCTGTCACTGCAACTTATCTAACGGATTGATCTCGACTATTCCACCCAAGTGATTTGGGATGAAATTAGAGGTATTAAGTAGGTATGCAAAGGATATTATTTTTTTGGAATTTTATTACAATTTTTATTCTATGTGTGTTTGAACTTAGGCTAAAAAATGGATTTTTATTATATTGGGAAAGGTGTTCTTGAGGCCAGAATGGGTGGTAGGTTTCTTGATCGAGCCTGATGGCAGGCCAAAAACTTGGTCCTAGAGGTTATCTACCATGATGTACATGTTTATAGTGTCAAATTTTACCCACAAAGCATCAAAACTAGAGTTTTGTAGCCATAACTTGAACTTTGACATCATTTGTTATCAATGTTTTCGCTATCTGAAACAGTAGTGAAAATGCACTTTTAGGTGGATTTGAACATTGTGGTGGCACAACTACATGTAATTTTTCTATTTGGATGTGATAAAAGTGATATATTTATAGGTAGAGGTCTCAGAGTTAGAAATGCTAGTTGGAGCTTGAGAATTTGCTTGTTCACTGATTAAAACATGCATTTTTGAACCCATCACTGCAACTTGTCTAATGGATTGATGTCAAAGATTCAACCCAACTGATTTAGGGTGTGGTTATATGGATTAAATATGTAAACTAAGGATCTTATGGTTCATGAAAATGGCTTATAATTTTGTTACTATGCTTGTTTGAACTTAGGCTAAAAAATTGCATTTTTATTGTATTGGGGAGGGTGTTCTTGAGGCCAGAATGGGTGGTGGGTTTGTCGATCGGGCTTGATGGGAGGGGAAAAAAATTTCCTAGAGGTTATTTACCCAAAAAACATGTTCTAAATGTAAATTTTCACCCATGAAGCATTGGAACCAGAGTTCTATAACCACAACTTTGACAATTTTGACAACTTTGACAACTTTGACAACTTAAACTAGGGACCTAGAAACTTAATGAGTAATTTACATATTTACCTATTTAAAATTTGACAAATTTGATAACTTTGAAAACATTGAAAATTTTGACAACTTTGACAACTTTAACAATTTTTACAACTTTGATATATTGACCTATTGGACTATTATGTGGCATTGAATAATTGAACTATTTACATATTAACATACAGAATAAATAAATACTATCTATACCTATTTTTGGGTTAATAATCAGTTTTGGTTTTGTAACCTCACATTCCATTCAAGGTAGAAGGTTAAGAGTATGAGTATTAAATATTTCCTTTGTTTGAGTTATATGGAGAATGTGGAGATGAAATATGTATTAAGAGTTATAGTAATCATTTTATAACATAATATGGACAAGATTTTTTAAGTTTCACTTTGATCATAGTTATTTTCCATTGAAAGTCCATAGGACCCTAAACTCAGAATTCTGTATACATTACTTTTTGTATTGAATATTGTCTTTGATTCAAAAAGTGATAAAGAAGGGTTTATAATGGTTATATAAGGTGTAGATAAATTTATTATCAATTATAGAGTACTTTGATGTTTACAAACCTAGAGACCCTTCATACCCCTATTTCTAACATATAAACTATAGTGTTAAATGATTGAGATTTCTTGTTTGTGAATGCCCTAAGGGTTGTGAAAACTTGATCATTAAAGTTAAAATATCTACGAATTTTATAAAGACCTAATCCAAGAATTATATCATCTTTAAAGTCCTATTTGGACATTATATGCAATTATTTTTAGTCTTAGATAGACCATACAGTTGCTACAAACCCTAACTTTAAGGGTTTTGACCATATGAAAAGATTTAACAATTTAAAATTCATAAAAAAAATTAATCTAGTGTGTCTTAAGGTATATTAAGTGAATAAAGTGATTTCATACTTTTACCATCTATATTCCATATTATACTACCCTATAGGTAGTCAACTAGCCTAAGAGACCAAGTGACAAAGAGGCTAAAGAATAAAGTTGAACTTAGGTGAAGAGTTGAGGACCAAAATTGATTGAAAAGAAGGATTGGCCAAAAGTGTGGTCAAATATAGTTTTGGTTTGGTCAAAGTGTCTCCATAATGGTCAAACCTTGGATATTTATGCATTTTGAGGGCTAATTGTAATGTCAAGTAAGCCCAAAGGTATAAGAATTTGCAAAGGAACCTAGCCCAAGATTTTGTGTGAGGTAATGGAATGGAAAAGGGTTGTGAAAAACCTAATTATTTTTCCTTGAAGAGTCTACCTATGAGATAGAACATGAGGTTTTCCCTAAAATAGGGTTACAAGCCAAGACAAAGGCTAAAGAGAGAAATCTGAGAAAATATAAAAGAGAGAGGGGTTCAAAATATGGAATTATGTTGTATGAATATAATAAGGATTCATGAAGTATAAGATAAGTGAATAAACAAGATTAGATAAAAAGAGCTTTGATAAAGATCCTGAACACTTGCAAGTTAGTGAGAAATCTCTACGTCAAAAGCACGTACAAGAAGTACGTACAAAGAGGAGAAGGCCATTTAGTCTAAGTGATAAGAGTGTCATTAGTCATTTACACCACACACAATGAAATGTGAAAACATTAATTTAAAAAAATATGTAAGATTTGAGATCTATAGCATTAAAAGGAATAATTTTTTAATCCTCATTTGTGTGTGCATGCATGCAACATTAAATATAAGATCTGATATAGATAATAATTTGGAAGATCAAAGCAATAGTATATAATAACACATAATGAAATTATATATATATATATATATATATATATATATATATATATATATATATATATATATATATATATATATATATATATATATATATATATATATATATATATATATATAAAACCATGATAAGCATACAATATATGCATATAAAAAGTACATATCATGTCTGTAATACATCTTATTTATCAAATATATTCCCTCTGTTTATCTTCCTCGAAGAATACTCTCCCTAGGATGCCTTACTACTATATGGAGACCCTTCTAATGCCTTGGATTATTCCAAGGTCTAACTATGGGTCCTAATCTCATAGATATCATGTAGATGAGCCTATTCAACTACAAAAATTATTATGAAATTAACATAAAATACATTCAAACAACTGTTAATAAATTAATTTTAAACTATAATAAAATTTCATTTAAACATGTGCACTTACTGCAAGCATACAATCCTACTCAATCTATTTTTAACACTTAATCGAGTCAATGGTAGGCTCAGCTATCTGAATATGCTTTTGAAATATGGGAGGAATATGAGAAGTTGCCCTAATCACCATCTAATTGGGGCCATAGCTATCATAAGATAACCCTACATACATAACACATAAACATAAGTTATATTTGTCCCAAGTACACATGTACTAAAATTATTAAAATAAGTCTAATTTTACAATTCAAAATTACAAGAAGCAATATATACCTCGAGTAGTGCCTGTGGAGATGACATTGTAGTAGCAATGCCTATATCTGTCTCAAGTCATAGAGATGGAAGAGTGTAAGTACCAATCATCAACTATTAATGTAAACAAGGTCAAGCACTTAGTTTTATATAAATTACATCAAAAATTATATATGGAAACAAAAATGATCAATGGAAACACTTGTACATATAAAATATAAGTCTATGTAATTACATGAATTCAATGAAACATTATAGGAAAGAAGAAGATAACCATGCACAAGAAGATACACTTGTATCTGAAATTATAATCCATATATTAAAGTATTAGAGCAGTAGCCTTGTATCAAAACCAAAATTATAGGATTAAAATTATGAAAAGGAATATATAATAAACTAGTTTCTTTTCTTTTTTTTAATTGATAAGTATAAATATACTTGGGTCAAGATCTTCAATTTATGCTATATTACATGTTGGGCTATATTGGTTGTTTATTTATTAATTGTCTAAAAATAGGGGTTTGAATTAGGTCTAGACCCTCGTAACTAATTCCTTTTGGATGAATTTTCAAGATTGACATAGACTATTGAGGGATATTTTAAATTGTGTTTTAAAAAGGTGGGCTTACATTTGATGGACTAGAGTGATGAAGTATGATTGGCTTCCTAGGATTATAGAGAAACTAATGACTAATGATTTGGTGACACTATATATAATAGGGATACTCTAGATTATGTAGGTGGGGATTGTAGTCCCATCAATTAGATTCCTTTGCTTGACATATTAACCAACTAGGATGTATCATGTAAAATAGTTTAAGGTTATGATTAGGATACTAGGCTTATCAGCTAAAGGTAGGATTGTGGCCTTGATAGAGAATTATGATAGAGGTAAGGTTGTTAATGAGGTGTAATATTTGGTGTATGAGCACATAACCCATACACTCATCATGGGCAAGGTGTATGAGCACATGACCCCATACTAGTGAAGGTTAGAGATTAGGACAGTGGGGGCCATCAAAGCTTTTAGTTGGATAGGTATGCCACCATCGAGAGACTTTTCATGAGTGGTGGACACACTGATAATGATATATTTTGTAGTTCTACTATATTAGGGTATTTTAGGATAGTTTTTGAATGAGGTAGACACTCTACTACCATCACGGGAAAAATTGGAGGAGTACATTTAGAAAAATATTTTGTGTCTAGGTTGTAATTATGGTAAGATGTTAACATTAAATACAACCAAAACTATAATGTGTAGATACTTAGATATAGAAATAAGTATAGGATAGAGTTTGAGGAGATGAAGTTTAGGGTGGAGCAAGGGTAATCATACACTTGCTAGAGAGGAACCAATAGGATAGGAGGAGAATGCTAAGATGAGTTCCAATTAGGAATTATACCTAGACTAACATGAAGTTACCCAAATCAAGTAGTGAGTTGGTTTATTTTTATTTACTTTATATGTTACTTTGTAATTTATTACTCAATTATTGTTTCTTTATGTGACTAGAAATCTATTATCTTCTCTTGTTATATGGTTTTAGAGTGAATCACTTAGTGATGGAGCATGATCAAATAAGCTCTAGTTAGGATATTTTAGGTGAGGATTATTTGAGCCTTGATAATATTTTGGTGGATGCGGTTCTCCATGTGTGAATAAGAAAGCATACGTGGGTTTTTCTCCCTATTTATCATGCATATACATGGAGTTCCCTCATAATAAGAGAGATATAGTTGGACTAGAGGAAAATGTGGTTGGTTTAAAGTCTAAGGTGAAGACTCTTAATGAGATTTTTAGGGATAGGTTAGGTTAGGCTCCATCTATCCAAAAAATAGTGGGAGGTACATCACCTACGTAGGTATAAGTAAAAGACATAAAAGTAGAGAAATCATGTCCCACATCACTCATCAACATGTATATGTAAATAACTATAGTCATAACAAATGCAAAGAGAAAACATATATATAAATAATTTTTACCTATGTATATGTAAATCATGTCATCCTAACAAAGGTAGATGCAGTCATGGATGGCCTAGTAGTTGGATCTGAATGTGAAAATAATGGTTGTGACAAATCGAATTCTATAAATACTAGTTATGATTATGAAGGAACCATCACATCCTGCAACATAAAAAATTACATATATATTATCTTAAATTTTTATGTAAATTAATTGTTAGCTTAGAAATTAATTTTTAAATATAACTTAAATTAAATATGACATTTATATGAAATATATCTACATCTTTGTGGTGACTGATGATTGAAAACCAAATGTACATGCCATAAATTCATCACTCGTAAAAATATGATCTAATCCATATGAATCAACAACACCATCATCAACAAAATGTCTCATGCACATATCTCCACATGAACTATAAGGGTGGGGTCAGGTTAGGGTAGCCTGTGGCATATCTATAGCATCACTATGTGCCCTACTCATATACTAAATGATGTATTAGTGAGTGAGATAAGAGTATGAAGAGTGTCTATCTTTATGACCTACTAAACCACAGAAGGGATCTCAAGCTCAAGAGGCTTTTGGATATGAATCCACATAGGTTGATTAGGCACATGATGTGTACCTATTTGATCCTATGTAGAGCCTTTTCCTCAATCCTAAAACTCACTAAAATCAAAATAATTTGGAATACAATTGAGGACAAATTCATAGTAAAGTTTCCTCAAAACATATAAAGGGGCCTCATGGTTGTTACATGGTGGATATTCAAAGACCATCCACCATCAATCTCAAAATTTTCCCATGATTAAGTTATGTACACAGTGATGGATAGTAAAACATTTGGCCATTATGGGAAAGGAGGCATTGGTTGATGGGTTGATGAATAGTGCACATATGTCAGCATTTGAAATTTTTAAATTCTTAACCTGAAGGGTTGAAAACTTATCAATATAATAAGCTCTACAAGTATCTCTATATGAGTTCTATTAGTTAATTTGACTTGTTATCGAGTCAATTTGACCTAATCAGATCTGTAGGGAATCAACTAGTTTGGTGTAATGGGGGTTGGTTGAATTAGGATCTCTCATTCTGTCAATTAGATCTTCAATTTCAAGTTTGTTTTTGACAATATTGTCAATCAACAACTATTGACTACCAAGGGGTTTTGGGGAACTATAGGAGGGTTAGGTGGAGGGATAGGAGGAACTTCAAGGTTTTGTGGAGGGTTAGGAGGAGGAGCAACCAGAGGGTTCTATGGAGGGTTGGGAGAATTAGTAGGATAGGTTGTTAGAAAAAACAAATCATAATTACAATGTGGGTTAAAAATAATTAAAATAATGAAAAATTAGGGTAAAATAGAGAAGATTTTGATGACTTACCTCTCCTATGTGGTGGCATCTTTGATCATCATGCCTGTGGGGTAAATTCTAGCACTTCTTGGCACTAGTTTGCATAAAATTTGATCACAGAGTAACCTAAGAAGATAAAATGTGAATACAAAATGAATAAATTTTACATTCAAGTTTTTATATTTTTTTGGAGACATAGGGAATGTGATCACATTATTAATGTTATCACTCTAGCATTAATAATGTGATCACTTTATTGTTTAATATTACATGATCACATTATGGCTAGGTAATCCCGAACCTATCGTTATGTAATGCAATCATGTAGATTAAATAATGTTATCACATTATTAATTAACATGATCACATTGTGGTAAATGTCCATGGAATTATCCCCCAATTATATGCACTTACCCATATTATATTGTCTCAGTTTTAATATCATGAAGAAGACTAGTTACAAAAGAGTTTGTCATAGTGAAGCATGTAAGTGCAAACATAGTTGACAAAATGGTGAAAGGAAGATATCATAATGAGGTATGTGCCATGGTGGATTTATAAACATGAAGGAGATAGATTAATTCAAGAATAATATCTGAGATACCATAAAAACATAACCTAAGTGATCTCTGATCTAGTATGGAGGATTAAATTATTCTCTTGGAACAATATATTTGATTTTAGATAGACCTAAAATTTATGGTGGATAAAATTTGATTTCAAAGATGGTTTTTGCTCATAGGCATTGAGTGTGATTAATCTAGGCACTTGAAGATGAGCTTTGTGTCATGTATCATCAATCTATATTCTTGGTATGCCCTTATTATGAGAGGTAATGGTGATTAAGCAAGATATAAGTCTAGTATACTATAAACTAGATGTTTTATAGCCTAAGGAATAGTGAACTAACACAAGAAGGGTTCTCATGATGTAGATGGATCAGATATGGCCTATGGATTTTAGATAATATCAAAAGAGATTATTTTCATAGTGTGTGAATGGATTATCATAGCCTGAGTGATATCCTCAAGGTGAGATTATTGAGCATTATCTTTTTTGATTAGTGATCGATATTGATATCAAGGAGAATATTGTAAAGATGCATCTTGCATAAGGTAGATATTAAAAATGAATAGAGATAATTTGTAGAGTATATTTGGTAGTGGTTAGGGGCATAAAAGAGTTGTCATGAGTGAGTTCATTCATAAAATAAAGAGTGTTTACATGGGTGGTTATATTTTTTGAAGATTATGTACCATGTAGTGTCTTTTAGATTTAGTATCTGATCAGGGGGAGAAAGTGAGTTCTTAGAACTTGTTTGCAACAATTAATGATCCTAAGGTGAGTATTTGGTCAACATTTCATTGTGTGTCTTCTTTAGATTTAGGTCTAAGGATCAAATAGCTACTTGGATAAGTGCACAAAGCTGAGGGACAATTCTATGGACAATTTACATGACATGATTGTGTTATTTAAATTATAGATCAGCAATTACCGACCTATAAATCAATCACATTAATGTATAATGTGATCGTATTAATCGATAATGCAGTCATGTTATTTTAAAAATAATAATGTGATCATGTTATTGTTGTTTTTCACATTAAATGAATGAACATGTAGATGGAGTGAATGTTGGATGATAGGTAACATTGTCATGTTATTAATAACATGATCATGTTATTGATAATGTGATCGTGCTCCTATTATTTTTCACATAAAAGCTTGTAGGAGTTGCACATAAAGGAAACTTTGGCCTGAAGCTTATATTTACTAAATAAATGTCAAGTATAAGAAATGTTACATTTATTCCTTATACTTTAAATTTATTTTAATAAATATAAGAAATTAGGGTCACTCTACATTTGATAGAGTTGGTCTCATAGTTGTATGCCTTATGATGTGTAAAATAGATTTTTAAAATCCAATCTAGTTAGTACTTAGTCATTTATAGGGTCTACATATTAAACCTTAGGATTTTAGGACATAATTTTTGCAATTGATGTCCATTTTTGGTAAACATATAGTCATTTTTTTTAAGTTTTTATGCCTTCTAGATTGATTCCCAATATTTATAGGAGTATTAGGTTTGTCAAAATTGAATTTTTCAAAACACTCACTTTAAATTGATGTAAAGTGGTGTGATTAGGATGGTATAGGTCACATTTATGAATTTCACACATCAAACAACCACTTTGTGTTAATTTCACTTTTTCATCATCCCTCCCTCCTCCATGATCACTTGTTTCTCAAGCCTCATCACCCTTAATCACTCTCTCATCATTATTAATTATCCCTAATCACTCCCTCATTAACCTTAACTATCCCTAGTCATCTCAAAACAATCCCTCATCATCCTTGATTACTCTCTTATTGACCCTCACTATCCTTCATCATACTTAATCACTCACTCCTCATCCCTCATCATTCCTCATCACTCCTTCATTGACCATCACCATCCCTCATCATCTTTAATTACTCCCTCAACATCCCTAATCTCTCCCTCATTGGCTCTCATTGTCCCTCATCATTCCTAATCAGTCCCTAATTCGATCTCACCAAATCTTCTCATCCCTAATCACTCCCCTATTGGATTTCACCATCCTTAATCACCACTTCATCATCCCTAATCACTCCCTCTCATCCCTCATCATCCTTAATCACTCCCTTATTAACCCTCATCATTCATCATCATTTATAATTTCTCCCTCAGCATTCCTAATTACTCCCTCATTGACCCTTACCATCCCTCATCATCCTTAAGCACTGATTCATCATACTTCATCATCTATAATCACTCATTCCTTGTCCCTTATCACCCCTAACACTCCCTCATTAATCCTCACCATCCTTCATCATCCCTAACCACTCCCTTATCTTCCCTAATCACTCCCTCATTGACCCTCACCATCCCTCATCATCCCTATTGACTCCCTCATCATCTCTACTCAATTCCTCCTCATCCCTCCTCATACTTAATAACTACATCCAATACCTTAATGGTGGTATTGTTTTTGGGTTTAATAATGCTAGGAGCTATAAGTGAGAGTTCAGTGCTAGCATAAAATATAAGACATACTAATCAAAATGATGTGGAGAAAAATTTGAAACATAAATATTTTACACCTATGAAAAAATATAGGGCTATTATAAATTATGTAATTAATAATTGAAAATCCACTAGAAAAAGAGAAGAAATTGAAATCACCATAGAACCAAAAATGGGTAGTAAATACATGAGGATCACCAAGATATGTGATTTATTGAAACCAATCAATTGCTTTCCATATGAGGACATTTTATGATCCTAATAATTACATTGAAGGCCTTATATTTATATGTCTATTGACTGATTCATCATACCAGAGTGTGGAAAATAATTTTAAAATGATTATAATAAGTAGTCCAAGATTTGAAAGTGGTGCTTAATTCATAAAGTTTAAATATTTATTCCAATGAAGATTATCACACTATGAGCTCTCTACTTGCACATTTTGAGAAGTGGGTATAAGTTATCTAGATTTATAAAAATGTAAGTAGATAATATATTATGAACCCAACAATATGGTCGATACTAAAAATATCTCTACTTCCCCCAACAACAAATTATATTAATTAAAAATATTGTTTTAAATAACTAATGTAGGTCAATGGTGAGCTAATATACTTCATCATTTTAAATGGAAGTTAGAAGAAATTAATTTCTCGTAAATCATATTTTAAAAATTTGAACTTGAAATTTATACAACATCCATAACCATACAGTAGTGTATGGTCTAGTGTAGGCCTTGAGAAATAGATCACATAATAGTGTCACTTGGTGTACAAAATCATACTTTTTAATGATGCAATCTTTTCTGACATATCACCATTAGAGGTGTATGATGTTTCATATGTGATCAAACATATATTTACCATTGACATGAGGTCAATGAAGTAAATCCTTGAAATGTTATGATAGATTTTCATGATCTAAAATACCATATATCGTAGTTAGTTCATAATCTTTCAATCATTAGTGCCAAGAAGTGCAAAAATATTGTCAGTTCTAGTAAGAATTATTTTCTTGAGGTTAATAATTAAATGCAATAACATACTTATGTCACCATATCATAGTGTGGTTTATCCAATAATAATAAAGATACAATAATTGAACCATAAACTAGATGAATACAAGGATATCTTTCAGTAACCTAAATAAGTTCCTACATATTGTACACTAAAGAATACTATTGATTTGATCCCTTAACTAGCTCTACCTAAAACCTCTTTATATAACATATCATTTATATAGAATGAATAAATCAAGTGTTAGATCCATGAAATCATGGATAATGGACACATCATGCCCAAATCATTACCTTGTAGAAGCCCAATTGTGTTTGTGCTAAAGTTTTGAATCAATTAAAAAAATACTAAAAAGTTAAAAATGAATAAGTATTATCTTCATCTAAATATTAGGGGACTTTTATACCATATCCATGGTGTAGAAGTATTTTTAAAAATTGATCTTAAGTTTGGGTATCATCATATTCATGTTAAACCTCTAGAAATTTGGAATATAGTCTTAAAAACAAAGGAAGGATTGATTGACTCGTTGGTTATGCCTTTTAGGCTAACTCATGTAATGGATTAATTCATTTCAAGATGTTGAATGACATCATTAGGCCCTTTACTTATGTCATTTTAAAAATCTAACTTGATGACATCTTAATCTTTAGAAAACATGTGATGAACATCTACACCATACTACACTAGTGTTTCACATTTTTTAAAAACATATTTTTATGATAACATGAATAAATGTTCATTTTTCATTCAATATTTAAAATATTTGGGACACATTACACACACAAAAACTACATGTGTGAACCTGACCAAGATTTAAGTTATACAAGAATGGGAAACACTAAATAACTTTGCATCTAATTCAAATCTTCTCAGAATTAGAAAATTATACAAGAGATTTGTGTTTATTTTTTATCTTTTGAACCAAAATATCAAAGGTGGAAATGAATAATGTTTCATCTAGTTAGTTTCAGAACAAATATAATTTAATGAACTAAAATATAGACTCTATTTTATGTTAGTACTTATGTTAATTGACTATAAATTTGAAAGATCATCCAATACATTTAGTAATAAAATTGACTATCACAAATGGGTATTGACAACACAACAAGTCCTAAAAAAGAGTTAATTTTTAGTATAATGGATTAAACAACATATGAGTGCAATTAAAGATATCTTTAGAGTATATACTTATTCCATATGATGAGGGACTGATTAGGAATGGTGAAGGTCAATGATGGAGTGATGAGGGATGGTAAGGGATGGTGAGGGTCAATCAAGGAGTGATTAGTGATGATAAGGGATGAAAAATGATTGATTATGATTTATGAGGTATGAAGAGGGATGGTGATAGTCAATGAAAGAGTGATTAAAGATGATAATCCCAAGTGATTAGAGATGATGAAATACAATGAAGGTCAATGAGGGAGTGATTAGGGATGAGGAGGGATGATCAGGGAGTGAATAGGGATGAAGAAGTGGTTATGGATAATGAGGTATGAGGAAAGAGTGATCAAGGATGATGAAAGAGTAGGAGGGGGTGATTAGGGATGATGAAGGATAGTGAGGGTCAATATAAGAGTGATTATGGATGATAAGGGAGTGATTAGAGATGAATAGGGATAGTGAGGGCTAATTAGGGAGAGAATAGGGACAATGAGGAATGATGAGAGAGTGATTATGGGTAATAAGGTATGAGTATAAAGTAATTAAGTATGAGGGAAGGATGATCAACAAGTGAAATTAACACAAAGTGGTCATTTGATGTGTGTAGTTCATCAATATGATGTACACTACCATAGTCACACCACATTGGATTAGTTTCAAAGTGAGTAGTTTTCAAACTTAAATTTTGACAAACTTAGGACTCCTATAAATGCTAAGAATCAATATAAAATACATAAAAACCTAAGAAAATGACTATATGTTTACCAAAACTAAATATCAATTGCAAAATTTATTTACTAAAATCCTTAGGTTTAATACCTAGACCCTGATAATGCCTAAGTACTAACAAGATTGAATTTTGAAAAACTATTTTCCATTTCATAATGTGTGAAGTTGTGAGACCAACTCTACTAGATTTAGTGTGACCCTAATTTCTTATATTTACTAAAATAAATGTAATAATATCAATGTAAACTTATACTTAATAGTTAGAGTAGTAAATATAAGCTTTTGACCAAAGTTGCCTTCATGTGCACCTCTCGAATGATTTTATGTGAAAAATACCTAGGATGCGATCATGTTATAATGCAATCACATTTTTTATAACATGATTGCAATTTTTATAACACGATCGCATTACCTATTATCCAACATTTACTCCATATATATGTTAGTTGACTTAATGTGCAAAACAATAGTAACACGATCATGCTATTATTTTTACAATAATGTAATCACGTTATACATTAACAAGATCATTATATTTGAATTTTAGTTCAATTCCTATGCATTTTGGCTTGGGAATGGCTTGGATTTTTGAGCCAAAGTCTTAGACTTTGGATGTACACTAGAGTTTTGAGAGTTATGATAAAAAATTAAAAAAATCAACTTTGATTGCTGAATACACTTAGAATTTCAATGTAAAAATTCAAAAAATTAATATCACCATGACAATCATGCTCTCCTCTTTCAAAAAATATGATTTTTATAAATTTTGGACTAATTTAAGGTTTCAAACTATGTTTATTTCCAACCATACCTTTTTTAGGCCACTACATACCACAAACATACATGCCTATACATGTTCATGTAATTTGTCTTTATTTGATCCAAGTGAAAACAAAGTTATATGGTCACAAAATAGGCCTAATTCTACACACATTTAAAAAAAATTGACATAGTTAGGTGCGTCGCATGGATAACTATCCATTTTTTAATCAGTTTTTAGGATCTATTTGCCTGTAAAATTCATTAAATAGGTATTCATTGAAAAAAAATAGGTCAAAAACTATAACATCTTATCTAATTATTTTCCAAATGGTTTCAAATAATATTAAACGTTGCTTCAAAAATGGTGCACTACACGGCCATCTATCTACTATGTTTCTTAAAAAAATGAGATCCTCTTAAAATTTTAGATTTTCGACCTAGTTATACTTAACCATTTTTTAAATAATTTAGTGTTTTAGAAACTAGACACGAAATTCTACATTTCATGTTTTCACACCATCTTCAAATTTGGAGTGTAGATATCTCAAATTATCTATAGAAGTTAAGATTTCTTAAATTTATGAAAAATCATGTCCACAGCTAGGCCATTTTTTGTCCCCCAACTTTGTTTACTTACCCACTTAAGGAAGACCCTTTGTCATTAATGTCAAAAGGGCATAAAGACTAGTTTGAGGGAGAAGAGATTGATCAAACTATAATATGTTTTACCATCAATAACAAAGGGGGAGTTTGCTAGCATAATGTTTTTATTGATGTCATTAATGTCAAAAGGTGTTGTCATTATTATCTAGATGCATTTGGTAAAGATGCATGGTGAGTGGCCTTTGAGGTATCAATGAGTGAAGGTTGATGTCTAGATAAGCAAGGATAGTTGAGGCATCAATATGAGGTTGTCAAAGATGATCAATGGTCAAGGTTATTGATCAATGTTATCTTTTTTGTTGGAAGGCTTGTGTCAATATTGGTGTTGTTATAGTGAAGGATAATCAAGGTAAGTTGTCAAGCGTTGGAGCCTTTTCATCTATTGAGAAGGTATGAGCATAGAATGCCTAGTTTTGTACATAAAGAGGCATGGAAACATAGTGATTTGGATGTTATAAAGCCTATAAATGTTATATAATTTTTATTCCAAGTGTCTTTGAGGAAAAGTGGTTGATAAGCAAATCCTTGTTTCAAGTATCATAAACTTAAGGAGTATTATCATGGCCTAGTCATGGCATGAGGAGAGATATGATGGTATATAACATATGAGACTATGTATGGTATTGTTTGATCATGGTAAGATGTTTTATGGCATTAGAGTGAGATTTTAAGCATAATAGTAAGGTGTTGAGAACATGAAAATAGGTATGAAGTTCAAGTACTTGAGTGACCTAAGATTAGTCATAGCATTAATAGACCTAGTGAGAAGGTTTGAGCATGTTGGAACAATGATATGGATGTATAAAGGCATAATAAAATGTATAATGTTGTTTGAGAATGTATATGAGGAATTGGAACACTTAGGTGAGTTTCAAAGTGATCCTACAAGGGTAAGACCTACAAACCTAGTATGCAACCAGACCACCTCTAGACCCTGCTTGGCCTAATGAGGCATCATGAGTTGTTGATAAGGCATATGAAGAATGTTTTATAGTTGAGTTTTTATGGAATGTACATGATGTTATAAGATCTTAGATAGTGGTTAGAAGGTCAATTTCAATGCTTAATGTGACTTGCAGGTCAAGGTCTAAGCAAGCAAAGAAAGAGCACATGGTCTAATGAGGTATCTAGATCAATTTATAAGGCATGGGTGAGTAAGTGAGAATTTAAAAAGGTGATTAAAATATTTTTAATCATGGGCATGAAGTTTTAGATAAAAATTAAAGGTTAAAATATGAAAAAGTGTCTTAAGGTCTATTGATTGTACAGGATGAAGAGTTGTCTACCCAAGAAGGTTTTTCAAGTGTTCATTGACATATTAAGCATTTGCATGAAGATGTAAGATGTTAATGGTATATTCGGAATGATCTTAGGTCAAATTTTAGAGCATTTTTTTTGGAATGAGGTGCTAAGCTTTATGAATGATCATTAAGACTGGAAGATGGTTTAAACCCTTAAGAACCCTAGCAATGAATTGATGTTGAAGATATTGAGAAAAAATGACCATTATGGTCTTAAATGGATAAATAAGTGATTAAAATTTGTATTAAACTCTCCCAAGCTTCTTTAGGTATGATTGGTTTGATAGGTGAGTGAGTGGACCCTATAGGAAAATCCTTGTTTCTCATAAATTTAGTGTAGTAGATAGAGTTGACCAAGTAAAAGTATGAAAATAATTGGAGTATAAAGTTTGATATTTGTATTTTGTGTCCATGGTGTTTTTTGATCTGGTTCTATCCTTCAATTTTTCTATACTAGTCATACAAGTTGGCCTATCACTAATAGACCTAATCATGTAGACAGTGAGAAAACTAGGTAAAAGTGAGAAATTGATTAGGGATTAATCTAATTTCATGGAGATGTTTTTAAATATCTATAATACACTTTAATATTTCATATAATATATTAAGATCATTATATATGACAAAATGTTGCTCAGAAGTTGACTTAACTAGTTCTAATGTGCCTACAAGGAGAGAGGTCCATAGATTGGTCAATATATATAATATTTATCATTAGACCTTAGTGTTTTTGTGTTTTAACATGTTATTAATATCTATATAATAATATTAATTAATTATTATTCTTTGAATGTGTCTACACAGGTGTTGGAATTCAAAGTCACCATGATTGGTCTTTGAAGAAAACTGTCAGTTCTGAGTGAACAAGGCACAGTGATGAGTTTGAAGCCTTGTCTTATGAATTGAAGTTTCTAATGAATATGGTGATGTTTTTTGGGAAATATATTGCCTATCCATGCTTTTTATAATGTTTTATAGTTATTTTAATATGTTAAAACATTAAATCCAAAATGTCTTGTTTGGATGAGTAAAAATTGTGAGATAGAAGGTCAACAAATTGGTCTATAAGACCAATAGTTTACACTATAATTTGTGATCTATCTATTGGAGTTTTTTCTAAGGATGTTTTAATATATTATAAATGAATTTAAATTATTTTATTGTGTCTCTTCAGGTGTCAAAATTTCAAGGTTCCATGATTGTGTTTTTAAGCCAGTTGGTAGTTCAGAGTAACCTACTTGCAGAGAAGGGTTTGAACTTGTATACCCTGAGTTGAAGTATATAATGAATTTTTTGATGACCCTAAGGTAATGAGGTTTCTTAATGTGTTATTTTTTTATATGGTAGTTTGTAAAAATGGCTTTTATGCTTTAATTGTTCAAGATAGACTTTTTTGTGTATGGATAGGCTTATTACGAAATATTTTTTGAAAAGAGGTTCATGTAGTGGTTGAAACTATAAAGGTGTTATGGAGTTAAATTAAAGTTTGATAAGGTATATTTGAATAATATATTAAGTGATAACACTATTTATGGAGTTTGGAAGAGTTCCAAGAAATACTAAGTATAACGTGCTCTAATGAAGGCCTAATGGGAATAAGTCTCCTTAAGACATAAAAGAGATTTTTTGGTCCTATATGCTATGACCAACCTATTTTATTATTTTATTAATGTTTTAAATGTGTTATAAGTCCTATTATAAAGGTGATTCAAGTATGAAATTGTGAATTTCAAACTAAGGTGTGTGAGAATAAGTGACTTGTATAAAAGCAAGACGAATTAGGGCTAATTAAAGTGGTAAGAAGTGTGTGTGTACAAATAAATTAAAAGATCACATTTAAGAAGAGAAGGAAGTCATGTATCCCATTATAGGGGTGCATAATAATTCAAGGATATATAACAGAAGGTTTTAGTATGAAGATAAAGGTCATATGACCTAATCAATCTTGAAGAGACCTAGTAAAGCAAAGAAGCCTAGAGGAAATTTTGAGAAGGATAGAAGAGATGAAAAAGGAAAATAATCTATTGAAGATTGAAAATTAAAAAATATGGAAGGAATAAGTTTACTTCGATTAGTGGGTTATTGGTCAGGAGGTGGTTGAGTTGGTATTGAGTCACTAAGGGAGTTGGTGCTTCCTTGCAAGTGGGTGCTTGTTAAAAAACTTTGTCAAGTTGGTGCTCCAAGTTGAATGCATGATCAACTAAATTTGATTCATTCTTTTATAGGATTGGTTGTAAAATATATGGTCAATGGGTTTTATTCCCCATCAGGGTTTCCCACTTATATGATGTGTTCATACTTACTATGTATACTATCATTACTATGTTGCTAGACTAGTTGATATTGCTAACATGATGATGTTGCTTGATGATTGATTATAAGATCTATTCAAGTAAAATTAAAAGTTTATAAGTAAATTAATTCACCACCCCTCTCAATCATCTTGCTTACAACATCTCATTGAGGACCATGTGGTTAATATTAAGTATTGTCACATAAAAGACCATGTTCTATAAATCTTCACCAAACCTAGCAACAATCAGGGACATGCTTCTCAAGGATATTTTAGGGTAAATGAATTTATCATTAAGGAGGGATTATTTTTAATTCCTCCTTCATCTTGATTATTCATGGGTACCTAAATAATGACTTTATTTATGAGACCATTTTTTGAGTTTTATTATTTCCCCAAATTAATCTTTGGAGAGGAAGTTAGAGAAATAATCTAGTAATAAGCTTTATTTGGGTCTTAAACTAGGTAAGTTTGAGTTAAATTAGTTTTACCCATTTGTGATATACACTTTGAATTTTAGAGTTAGCAAGCAGATATAATTTGTAGGTGTGCATATAATCAACTTTGTTGGTGTGCACATGCTCACTATTCATTTCATAACCAATGGTGAAATTTGGCATTTGGTAGGTACTATTAATTCCTCAACTAGTTCCTTTTCAAATTGATAAATCATATCTCAATCACATCCACTCAATTAAATTTAATAGAAGGTAATTTGTGCACATTGTAGTCAAGTATGAGAATAAACAAAACTCTAATTCTGTAAGTTTTTCTTAGGAGATTTTTTAAATAATCATTCTATCATTAAATGGATTTAGATTTTCATATTTAAATTTCTCCATTAGTGTGATTAAGGTCAAGGTGATATTGGAGAAATTGACACATCTCATAATCAATTTCTACATCCCCAACTTCTTCAAGACTATTTCAAATACACCTTAAAAATTGCTATCTTTCTAAGGCAAAATTGATATATTATTATTTTCAACTACGAATGAGTCAAGTCCTCCAAACCAATGTCATATTCTAATATATCCCCATTGTAATTCTTTTCTTCTCAAGGATTTTCAACTAAATCTAGATAGCCTTATGGCATAGGCAAGGGATCTTGGCTCTATATCTATTCATATGCTAGTAAAGGGACTTGAAATCTAAGTTGATCTAGGAGTGTTTCCTTCTCCAAGGAGACATCTTCTTCCTTTGAATTTTCCTCTTCTTCAAGTAGTGATTCTAAAGAACTGAACTTTTTTTTAGAAAAATTTTCTTCTGGATTCTAGACCTTTTTAAAAATTTCATTGAAATCTTCTTTTTTGTTTTGCTATATTATTCTCTACTTTGGGTAGTCCCTTACAAAATTCTCATGAGCATGAGATATTCTACATCTAAAGTTGAAATTTTCTCATTCTATATCTTGTGTCCATTTTTTGGACTTAGATTTGAGTTTGATAGCCAGGGGTAAGGGTTCAGAATGATCCATTTGACATAGATCATAGTGTATAACACCATATTCCCCACCTCCATATATTTTTCTATGCATAAATATTCTTCGATTTCTTCTCGACTTGCTCACATATCTCCTCTTTCCATAGTTCTTTTGGAAGGCCAATCTACTAGGTGTAGTCTAGATCAAAAGATAAGTCATCTGATTTAGACTTGAATCCCACATCCTATGGCCTCATGTAGAGACTAACACGTCTCATGAAACAAGGTATTCTTTATTAACTTTCATCCTTTTATTTTCCATATTCAAAATTAATCTAAATAAATCCTTAGAGGAGAAGATTTAACTTGTTTACAAATCTAATATTCCAATTTTTTGAAGACATTTTTTCATATCTCTTGCACTTAGCCAATATCTCATGAATTCACATATTAGGGCACATTCTTTGAGGTGTAATATTATGGATTTGAATTTTTTGTATTGAATCTATATGAGAGGTATTTCACCCACTCCATTGATGATTTGGGTGGAAAGTTCCTTTGATGGCACTACATTTCTCTTGCTATAGTTTTCTCCTTTTGGCAAGCTTTCCTCTTATCAAGTCCTAATTATTGAGTCATACTTGTCACTTGTAAGGTTCTATTTTTCGATTGCCATATTTTCATTCCACTTGGATGATTTGTTGTTGTAAGATTAAGATTTTAATTCTTTTGTTTCAATAAAATATAGTATTATGTGTACTTTTATTCGTACATTAGAATTAATAGTAAATATGTATTGTTTTGAAATAATATTAAAATGATTATTTTGTACAAATCAAATCTATTTTTAAATGAGAAATTACAAGTGAATCGTATATTAGGTCACGTCATAGATAAGATTTGATGGATGTTTTGAGCATTTTGACATATTTTACTTGTATATTGTTATGTTTAAATATGTTAAATCATCTCTTAAATCACATCATAGATACAATTTGACGGATGTTTTGAACATTTTCACATAATTTTTTTATATATTATTATCTATAAATACGTTAAATTGTCTCTTAAATCACATTATAAATAATATTTAATAGATGTTTTGAAAATTTTGACATATTTTACCTATATAATGTTATGTTTAAATGCGTTAAATCATCTCTTAAAATGTATCTTTATTTAAAATAATGTTTATTATATCAAGGCATTATTATGTAGTCAAGAGATGACAAAATAAGTAAATATTAAGCGCAATTTGACTTGGGGAAAGGGATATAATTGAAAAATCTTAAACTTTAACATCTAGAGCCGAATTTGAATTAGATGCTTGTGGAAATACATAGGCCACGGATGAATTATTGTTGACTTATTGGCATCGATGGTGATAAACAATAAATGGTCGTGATAATAAATGGTCTGATAAGGTGAATGAGACATAAAAGAGTGACAAATGAATTTTTGAAAGCAAGACTTAAGTATTTTTTACATAAATTTATTCGAAAACAATTTGAGTTGAAGATTTTAAGAAATATTTATTGCAGTGATATATACTAAAACAAATCGAGTTAAAGATTTTAATAATTTTTATTTTTTATATAATTTTTTTTAGTGTTAATAAGAAAATTTATCTATGAATTATTTGTTGAAATGTATTTAATGTTGTTTTCTATTTTTTCTATATTTGAGTTTTGGAGGGATAATATATGCCTCTCATGTATTTCTTTATTTTTTTATTAGTTTATGATGAATTATTAATTTTATAAGAGAGAAGATTAAGTTTTTTAAAGATTTACATAAAATTTATGAAAAGTTGTTGAGTTTTTTAAATGCTTAGATTTCGTGAAAAATAAGATCGTGAAGTCAAATTTTAAAAATACAAAATTGAATAGAATAATATTTTTTCAGGAAAAAACATGTTTTTCCTATTGTCAAGAGTGTGCACTTCAAAAAATATATTTATTCACATCAAATTTTATGGGTTTATTCATTTTTATTTATGGATCTATTTTATGTTGTCTATTTCTACCAATTACCCCTAGATTCGTGACATTTTATATATACTTCTAGAATACTCTATTTGTTATAATACTTATTCTAGGATAATCATTATTATAATAATATTTAATATTCTTTATTGTGATTAGATTCTTATTTTGTTGTATTATTTGATGAGATCGTGTTAGACCTAGTTGAATGTTGTATAAATATATATAGTATATTTTGATGTAAAACCATTTTCTTCATACTACATTTTGCTAGAATTGTACTCTCTTACATCCCTTAGAGTTAAATCTTTCTCTAATGTAATAAATCTGAAAGTTCTTGAACTTACTCTATTTATTTAAAATTATTAGCCGTATCTCTTATGTATGTTCTTCAAACCTTAGTTTTGAGTGATTATATTTAAAAGCCCCACTAGTGGAAATGTTAGATTATTTATAAATCTTGTTGATTTTGTTAAAGTCCTTTAATTAAATCTAAAGCTTATTTTAAAAATAAATGGTGTCACTCAATGATATTGATATTCATTTTATTATTGCGTGTTCTATTGAAAATGATATCGAAATTCTTTTGAATTATAAAGATGAAAGACTTGGTATATTGTTAAAATAAACATTCAAGCTAATCCAAAAGAAATAGATACAATATCTTATGAATTTAAATATTTTCAACAACAAACCTTAAGTCAAGAGTCCCCAACAGACCAAACAATCCAATATATAAACTATTGACAAAAATAATAGATATTTGAATGATAATTAAGAAGATCAAACCCATTAAGGATACCTTTCCATACCTAATGATGTGGTAATATCCCAACTTTCTTCTAAAACTATTTCCCCTATTCTTTCCATCCCTTCCAATGTTGTTTATGTTTCTCTGCGTTTTAAAATGCATTCAATGCTTTTCAAATTCTTCCAACTCCATTGCTTGTTGCTTCTCGAATTTCTCATCCACATCAATATGCTTCTCAAATTTTATCTCTTCTTCACGATATTTTTTAATCGAATTATTTGTATAATGGTCCCATTCCCACCTATTCTACCTCCACTCCTCTTCCAGCTTTTGACATAACTAATAAGATGAAACCTTATGTGATGTTCAATAACAAAGTAAATTACTTTCTCAAGGACATAGGATATTTTAATTAACCTATTAGGATATTTTAGTCTTATTATAAACAATTCTCTCTGCTCTTTTTTTCCACAAGGTTGTATAATTTAAACTCGTACTATTTGTAAGATGGACAACATCGTCAGAGACTGTAGCATCGCTCACAAAATGAATTCCAGCTGTTTCGTTTGACCCAAATCCAGTGTAATTGAAGCTTACAGCTATTTCTGATAGCCCTTCCAGAATGGGAATACTAGCCGTGTTTGTACAATAGAGCAAACATGCTAGAAAAATTAATTTGGAAAAAATGATTGTGGCCATATTGCTCACAGGGAACGGTGACGAAGGAAGAAGTAGAAGAAAATCTCCCTCCCTAAACATCCAATTCATTTCCGTTGTCAAAATCTTTGTGGGGTGTAAATTTTCTGTCGAAGCTTGTCAAGTTCCATGTCAGGTAATCTTTGTCGGATTTTTTTGCGGGTTAACATTACAATTTAATGAGTGCTCAACGATGAAAAGTGACATCTCTTAAACATGTTTCGTTAAGGCATGTAATTGCATTATGATGAAAATAATTATTTATTTTTGTCGGATTTTATTTTTTATTTTTATTTTTTATTTTTTTTTTAATTTTATTTTTTTAATAAAATAATGATGATATATATACACAAAAAAAAATAAAAATAAAAATAAAAATAAAAAAAGTGGTATGGAAGCATGTTTTGATGTTAGATTAGGTGAAACTTAGGAACAGGGAACAACATAAGTAAAATTAAGCCCTGTCTAGGAACAAGTCATTATAACATATAAAATATTGAGCAAGTAGAGCAAGGTCAGAAGACGGATGATCCATATCAGCAGGGTCATAGTCCAAGCTTGGCAAGTCATTACCATATGGAATTGGATCCTAGCCAAAAGCTTGAACAATGTCCTTATCATCTTCTTATGTCCGAGTAGGAAAAAAGGCTAGAGAGAGCCAGAGGAACTTGTCTAGCATGTCCGACCAACCTCCAGATGGTGCCCCCAAGCATCTAGATGCAAAGGAGGTAGAAGAACATCCCAACCATCCTACCCAACAGGGAAGGAGGTAGAGGTTTCCACCCTCATTGTTGCCTAAAAGGGGTCATGCACTAATATGGGATTCCACTGTGAGAGCGACATCAAGATTGGCTATGTTAGTGCCCACCTTGAGGTAGTAAAGCAATTATGTCATCAAGTCTGTGCTCCCTAGGCTGAGATGGAGGAACTTGTGCCATAACACAATGAACATCTCTCCAACGAGTGAGAAGGTCATGGAGATGGCCAAGATCTATGGAAACTTTGTTTGCTTGCACTTGTATCTACAAAAAAACATTGAAAATAATAGATAAATTGCTTAAAGCAGAAAAATTACAATCTAAAGAAGCATTGTTAGATACCACATTATTTTTTTCTTTCCATAACTAAAAGAGAATCTCCACTCTAAAAGTATGCTAGACTTGGATATATTTAAAAGATGAGCTAGGTTTAACTCCAAGAAAGATGTGCTTCCAATGAAAAAAATTGAGCTAGAAAACCCTGAAGAGGTCATGAATCCATGCCTTAGCCCTATAAGCTTTGGAGCAGTACCGAAAAAGATGAGGGAGTGTTTCCAAATGACCATAAAAAGGGCAAGTGGGAAGGGAAACTCCTAAGTGGAAAATCCTTTTACCAATAAGTAAGCCTTGATATAAGATACATCAAGCAAAATGAACTAGCTTAGGCTCCAAGCAAGCCTCCCAAATAGTGTGAAAATGGAAGCACCAGGTATGAATAGAGGAATGCAGACCCCAACAGGATTTAAACTTATCCATCATAGGCATGTGGAGAGTAAACCTTCCATAGCCTAGCTGGGGATGTAACTATGAAATGGGGTTTTAATATACCACTTTCAGTCCTTCCACCAAGGATGAGTGGATTGAATAAAAAATTTGTGAAGCATTACATGTGGAACAATGTTAAGGATTTATTAGAATAATTCTCTATCAGTATTGGCTAATCAGAATTTGATTTTCACCTCTTCTCAGGATAGCTAGCAGCGAGACTGCTTACAATAAATATCTTGGACAATATGAATTCCTCTATGAAATAACTTGAGAGCATTGACCCAAGGAACCTCGACCAAAGGGAATTCATTAAAATTGATAATAGGTGACCACCATAATGAGTGGGAGTTAAAAGATAACCCATTTAAAAACCCTGAGCCATTCCAAAGAAGCCATGGTTTTATTATTTCCCATGCTTTTCATCACAAAGGACCCTAAAATTTGAATGGGGGATTTGATGATAAGAAAATTAGAAAAGCCAAGCCCTTTACATGCTTTCTTGCCTTTAGACAAGCCCAAATAGATACAGTGTCAGAACAACACTTTCCAAGATTCTTTTTTGTCAATGGCTTGCATAATCCATTTAGCACATAAGGTATTTCCTTGATAAGCCACATAAATTAGCCCCATACCTACGACATCCTGCATGAGGCAGCAGTAATGCTAGACCACCCTGTGGAATCCATGTCGATGAGAATAATTGACCCAAATAAAATCCCTAATAACGTTTTTAAGTTTTTAGTAAGAATTATTTGAAGGCACCCAACATGAGTAATAAACATGGGTGGTAATAAGTACTTACGATTAGATTTGGAACTTAGTTGCTAACGATAAGGGATTAATCACCCAATATTCTAGATTTTTAGCTACTCTATTAGTAATATATTACCACAATAGGGGCATAAGGCATTAAAATTAAAAGGGATGCCAAGAAACTTAAATATTTCATCATGTTGGATCTAGGCCCATCCATATTTGAGAGCTGATGCTGGTAGAGTGAGGTATGATTGTCTATAGTAATGAGTTTTTTTCCATTGGATGTTTGATCTAGAGGCAAGGCAAAAGGTGTTGAGACACTGCAAGGCATTGTCCACATTATCCTCATCTTCAATACTAGTAAGTAAAGAATCACTCACAAAGTGGTCATTCAGTAATTGCATATCTTAATGAGGGTTTTATTTATTTGGAGGGAGATAGATTCCCTTAACAAGGTCACTAGCTTGGGCATTGATAAGAAGATATCCAAAATCCTCAACTACAAACACATATAGGGTGGGTGGTAAAGGGCATCCTTGGCGAATAGATCAAAACAAACTAAATTACTCAGAAGTGACTCCATTAATGGAGAGGATGTCCGAAACATTTGAAAAAATCATCTGGATGGTTTGAATTAAATTGGGCCCAAAGTTTAGGGCTCTAAACATGGTCAGGATAAATGACCATTTAATACACTCGTAAGCTTTTTCAAAGTTATTTCTAATGAAAATAACTTGTTGCTTAGACCTTCTAGCCCAGTCCATTCCTTCCCAAACCACAATGATATTGTCTAATATATATATATACTTTTGATGAACCGTGTTTGATCAGGGTAAATGATGTGCAAAAATAGATTACACAATCAAATCATAAAAGATTTGGCAATGATCTTGTAAGAAACATTCAATAGGGTGATCAACCACTAATTATAGATCAACTTAATGTTTCCTTTATTTATATTATTCCCTAGAGAATGAGTGTGAAAGGCCTCTTGATAAACATGATGTAAGTTAGTACCCACAAGATCCCAGAGGGTTATATAGAATTCATAGGGGAAACCATCCATGCCTATAGATTTATCATTTGCCATATGAGATACTGCCTCATGCAGATCATCCATAATGAGGATCCTGTCACAAGCCACCTATTGAATGGGTGTGAGTTTATAAGGCACCACTGCGAGACACTGTTGAAAGGTAATATCATGTTCTATAGAATAATTTTGAGCTCTGAACATGTATTGATAGTAGAGGACAAAAGTTTGAACAAGTTGCAGTGTCTTTGATAATTTTCTACTAGAATCAAAGAAAACCTATATTTCCTGCTTCAATTTTTTGGCTCAAAGCATTTCAAAGAATTCTTTGGAAGCTTTGTTTCCTATCTTAAGCTAGTGGAGCCTGGATTTGACTTGAGATCCCTAAGCATTGTAATTATTTTCTATCTGGATATGATGTCCCAAAGAAGAGACTCTGACCTAAAAGATCTCATTGAAGGTATATTTTTCTAGGGCTAGAGCCACATAGTTGAGCTATGATGAAGTAGTAGAGTAAGAATGTCTTCAAATTTTAGAAGTTTGGCGGCCATAAATTCTCATAAAAGTGATAGGTCCTTCTAATGGTGTTATCCCACTAAAGAATCCAATAAAATTCTAGGGATGGATGGGGATCTAGATTATAAACTCTACAAATATGTGCAATAGTGGGCCCATGTTTGAGCAAGGAAGTGTTTAGAAAGAATTTCATTTTTTGGACCTTGGGTTGCATGAATTAACATGTCATTTGAAACTGAATGGAGGAGTGATCAAAAACCGCAAAATTTGGTAGCACCTACATCAAAGGAGAAAAAATATTATCAAAGGATAAATATAGTTACGTGGACATCATTGTCATATCTAGATGATTTAGAATTTGAGTGGGGCCCTCTCTGAGATTGCTTAAAGTGTACCATACTCCATTTGTAGGTCAGGAGATTAAATTAGGTTCATAAAAGCCCCATTTAATTCACATATAATACCATGCCTCCCTTTTGCCAACTTCCCAACACATTGGTAGGTGGCCCACTTTGTCCTTAGGAGATGTCACCATATTAAAATCACCACATATGATCCAATGAGCATTAGAGAGATCCTCTGTAATCCATCAACATAAATGGGTACACTCAATGGCATCATTTGAGGCATAAATATTAATAAATCTAAAATAATGGCTTTCAAAGCTAAAAACATCCAAACTAATTAGTTGGTGGGGTCCATGTTAGAGTGCACTAAGTGTGATCACCACCTTAGAGAAATAAACGTGATCAACCCTCCATGTCTTGCTTCATGATTGCTATACAAGATAATACTATCATGCTAGATAGCTTTAATGACTGCTGTCAATAAAAAAATCTACCACCTTTACTTCTTGAAGACAAAGAATGTCTATCTCAAGAAACTTCCATTTGAAATCATGCATAACAAACTTGTGTTTTGGATCTATAAGACCCCAAACATTCCATGAAAATTAATTCATAAGTGAGGGGTGTGAAGAGACATATCCTTAGAGTCTAGGCCTTATAAGGCATCCTACCCACTCTATAAAAAATGCCCATTGTTGGCATTAAAAAAATCATCATATTGTTTCCTCATAACAGGATCACCCTAATACTCTCCTTCCTCTAACTCTTCACTCCTCCTAGGAGGGTTGCGAAATTATTTAGGTGCATCCCATCAAGCAAGAGGTGGAAGAAAGGTTGGCTATGAGTTTGAAAATATGGAAGAACTAGGTAAAGGAGCCTCAAGACCTTGGGATAAAACATTGGTAGTAAGCAAGGTATTAAAGACCTTGGGTTTTCTAATACTTTTGGGGCTTCAACCTAGGAAGGTTCTTTCTTAGCAAGACCATGTTCCTATGGGCCATTACTTATTGATATCTTGCTGCCTATAGTATTTCCAATGCTTGAGATCGTGTCTTTAGTTTAGATGTTCTTCTTTCGTACTATAGTCCAACCATCCTCATCTAATTTTTGTGAGCTTCTGGAGAGGTCTTAGGAGGAGAGGATTTGCAGTTGGGTGATTTTCTGTAGGCTAATTGAAAGGGCTATCACGAACCTTATGGTTGGTGGTTTGGAAGTCTAATAGAGTAGAACCTATTTTGCTCATGAAAAATAATTTGACCTATAGAGCAAGCTATCTAGTGAATAAAATGATAGCATGAGAGCAAAAGACCTTGAAATTCAACCCAAACTAGAACCTTGAGAGCAATATGCTCTTAAACAACAAAGTCTCATGTCTATGGAGAGAGAACCATGAGTGAGTTCCTAAAATACCATGTGGATTAGCTATGGAAGATACCTCCTACATGGGAAGGGTAGTAAAAATGAAATAGAAAAAACCTTGGTCATACTCTTGATGCTCTCAAACTTTATGTCATGATCTATTTGGTGGGCTTGAACCCAGGACCTAACCATACTTTCAAAGGGAATCAGACCCACAAAATATCCTATCAAATAGATTTGTTCTAACAATTGACAAGTAGAATTAAATTATGGAATGGATAAAATAACATCAGGTTTTGAATAGTTACCTCGTGGTACACCTTTAGGACAAACTTCTTTGAGTGCTTACATGGGACCATAGATTGATGCTCTGTCATTGTTCTCCAAAGATGAAATAGCTGGGAGAGAATGAGGAGAAGTGATTAAATAGGGTGGCCTCACCTGAAGCTGAAAAATCCTGAAAGGCAAAAAATGCAAGTCCCCTATATAACCTAAGGGCTATGGTATGACACAAGCTAGAGTGACAAAAAATCAAGCGCTGACTCAATGGCATGCATGGAGGAAACCCTAGTAGATCAAAAAAGCTGAAAAAAACTCTCTTTACTTAAAGTTACTAGTTTTTAGTGCATTTTTATTGAGTTGTCATTATTTTAATAACTTTTTTCCCTTATAATAAATTGAACCACTTAGAACACAAGTATTATATGCTAGTAGTTACTATAATAATCTTTCAAAATAAAATTATATTAAATAAATAAAATTGTAAATCAAAAGAAGTAAACATGAAAAGGGAGGTACGAGAGGTAGACTCTAATAGATTCTAAATTTGACGGTTGATCTTCTTTGTCATGGATTTTTTCATGAAAATTATTGGTTCAAAATTATTCTTCAAATGTTAATAGGAAAAACCATTATATATATATATATATATATATATATATATATATATATATATATATATATTCTTTTATATTTTTTTGTTAGTTTATCTAAATTTTTATTTTGTATTTAATATGATCTCTTCAAAAAATTGATTATAATTTATTATTTAAAATATATAATTATGGTTATATGGCCATCAAATTTAGGCCATAAAGCCTAAGTACTATAACATTTTAACTAGAATATGTTATAATTAAAGTCACCATAAATTCACTTTAAATATACTTTTAAATTATATAACAAGATAATTTTTCAAAGCCAAATTTCATCATTAAAATCAAATTTAAAGATGGATAGGTGAATTAAGATCATCCCTTGTGTGTGTGTGTGTGTGTGTGTGTGTGTGTGTGTGTGTGTGTGTGTGTGTGTGTGTGTGTGTGTGTGTGTGTGTGTGTGTGTGTGTGTGTGTGTGTGTGTGTGTGTGTGTGTGTGTGTGTGTGTGTGTGTGTTGTGTGTGTGTGTGTGTGTGTGTGTGTGTGTGTGTGTGTGTGAGAGAGAGAGAGGAGGGGGCACTAAAGTCAGAATTAACATCACTCTAACACTATCCTAATGTTTTTGCAAGTGACTTTAGGGATGAGTTTGACATGATTTTCCTAAGTGACATAATCTTTAGTTCAATACTAGGTTTGTCTTTAGTTCAATACTAGGTTTTACTTTAAGTTAGAAACAAGGTCTAAATTTAAGCACAATACTAAGTAGGAATTAATCAATTCACTATATTTAATATTAAGTGTGATACTAAGTTTGACTTATAGTGATTTAAAAAGTATCACTACATCCAACTTAAAAAGATTTTGCAACTAAAAAGGGGTAAAAATTTATTGAAACAAGCCCGAGAACGAGAAAATTACATCTTCATATCCTGCTCCAAAAGTTGAGCAAGAGTAGGGGATAATCCCTCAGGAAGCTCATCCTGATCGTGAATAGCCCAATTCGTCCCATGTTCTGTAGCCCATTTAGCAAGATGGTCTGCCACACTGTTCCACTCCCGTGGAATATGCTTAAAAGAAATCACCTCGAAAGATGAGCTTATATGTTGAATTTGCTTAATCATCGTAGCCAGCTTCCAATCCACACTGTCTAAATTGCTATTATTAATCAAATTTACCACCACTTGTGAGTCAGACTCGTAGATAATACTGAGCCACCCCTGTTGGCAGCATGTTTGCAACGCCTCCAGGATGGCCAGCACCTCCATACAATTGTTAGTATGGTGCCCCTTATAAACTGAGAACAAAAAAAGAACAGCACCTGAAATGTCCCTCCCAATAGCTCCAATCCTAGAAACACCAGGATTCCCTCTAGCCGAGCCATCCACATTGACCTTCACGACTCCCTCCTCAGGTGGCATCCATTTGCCCAGCCTGCTGATAGGACGCATCCGCTGCCTGCTGCCAATCATGGGACATGCTTGGCCATAGGGGAACACCCCCAAGGGCGTGCTTGGGGAGAGACGCGATAGGACCAATGCATCCTTTTGCTCCAAGTCATCCCTGCATCCACCTTTCACCTGGAGTGTTTCCTGAAGGGCGATGAGTACTTTAAGCCACACCTCTCTAATGCCCAAGCCGTGCTCTTGGAAAATTCTCTTGTTTCTTTCAATCCAGAGGTGCCAGAGGATGAAAGTAGGACCAACATTCCACGCATTTTGCAAAATAGGTGCCTTGTAGGGAGGCTTATCCTGGCACTGCCAGAACTCAGCCAAGGACGCAGCATGCCAACACAAGTGCCCCCAGGTGTCCCACCACAAGTGCCATAATCTTCTGGCAAAAGGACATTGAAAAAAGAGATGTTCTCCATTCTCTTCGTTGTCTTGACAAAACACACAAATTGAGGGCCCTTGGAAACCTCTTTTGGAGAGATTGTCCCAAGTAAGGCAGCACCTGTAGGTGAGCATCCATAAGAAGAAATTACATTTCAGCCAAGCAGCCGAATTCCAAATTTTCTTGCTCCAGAGAAATTTGGTTTCGCCATAATGTTTCTTTGTTAGCTCCTGATACCCTGAAGAAACCAAGTACTGACCACTGGGATCCCCTCCCTAGGCCAGTATGTCACTCTCTCTCAAAGAACTACATCCCCTGCTAGCAAAAATGTGGGCTAAGTCCTACCTATCTTCCATGGTCCCTCCAGTAGGCCAAGCAGTAGTATTTTTCCATTTATAAGCAATGGCAGTCCCCAACTGATACGCTTCCTTATAATGCTCAACTGTACTCCATCCTGCATTTTGAAAAACATCACATAGGTCTTGCAAATGAGGATGGGAAACTATGATGGGAGGAGCGCCATTCCAAGAATCTTCCTAAAAAAGTGTGTCAGCTCCATTGTTGCAAATCCAAAAAAGGCTGGACTATACTAAGGAAGCTCCAAGCTTGAGGGTGTTCCACACCATGGAGCCTCTTCCCTCAATGGAGAACCTGGGAATCTCTACTGGATTAGCACCCAGAAAATATTTCAGCACCAGGATACAGGCCCAAAGGTGGGATTGGTTGGTGCACCACTGCCAGTAAAGCTTTGCTGCAAGAGCTTGGCTTGACAAGATACCAGATCTAAGCCCAAGACCTCCCTCCCTTTTAGGCCTACACACAGTGGCCCAATTGATCAAGCTCCATTTTGAATTTCAAAGATTGCCGCTCCATAGAAATTGCCAGGAGAGGGCATCATATTCACGAAGAAAATACATCAGAGCTGCTTGAACCATGCTCCAATAAATGGGCAGTGCTTGAATAACTGATTGGAGAAGAGTCACCCGTCCCACCGTAGTGAGCCACCTATGGGTCCAATGATTGACTCTCTACCTTAATTTATCCAGAAGGTTCTGCCAAAAGAGCCTGGGCTGCCTACCGATCACAATGGGGACCCCCAGATAAGTCACCAGAAGAGGTTGCGATTGGAATCTAAGAATAGCCCCAATCCTGTGCTGAATAGACTCAGGAGTATTAAAGATAAAAATGGAGGATTTGTGCTCATTTAATTTCTGTCCTGAAGCAACTAGATAAGTGTCCAAAGCATTCCGAAAAGCTTGTGCCCCCTGAATCTGGGCTTTTCCTGCTAAAATGGTATCATCCACAAATTGGAGGTGAGTCAATTTGGCAGCCCCATTACCCCACTGCCATCCCTGAATCTAGTTCTGCGCTGCCTGAGACTTTATGAGCCAACCTAACCCCTCCACCAGAATAATAAACAGGTAGGGAGATAAAGGATCCCCTTGGCGAAGACCTATAGATGCCCCAAACAATCTAGAAGGTACCCCATTAATGAGGATAGAATAAGACGGCGTGGTAACACAGCTTATTACCCAACAGATCCATTCCTAGCTAAAGCCAAAAGCAATAAAAATTTTCCGTATGAAACTCCAGTCAACCCTATCATACGCCTTAGCTAGGTCGAGCTTAATAAACATAGCTCTCTCCTGGGACATGCTCATAGAGTGGATTGCTTTCGAAGCAATCACCACTCCATCCAGAATCTGCTTGCCCGCCACAAAGCCACCCTGTTCCTCAGAGATGATCTTAAGAAACCACCCTTTGAGCCTCTCCACAATAAGCTTGGTGATGATTTTGTACACCATATTGCAAAGTACAATGGGCCAAAAATGATCCATCTGGTTTGCCTGTTCATTCTTTGGTATCAGCACCAGGAAGGTTGCATTAATCACTCTGAGCATCTCTTTGTTGTGGAAGGACTCATGTATCACCTCAACTAAATCTTGGCTGATTATATCCCAGAATGCTTGGAAAAATTTAGCTGGGAACCCATCTGGCCCAGGCGCTTTGCCTTTGCGCATAGTAAAAACCACTTTTTCCACTTCAGCATTGTCAATCGATTTCAGGAGGGTGTCATTCATTTCTTGCATGATTAGAGAAGGTATGCAGGACAAAACCATGTTTTCCTCCAAATCAGCAGTATGTGCAGCTCTAGCAAGAAGCTCAGAATAAAAATGAACTGCTTCCTCAGCAATGGCAGGGGCCGAAGAGATATGAGTTCCCTCCGAGGTCACAAGAGATGCAATATAATTTCGGTTGCACCTAGCTTGCACTGACTTGTGAAAGAAGGCCGTGTTTCTATCACCTTCCTAAAGCCAATCAACCTAGGCTTTCTGCTTCTAGAAGATTTCTTCTCAGAGTTCCCACTCATTAAGGTCATTCAAGGCCTCAAATTCAGCCCTGCAGAGCTCATCTGACAAGCCAAATTCAAGAATCTGTCTGGTAATGCTATCCAACCTATCCTGTGATTTATTCTTCATAGTATAAAGGTTGCCAAAATTGCTCCTGTTCCACACCTGTAACTTTCTCTTGACATACTAGCTTCTTGGTAAAAGTGAACATAGTTGTACCATACTCAGGGCCCCCCTACCTCCACCAGTGTGACATAAGGTCATGAAGAGAGGGGTCCCAAAGCCACATAAGCTGAAACTTGAAGGAAGGTTTCTTGGGGTCGTCAATGAAATTGGTCATGAGCTTAATGGGCCAATGATCTGACCCTCTCCAATCCAATATTTCAGAGGCAATAGAGAATGAACTAGATAACCAAAAGCAAGATACAAGAAATCTATCTAAGCACTCAGAGATAGCCCCATTACCTGATCTTCTGTTGCTCCAAGTGAACCGTCCATTGATGGGTTTGACATCAGATAGGCGCAGCTGATCCAAATTGAGTCTAAAAAGCTCTGATGAAGGGTCAAGATGATTAAGTCTACCTCTTTTCTCCTCCAGGTTGAGGACCTCATTGAAATCTCCACTCATGATCCATGGCAAGTAAGGGCAGCAGCTCCGAACATAACATAAATATTCCCATAACTTTCGTTGCCCATGGATATCCCCCGGTGCATAGATATTAGTAACCAAAATCAGCTCTCCTGATTTAGGAGGAGACATAATCATGGAAAGCATTCATAAATAAGCAATCCACTAGATTGGGGTGACCTTTGCTAGATCCCAACAAATTGCTAATCCCCTAGCACTCCCTAACGCCCCAACACACTGGCATTGCCCATAAGCCCAAAATTTAAGAAAGCAACCAAACATAGCATTCACTGACAGCTTGGTCTCCTGGATACATAATATATCTAGAGAGTGTTCAGAGATCAACTTTTGCATAGTTTTTTGTGTAGGGGTACTATGCAGCCCGCTTACATTCCATGAGAGCACTATCATTGACTGGGTTGGGTGAAATGTTCGTCCAAGGTTTTAACCACTCTTGCTTCAACCAATAAGTCCTCTGTGAGCCTGAGCCTCTCTTGATCCTTTCTGCGTCCTGGTTTGGAAGATGTGGAAAAAGAGACGTTCTTGAATGGCCTCTACATTAAACCCAAAGCTTCTGAAGCTCCTTTATCTTTCCTAGAAACCTCCTTATCTTTAACCAGGTTAGCCCAGCTGCCTTCCTTGCTCGGCTGCGCTAAAGGGACTACCAAAGCCCCATCACCCAAGGCATTCTCACTATGATGACCCTGCTAGAGCTCCATATCTTGAGACTCAATGAGGAGGGCACAATTCTCAGCCTTTTTTGAGGGTCCTCCCTCCTCCAAAGGTGGAATGCCATCCTCTATGGCCATGTTGTCTAGAGCTTCAAATCGATTAAAGCTCATTTCTAGAGATCTGTCTTTACACTTCTGAGTGCGTCCTCTCCCTCGCATGCGAACTTGGGTGAAACCGTCCCTGTCAAGGCCAGCATTCTCAGTTGCTCCCAAAGTCTCATCTGTCCCATTTGAATGGGCATTAACATTCGTAGCCTTTCCCAGCGAGGAGGTTGGAGTATCCTAATGAGACATTTGACCTGCCTCTTGTCCTCCCTTAGGCTCCATTCCTCTGAACCTCCTAGCCTGAGGGCATTGACGATGCAGGTGTCCATAGACATGACAAATTCTATAGCAAAAAGGGATCGCTTCGTAATCGATTTGTTGGACCCAAGATGTCGCTCCTAAGCAGATTTCCATTGATTCAGGCAAGGGATTGTTAAGATTGATTTCCACATAGATTCTAGCAAAGGAGATAAGCTTTTTATCCAGAGACTGATGAGCTACAGCAATTGGCATTCCCAGTAGAGTGACAATTTGGCGCAAGATATCTTCCCACCAAAATTCCAATGGAAGTCGCGGGAGACGGACCAAAACAGGCACACTAGCAGGCAAATCCTCTGCAAAATTAAACCCAGGGTGCCAGGGTTTGATAAACAGACCAAAATGGTCATAAAAATATGGTCCTCCCTCAAATATCCAGTTTCTATCTGCTACAGAAGAGAAATTTACCAGAAAGTAGCTATTGGCAGCTAGCATAATGTCAATATTGCCCTCTACCTACCAGGTGCGCCTCATCCATGCTTCCAGAGCTGATTGGGATACGCGAATCCCCATGAATTTGCAAATCAGGGTGTGAGCCACCAAATATTCGACATCCTCCTTGACAGTATCCTGAGCAATCACCAAAACTGGTATGTCTTGGCTGCGTGGGAAACAGCGGTTGACCTTAGTAATTTTGGGTCTCTCGCTAAAGTGAAACGCCTCCCTAGCTTGGGAAGCTTCCTCCAGGCCCTAATGCACTGCCTCTGTGCCTCGCCCAAGCCGTGCTTCTCCTTCCCTCCACACGCTGCCATCGTGCCTTCGATTTTCAACTTAAAAAGATTTTAAATACAATATTAATTTCGAATTTCAATGTGACGCTAATTTTTTTTTTTTTATAATACTAAGTTGACTTAAAATACTTATGAATTTAATTTTTATTATCATATTAAAAAAAAATAGTTAATGAAAATAATTTAATATTTTTAATTATAAATTATTATTTTATATTATAAATTTATAATTACCATATATTTAATTATATTATTATAATATTAATATCAATTATAACTATAGATATTAAAACACACATTTTTTCTTTAATCATTATTTTAAAATAAAAATATTGATTACAAATGTAAATCAAATATATAATAAAATAATGATAAATTAAGCATAATAATAAATAAACCCAATAATAAAAAAAGAAATTTATAATAATAATATTTGAAAGATAATTATAAATTCTTAAATTCATGATTAATCTTAAACGTTAATATCATCATGCTTAATTATATTATCCTTGTCATAATCCCAACCCTAAATAACATCAATCACACTCAAACCTCCACAATCATTTTATAATTGGATGTGTTCGTCCACTTATAATCTGGAATGATTTCACACTTACATAAAACTCAACAAAATAACTATTAGCAATCTCAAAATGAGTCATTAAATATAAACTAATATTAAAATTTATATTCTTTAAATATGGTGTCAAATATATTTTACAACCAATATAAACAGTGTACATGTGTCTTGATATAGCTCTATTAGCTACCATTTGTTTTTTACAGAAAAGATGCTTGCAACGATGTAGTCTTAAGATTGAAATGCTCGTAATTTAATAAAAAAATAAAAATTAAACATTTATTGATGAAAAATAATTAAAACTATGATATTACATTCTTCATGCATGTTGCTTAGAATCACATAACAGATGCGGCTTCGGTCACCATTTTCCAATTCTAAAATCGAGCCTCAGTAAATTACTATTGTTGGCTTATTTCACTTGGAAGTTATGAATATCCCAATAGTCAAAAAGCGTCCTTTTTTCTTAATTTTTTCAATTATGTTTTAATTTGTCATATATTTTTTAAAATCTATTTAATCATTTTATTAAAAAAATGTTTTAGTTTTTTTTTTTTTTTTTCTTTTGGGTTGAATTGCACTCAATTCTTAATAAAATTGATGAATAATCTTTTAATTGTTGAGTTTTATCTAATTTATCTTTAACTTTTCAAATTTTTCGTAAGTTTCTATTAATTTATAAATTTTCTTTAAATTATCGTAATTCTTTCTAATTTTTTTTAAATTTTTTTATAGATTTTAAATTTTCTTAATTTAAAAATACTCATAATTTATTAACTTTATCATGATTTTTTAAAATATATATATATATATCCTTATTTTCCCCATTTCTATTTATTTCTATAATATATTTTAATTTTCTCTAAATTTCTTTGTTTATTTTTAATTCTACTGATTTTTCCTAACTTTATTTAAATTGATTTATATTTTTGAAATTATACTAATTTATTGATTTTTTTTATTTATTAAATTTCACCAATTTCCTTAAATTTGTACTAAATTTCTCAATGTTAACTTACATTTTTTATAATTTAACTTTTTTCCAAAATTTCCTTTCATTTCTCTTAAATTTGTTTAATTTCTTAAATTTTCCACAAATTTTCTTAATTTTACTTGCACTTTCTTAAATTTTTTATTTTTTTACTATTTCTCTTTTTTTTATGAAATTTTTTCATTTATTAACTAAACATAAATATACAAATCATTCACAAAAAAATAAAGGCAGTATGAAAGCATGCCACGTCACACTAGGCAGAGCCTAGGAACAAAACCAAAACTTTAAAACACTAGGTAAAGCTTAAAAACAAGTCACAAAGTCATAAAGAAGATAACTATTATGCAAGATCAACTCTGGAAGGTTGAGGATCCATATCATCATGACCCTAGCCCAAGCTTGGCAAATCATTACCATCTAGGATAGGCTCCCAACCAGTAGCTTGGGCAAAGTCCTTGTCCTCATCTTATGCTTGCCAAATAAAGCCTGTGAAACTTATCCAGCATGTTTGATCGGCCTCCAAATGATGCCCCCCAATAATCTAGGTACAGAGAAGGAGGAAGAGTGCCCCAACCACCCTGCTCAACAGGGAAAGGATGTGACGAATGCCACCCTTACTACTACCCAAGAGGCGAAATGTACTAGTACGAGGTGCTATTGTGAGAGTGACACCTAGAATGGTTGTGATAATTCCCACCATGTGGCAACCTAGGCAATTTGTCATCCAGTCTGGGATCACTGGGTGGAGAAGGCAAAACCTGAGCCATTGCACAAGGAACATCTCCCTAGTGGGAGAGGAGGTCCTAAAGATGTCCAAGCTCCATAGCCACTTTATTGGCTTAGACTTGAATCTGTAAAAGAACATTATAGATGATAGAGTACTTGCATAAAATAGAAACATTAAAATATATAAACATAAAAGTATTTCTTTCATTCCAAAGTTTGAAGAGAATCTCCACTCTAAAAATATGCCAAACTTGTGTGTATTTGAAGGGCATTATGGATTTATATCCAAGGAGGATGTGCTACCAAAGGAAGAATTTGGGTTGGAAATGTCTAAAAAGATCATGGACCCAAGTCTAGACCTTTTGAGCTTTGGACCAATACCAGAAAATATGAAGAAGTATCTCAAAGTGTCCACATAATGGGTAAGGAGGCTGGTGGACTCCAAGATGGATGAGTCTTTCACCAATAGGTAAGCTTTGGTGTAGTATACACTAAGTAAAATGAGCAAGCTTGGGCTTTACACAAGCCCACCAAATAATGTTGAAGTGAAAGCTCTACATTTTGAGAGAAGAATGATTCTATCGATGGGCATTAAGCTTGTGAACCACAAGCAAATAGGGGGTGATCCATGCATAGCCAAGCCGAGGAATACAATTGTAAAAAGGGGTCTCAACATATCATTTTCAGTCTTTCCACCATGGTCGAATGGAATGGATTAAGATTTTATGGAGCATAGAAGATAACACAACATTGAGGATCTCTTGGTAGGATTCCTAGTCTATATTGGCGAACCAAAATTTAGTTTTCACCTCCTCCTAGGATAGCCAATAGTGAAAGCACCTACAAAAGATATCTTGGATGGTATGAATTCCTCTGTAGTAAAGCTTAAGATCATTGACCCAAAGGACTTCTTCCAGGGGAACTTCATTATGAGAGAAGATGGAAGACCACCAGAGAGAATGGGAGTTAGCAGAGAACCCATTACAAAAATTGAATCCATTCTAGAGTATTCATGTCTTAATCTTTTTCCAAGACTTCTAGATGATTTTGGCCATAAAGGACCTTGTTATTTAGATGAGAGACTAAATGAAGAGAAGATTGGGGAATCTGAGCATTTTCCAAGCCTTCTTGCCTTTAGGTAGGCCTGAGGATATATAGTGTCTGAATAACACCTTCCAAGCTTCTTGGGCCTCAATGGTCTACACAATCCATTTGGCACATAAGGCAGTTCCTTGTTGGACTATGTCGATGAGCCCCATCCCTCCAGCATCATGAGTGAGGCAACAATATTCCCAAGCCACCCTATGGAATCCTTTACCTTGAGAAGAATTGTCCAAAGGAAATCTGTGAGCAATTTCTCCAACTTCTGGTAAGAATTTTTAGAAGGCACCCAACATGACGAGTAGTACACATGGGTGGACCAAAGAATTTTCTAGAAAATTTGAAACTTCCCTGCTAATGAAAGAGACTTGGTCACCTAATATTCTAGATTCTTAGCAACTCTGTCAATAACATATTACCTGAAAAAAGTGGTGAGGCATTAAAATCAAAGGGGATTCCTATAAATTTAAATATTCCATCATGTTAGATCCACTTCCAATCGAATTTAGCAACCCATGCTGGCAGAGGGAGGTAAGATTATCCGTATCAATGAGTTTTTTTCCATTGGATGTTGGAGTCAGAGGCTAAGTAGAAGGAGTTGAGACACTGTAAGGCATTGTCCACATTAGTTTCATCCTCAATGAGAGTAAGGAAAGAGTCATACATAAAGTGTCCATTAAGTAGTTACATATCTACATACAGGTTCATAACATCAGGAGGGAGATAAATCCCCTTAAGAAGGCCCCTAGATTGGGCATTGCTAACAATATATCTAAAACCCTCAGCTACAAGAACATACAAGGTGGGTGCCAGTAGACACCCTTGACAAATAGAATGGAACAAGCCAAATTGTTCAGAGGTGACTCCATTAATAGAGAGCATAGTCAAGGCATCTAAGAAAAGAATCTTGATAGTTTGGATGAAGATGGACCTGAAGCCTAGAGCTCATAGCATGGATAGAATAAATGGCCATTCGATGCAATCATAAGCATTTTCAAAGTCAATTTTGATGAACATAGCCTACTGCTTAGACTATCTGGCCCAATCTGTCCCTTCCCAGATGGCAATGATGTTATCCAAAATATAATGGCTTTTGATGAAACCAATTTATTCTGGATGCATAATGAGAGGCAATATATTATGCAGCCAAATTGCCAAATCCTTGGCAATGATTTTATATGAGACATTCAAGAGGGTGACGGGCCACCAATTTCAGATCAAATCAGGATTTCCTTGCTTAGATATGAATTTGATATTTCATTTATATATATTTTTACCAAGTGAATGCAAGCAAAATGCTTCTTGATAAACCTTTGCATGTCATTGCCCACAAGATCCCAAAGAGTTTTATAAAATTTGTAAGGTAAATTATCAATGCTAAGATCTTTATCATTAGCCATGTGAGACACTGCTTCATGAAAGTATTCAACAGAAAAGGTCCTATTGCAAACCACATGCTCAGTAGGAGTGAGTTTGTAATGCACCACTAAAAGGCATTACTGAAGGGTGGTTTCATGCTAAGTCAAAGATGCTTGAGCTTTGAACACTTGTTGATAATGGCAAAGAAAATCTTGCACTATTTGTAGAGTCTTTGTGAGTTTGTTGTTAGCCTTAAAAATTATTTTTATATGTTGCTTCAATTTCATGGCTCATAGCATTTGGAAGAACTCATTAGAAGCTTTGTCCCCTATCTTAAGCCAATGAAGCCTAGCTTTGGCTTGGGCTCCCCAGTCATTGTAGTTGTCTACAATATGAATGTAGTACCATAAGGACACAAATCTCACCTTCAATATCTCTTTAAAGGGATTTTTTTCCATGGCTATAGCCACTCATCTCATCTTAGAGGAAGTAGTAGAGTAGGAGTGTCTTGCAATTTTAGTAAGTTGTCATCCATAGATCCATAGAAAGAAAGAGGTCATTTTGATGGCATCATCCCACCAAAGAATCCAACTAGATTCTTGGGAAGGATGTGGATATAAATTCCAAACTCTCCTAATGTGTGCCATCATGGGCCCATGCTTGAACAAGTAGGTGTTAAGGAAGAATTATGTTTTATGGACTTTTGGTTTCATGAACTACCATGTCCCTCAAAACCAAATCAGGGAGTGATCAAAAAGCCTAAATTCCAATAACACTTGCATTGGAAGATAAAAACCATTATCAAAAGATAATTATGGTTGGATGGACATCATTTTTCTATCTAGACACTTCAAAATTTGAGCATGGCCTTCCATGAAATTACTCCAGGTGTACCAAACTCCATTTACAGGCTAGCAAATTGAATTAGGGTCATAAAAGACCAGTTTAATGCGCATGTAAAACCATGCCTCCCTTTTTCCAGATACCCACCTAATAAACAAGTAACCCATTTTTTCCTTGGGAGATGCCACCATATTAAAGTCACCACATACTACCCAATGGGCATTGGCGAGATCATTCACTATCCACCATCATAAATGGGTACACTCCACGGCATCATTTGAGACATAAATATTAATAAATCCAAAAGAGTGGCTTTTAATTCTAAAAATATCCCATACCAACTAGTTGGTGGGGTCTACACTGGATTGCACTAAGTGTGGTTGCCACCTTAAAGAAATGAATGTGATCACCCCTCCATGCCATGTGTTATGGTTGCTATGAAAAATGATACTATGATGCCAGATAGAGTTACTAATAGTCCTCAATAAAAAATATACCACCTTAACTTCTTGAAAATAGATAATGTCCATCTAAGGAAACTTCCTTCTAAAATCACGCATAATGAACTTAAAAATTGGGTCTGTGAGACCCATAACATTCTATGAAAAATAATTCATAGATGATGAGTGTTGAGGGACATGTCCTCTAAATCCAACCCTTTCAAGGCATCATACCGATTCTATAGAAATTACCCACTAATGGCACTCAAGAAATCATCAAATTACTTCCACATAGTGGGGCGAACTTGATACTCTCCTTCCTCCACTTTGTCACCCCTTCAAGGAGGGTTGCAAGGGCATTTGGGCGTATCCCACCAAGTAGGAAGTGGAAGAGTGGATGGATGTGAGTCTCAAAATCCATAAGAACTAGGCACATAGGCCTCAAAACCTTGGGACAATACAATATCATCAAGAGGGGTGTTGAACACCATGGGATTTTCTACCAATTTTGGGGTTTCAATCAGAGAGGGATCATTCTCAATAGCATCCTTCTCCTATGGGCCATTTCTCAAAGATGGCTTGCCTCTTTTGGGAGCAACAGTTATGTTTACGGCTTTAGATCTAGTGTTCCTCTTCCCTACCATATTCCATCCATCCTCAACTAGTTTCTTTCTATCTTCAAGGGAGGATTTGAAGGTATAGGATGAGCAATTGGATGCATTATTATGAGCCAACTGAAGGGACAATATCGTATATTATGATATATGGCTTGATAGTAGAAGCAATTATTAATAAATATGATATACAGGACTCATTGAGAGTGCCTCACATCCCTGAGTTGGATTTCCAAAAGCTTCTTGAGGTCTCAAGAGAGGTTAACTTATACACATACCCTTTTTTGTAGTCTAGCTGAGTAGAACTAATTTTTTTCATGATAAACCTTTCAGCCTATGAAGGATGCTATTTGGTAAATAAAGTTCCATTAGGGGAGCAGGAGACCTAGAAATTCAACCCATACTAGGAATTTAAGAGTGATGTGCTCTAAGACCACAAAGTCTCATGTTCAAGGGGAGAGAACCATAAGTGAGTTATTGACATACCAAGTGGTAGACCTATGGAGGATTCCTCTTGCATGGCAAGGGTTAGAGAAGCAAAATAGAAAAAAGTCTTAGGTTATGTTCTAAATGCTCTCCATCTTAATGTCATGAGTTTTCAAGTGAGTTTGAACCCAAGACAGAATCATACTTTCAAAGGGGGTTGTTCTAACAAAATAGCCTATTAAACATATTTGCTCTAACCATTGGCATGTAGAATTAAATTCAGGAATAGGCAATATAACATCAGGTTTTGAGGCATTAACTTGTGGTATACTATGGAGGTCAAAAAATATTATATGCTCTGATACTAATATATAAGGCACTAAGCGTAGGAAACTTATCCTAAAATCATATTTTTTTTCTTTATTTAGTGTTTGTTTATGAATATAACTCTGGTATCTTTTGCCAATCAGGCAAGCATCTAACCAACTGGGCTAGGTAAACCTTTTTCCAAATAGGCAAGCATCCAACCATATGGGTTAGGTAATCTTTTGCCAACCAAGAAAGCATCCAACCATATGAGTTAGGCATCTACATGTGTAGGATATGCTCTGGCCAAAGACATAACTCAAGAGATCAATAATATCTAGAGTCTCTCACTGTTCACCACTCATCCCTATTGGATAAACACTGAGGTTGTTGTGATAGGAAAATATAACAATAGTCACATTTTGCCTCAAAATTTTGCCTAAAGCCTCAAGGATAGCGATGATCCAACTGGGATCCTTTCAAGTATATCATAGATATTTTTTATCTTTGTTGTGTTTGTCTAAACTAGGCTCTTATTAGAAATGGTCTTGTTGTTTATTAATTCTTTTTAGTTTATTTAGTGTACATCCAAAAATCCATCCTATTCACCTACGTACTAGAAGCCTTCTTCGCTTCGCAGACTGCCTACATCCCTGCTTCCAAACAAGATCAAGGTGTAATATTTATGTAGTTCTATCTTATAATCTAATTTCATGTGAACTATTGATTTGGGTATGTAGCCTTATCTAGGGCCCAATTTCCTAGATAGTTCTTTTTGTGATGGCTACCCACCGAACTGCAAAAGCATAGTTACATAACTAGATGTTTGTTTAGTTAACTAACCTTAAATCCTTAACAAGAAGAAGACATAAAAATAAAATTTGTAACTATATTCTCTTCCCACTTTTGATTACATAAACATTTTTTTAATTCTTCTTTTTAGATAGTCTAAATCGTACAATAGTTGTTACTAGTGCTTCATTATTTGAAAGCCAAATGCATGGCAGTTTCTTGATAGTGATCATTTTAACATTCTCAATCCATATTTTTTGTTGCTCCTTTACGTTTTTACCAGGTTTTGAGTAAGAGGTGTATTTTTTCCATTCTGTTTCATGGTTCACAAGTCAAATTCGTCCAAGGTAAAATGAGTTTTTCCTTTATCTTTATTAGTGTTTGCTGATCAAGAGGGATTATCCCACCCCTTGATCTTAAAGACATGACATTCACTTTTTTTTCTCTGATGGTTTATAGGGACGATGCCTAGACGTCTTCGTTGCATCTATATTAGACTATGGATACAGTAGCTCAAGCATGACATCATTACCCATAAACATGAGCTAGAGGCACCGCTTGCACTAAATGCTACGTAGTTTTGTTTAGGACCCTAACTTCTTGATCTACGTTTTGAGATCAAACAGGTAAAGAATATTTGAAAAGCAATTAATCGTATTGAAATTCAAAAGCAAATCTAAGAGCTCATGATTATGTAAAGAAAAATATAAATGAAACTAGAGACGAAAAAATAAATAATACTTAAAATAGAATAACCAGAGGCATGCTTAGCTATATAAATCGATCATAGAACATTTGTCATATTTATTCAACCATAAGTAATACAAAACCAACATGGCTATATATGTCAATGCAATTATAACTCCATTATGATTCAACATTTATTTACTTCATTACGATTTCTCAGCTAAAAAAGAAAAATATAAGTTAAAAATTAGGTTGTTACCACGTATTCATTTGTTAAACAAATATTATATTACAATTTAAATAAAATTAAACATTTCTATTACGAATTAAACAAAATAAAATATTTACCTTGTATCTTATATATATATATATATATATATATATATATATATATATATTTCAAAAAATTTAAATAAAATAAATGTAATTATTTATCTTCCATTTTTTTTATAAACTAAAATGTAATATCTACCTGACCCTATTGAAAACCTTGACTGAAATGGAAATAAGGTTTCACTTAAAAGAATGGCGGTAGCGTTGCTCTTGGACCGAATTAAGGAAACGAAGAAAACAGACATTCTCCAACAATCCTTTTTCTTTTTCCTCCTTCCCTTCTGCTGTGTCGCTGTCCTTCTCTGCTGCCAAAAAAAAAAAACGAAGAAAATCTCCTCCACTCACAAACGAAATTTTTTTTTCCTCCTCAAATAAGCATCGACCTAGCCTTTTTATAGGCTTTACCAAGAAAAATCCCCCCTCCAATCATGGTTTGATCCAATAGTTATGTGTAGTCAACAAATTTCTCCTTCCCTCGATGAGGCGTCAACTGGTCTTAGTGGCAGTTCATTTTTCCAAACATAGTAATTTCCTCTTCCAAACTGGTTTTAACTCAGTGTTAGGTGGCAGACTTCCAACAAAACACCTTCTATCTCCTGGTTCATCAGCGCCGCCGATCCATGCTTGATTCCATGGTAATTATCTATTAATAATTTTTATTTGTTTTTTTTCTTTATGTTCAGCGATTTAACAAAATTATTGATTTCCCTAAAACTATGATTTAATATATTGTTATTCCTTAAAAAAAGATATCTACGATTTTTGTTAAATAAATATTTCATTTAATATATATTTTTTATATTATAATATATTTTAATATCAAATTTTTATTTGATAAATATATGTAATATATTATATAAAATATATATTATTTTTATTATATATATGTAAATATATATATACATAGTTATTTATATATATGTATTTGTAAAAAATAATACATGTATATTCGTCTTATAGATTTTCCTTATGTATATTTATTCATGAAAAACCAAATAACTAACTTTCATTAAGTTGTACCTAGGTTTGAGATTCTCGTTGATCCCCCTGATATACTTTGAAAACAACACAAAAGCTAAATTATTTGTCACATCAACTTATTCCGACAATAGAATATAAAATAAGGTCTAGAACCAAAGTATGCGTCACAAGTTTATGGTGTGGAAAGTGAGGTCATGACATCCTCCCCCCCTTAAATTGTGCATTGTCCCAATGCACTACAAAAGTTTGATTAAGTTCACAAATCTAAAATAAATATGGAAACACGTTTTTCATTTCTTCAGTGTCTTCCCAAGTCGCACTTCCTTCGCCATATTGATCCCACTGCACCTTGCACTGATCAATTTCTCTATTGCACAACTGGTACTAGCACCTCTCTATCACCTTGTATGGCTCGATTGTTATTCTACTAGACTCTTGGACTTGCAAGGCATTCCAGTGGAAAATATGTTCATTATCAGGTACATACTTATTAAGAGGTGACACGTGGAAGACATCATGAATGTGACTCAGCGACGGGGGCAAGGCCAATCGATAGGATACTGAGTTGATTCTCTCTAGGATCTCAAAGCGTCCTACAAAGCGAGGAGCTAACTTCACCTTCTTCCCAAAAGTTATGGAACTTTTGTGCGGTCTAACCCTCAAAAACACTTTGTCACCAACCAGGAATTCTCTCTAAACTCTCTTCCTATCTGCATAGCTCTTTTGTCTATTTGATGCTTCCTTTAACCTCTGCCTTATAAATTTCCCCTAGTCCAACATGTCTTTCAACATGTCGAGACTGATTACTATTATGTCCTCAAGGTTATCCCAACTAAGGGGTGTTCGACAACTTCTCCTATAAAGAGCTTCAAATGAGCCATACCTAAATATATTTGAAATGAATTATTATAGGAAAATTCTACCAATGGAAGATAAGTTTCCAATGTGGTCTGTTGATCCATACAATACATCATTAGGAGGTCTTCTACAACCTGATTTGTCCTTTTTGTTTGTCCATATGTCTCGAGATGAAATGCAAAACTAAAGTTCAATTGTGTACCTAAACTTGACTGTAGGGTCATCCAAAACCTTGAAGTAAATCTGGAATCTCTATCTAATATGATATTTTTTGGAACTCCATGTAGTCTAACCACTTCCTTCATAAAATGGCTGGCCAAGGTTGGTACATCATCAATCAAGTTTCCAGGTATGAGATGTGCCACCTTAGTAAGCTTGTCGATTACCACCATAATAGCATCATGCCTATAGGGTGTCATAGGTAGTCCTTGTATGAAATCTATACTAAAAACTTGCCATTTATACTATGGAATGTCATGTGGGTATAAAAGCCCTGCAAGATGATGATAATCTACTTTAACCCTTTGACATTCCAAGCATCATGATACATACAATACTATATCTCTTTTCATCCCTTGCCAAAAGTATAGCTTCTTAAGATTAGCATACAACTTATTCACCCCTGGATGGCCTAAGTAGAGTGCATCATGAGCTTTAGTTAAAATTGTCCTTCTTAAGTCTTCTACATCTGGAACATAGATCCTATTCTTATACCGAAGCAAACCCTCATCATCCAAGGTATATCCTTCAGTTCTTGGTCCTTCCAAATTTCCCTCTTTCATTACCCTTGATTATACCAAAGATCCTTCTTTCGCCCTTCTAGTATTTACTCTTTTAGATTAAATCTAAGAGTTTTTATATTCATCAGGGGCCTTCACCTACTCAAAGCATTAGCAACCCTATTTTCCTTTCCCTTAATATACTCAATTTCAAAATCATACTCACTTAATAAATCCAACCACCTTCTTTGCCTAACATTTAGATTGGGTTGGGTGAATATGTACTTTAGCCCTTGATGGTCATTTTTTAGTTCAAAAGTCTTTCCAATAAGGAAATTCCTCCACTTTTCTAAGGCATGAACAATTGCTACTAATTCTAAGTCATGAGGGGCATAATTTAATTCATAGGACTTCAATTTCTTAGACTCATGTTATTATACCATCATTTTGAATGATTACTCCACCCAATCCTTCAATTGATGCATTTGTTACAACCACAAATGGTTCATTCAGATCAAGTACCTTCAAGATGGGTGTCATCATCAACTTTTCCTTCAGAATCTAGAAAGATTTATCACACTACTCTGTCCATATAAAATTATTACCTTTTCTTTGTAGTGATGTAATCAGGTTGGTGATCCTAGAAAATCCTTCAACAAATCTTCTATAATAACCTGTTAACCCCATGAAACTCCTTACTTATGATACATTCTTTGGAATTTGCCATTCCATTATTACTTTTATCTTGTCAGGATGTACTGCAATTCCTTCCTTGGATATAATCTTGCCTAAATAGTGGATTTCCTTCTTAAATAATGCACATTTAGACAACTTACCATATAGCTTAAGTTCTCTTAACCTTTGAAAAACCAACTGAAGATGTGCTAAGTGTTCTTCCTCATTTTTGGAGTAAATTAGAATGTCATAGATGAACACTAAGACAAACATATCTAGCTAATTATGGAACATAGTGTTCATTAAGTTCATAAATGTTGAAGGACCATTTGTTACCCCAAATGGTACTACAGTAAACTCATAGTGTCCATATCTATTCCTAAAAGTAGTTTTTGAAATATCATCCTCCTTAATCCTTAGCTAATAATACCCTGATCAAAGATCTATCTTTGAGAAAATTGTTGCTCCTTTCATCTTCTCAAAAATATCTTCAATTCGAGGTAGGGGATATCTATTTTTAATTGTGACCTTATTCAGCATTCTATAGTCAATGCATAACCTTAGAGTTCCATATTTATTTTTAAAAAACAAGAATGGTGCTCCCCAATGAGTCACACTTGACCTAATAAATCCTTTAATTAAGAGTTCCTCTAGTTACTTTAAGTTCCATCAACTTCATAGTGTTCATTATGTAGGGTGCTCTAGAGACTGGTTCATCTCCAGGTAAAATTTCAATCAATAAATCAAATTATCTCTTAGGGGGCATTCTAAGAAATTCTTTAGGAAACACATCCTCAAATTCCCTTAGGAATGGATACCCTTCCAGAGTTGCTTCATCTTTACTTTCATCCTTATCTTCTATTGTCACCATGAAGATTTGAGCTCCCTTCTTGCTTTCCTTCTTCAGCTGCATAGCTGATATAGTTTCTAATTTTATGGGCTTATGACCCCCTTGAATCTTAACCCATCTTCCCTCATCATTGAAACACCCAACCAACTTGCTGTAATAATCTATTTCAGCTTGGTTCTTGGTGAGCCAACTCATTCCTATAATTATATCATAGGCTTTTAGGGGTACTACAAATAGGTCTACACTTGTCTCAAAATATGGAAATTGTATTTTAGCCTTAGGAAGATATTGAGACACTTATTTGATTGTCTTATCCCCATATTGGAACGTCCATGATGCATTCAAGTGATTCATTGGAAGAGACATTTTTATTACAAATTCTAGAGAAATGAAACATTCTGATGAACTGATATCTATGAGAATTGAAATGGGTTTACCCAGTAGTATACTTGTAGCTTTAACTAGTACATTTTGATATTGGTTTTGATGATTCCTTACTACTGCATTGATCCTTTGTTGTGGTCCTCTTTGAGGCTGATTAGCCCTTATCTGTCCCTACATCCTTGGGCATTCATGGGCAAAGTGATTTCTTCCACAAGCAAAACATCATCCTTGTGATCCTCTTGGTACTAGGTTCCTCAGGGCATCACCAAGTATTTATGGAGGGTTCATTAGGCGATTAAAATTCCTTTGATCATCCATGTTATTATCTCCTCCCCTATTATTGTACCTTTCATAAGTATCCCTCTAATTTTGATTTGGTGGGGGTGCTCTGCCTATTGGATTAGTTCTTGGGTTCTTATCCATAACTTGCTCTCTTCTGAAAACTGGGTTCCTTTTGAAGGCTTTGTTTCTGTCATTGATAAAATTTTGTCTTGTTGTAACTAGGGCCTATAACTTTCATTCCTATTTAAGGGATATTTCTAGCACTTCATTCATGTTCTCAGGATCATGCATATCTACTTCTGCTCCTATATTTGTATTCAGTCCTAGAATGAACTTCCTAGCCTAACCTCTTTCATCCCTTTGGTACATGGGCACATACTTTAGTAATTTAGCTGACCTATCCTTATACTATTGTACTGACATGCCTCCCTGCTTTAGATTCTAAAATTCAATCATCTTTTCATCAAAGAATAACTAGGGTAACCATCTTTTCCTCAATTGGTGGACAAACTAATCCTAGGTCACATTTTCCTTGGTTATTCTTTTTAACTCCTTTGTGTTAGTCCACCAGCTAGCTGCCTCTCCTATCAGTTGGTAGGATCCCCACAAGACCTTAGTTGCATCATTGTAGTTCCTCAAGTCAAATTATATTTCCATCTCATTTAGCCAATTATCATCTCCTTCACCTAACTTTTTCCCATCAAATTTAGGGGGTAAAATCTTCTTCAAGCCTTTACTTAGATCAAAAAATAGATTTTCCACTCTAGGAGTTACAATCTCCACCTCATTGACTGGTTGTGGATCTTCCTCTTCAGCGTGATTATCAAGGTTAGGTTCCATTATGTTTTCTACATTGTCTTGCCTTGATGTAAGATTGTTAATTACTTGTTAAAGTGAGTCTATTTTGGATTGTTACTCAGTCAATAAATTGTTGAGGGAATCTATTCTTGGTTCTCTAATTTTTGGGACCTGTTGTTCAACATTCTCATTAATAGGTTTTGCATATCTCACATTTTCCCTTTGGTTCTTGGTTGATCATCTTGCCATTTTAGATTGTTGATAAAAATCACAAAATCCCTTAAGTTTTCTTTCAAGATAATTGATTTCTCATACACTCTATTTGTGTTCACAATCATACACAAAATTACAAAAGTAAGCATTTGATATCCTCATTCATCTCTTTATTGCATAAGGTTTAATCATAATTGGTTTTGTTTTAATCTGGCTCCACTTTCAAAGATTTTAAGTTTACTCAAGATTGTAACTATTATTTCCAAGTTAGAAGTGTAAATGAGTTATTTTAGAGTGGAGGGAAGTTTCGTTATCCCTTTATTCTTTGTTCCTCTTTCATTTTGTCTGAACAACCAGTCTTTATCCAAACTAGTTTTCTCATGATTACCATTAATAAATTAATCTCTTTACTAAGCATAGATCGTAGTAAGCTTAAGGCCTAGCTTTCAAACCTAGTCTCTGATACCAATATGTGGGGGTCAGAAAATTAGAAACTCTAATACCAATATGTAAGGCACCAAGGGTAGGAAACTTATCCTAAAAACACAAAAAAAAATATTTAGTTTTTGTCTGTGAATATAGCTCAGGTATCTTTTTTCAATTGGACAAGCATCTAACCAACCAGGTTAGGTAAACCTTTACCAAATAGGCAAGCATCCAAACATATAGGTTAGGTAATCTTTTTTGAATTGGGCAAGCATCCAACCATATAGGTTAGGTAATATTTTTCCAACTGAGCAAACATCCAACCATATGGGTTAGGAATCTACACGTGTAGGATATGCTCTAGTCAGAGACTTAACTCAAAGGGATCAACCAGATCTTGAGTCTCTCACTATTCACCACTCATCCCTACTGAATAAGCATCAAGATCATTGTGATGAGAGAATATAATAATGGTCGCCATTTGCCTTAAAATTTAGCCTAAAGCCTCGAGAATAACAATGATCCAATTGGGATCCTTTCAAGTATATCACATTTATTTTTTATTTTTGTTGTGTTTGTCTAAACTAGGCTCTTATTAGAAATGGTCTTGTTTTTTATTAATTCTTTTTATCTTGTTTAGTGTACGACCCAAAACCCATCTTATTCACTTGCATACTAGAAGCCTTTTGTACTTCGCAAACTGCCTACACACCTGCTTCCAAACAGGATCAAGGTGTAATGTTTATGTAGTTCTATCTTCTAATCTAGGTTTCATGTGAACTATTAATCTGGGTATGCATCCCTATCTAGGGCCCAAGTTTCCAAATAGTTTTTTTTGTGATTGCTACCCATAAGGAGTGCAAAAGCATCAGTTACATAACTAGATGCTTGTTTAATTAACTAACCTTAAATCCTTAACAAGAAAAAGACATAGAAATAACATTTTCAACTACATTCCCTTCCCACTTTTGATTACATCAACACTTTTTTTTATTCTTCTGTCTAGACAGTCTAATTTGTACGATAGTTGTTGCCAGTGTTTCATTATCTGAGAGCCAAATGGATGGCAATTTCTTGATAGTGATCAGTTTAACGTTCTCAATCCGTGTTTTTGTTGCTCCTTTACATTTGTACTAGGTTTTGAGTAAGAGGTGCATTTTCTCCATTCTGTTTCATGGTTCACAAGTCAAATTTGTCCAAGGTAAAATGAGATTTTCCTTTATCTTTATTAGTGTTTTCTGATCAAGAGGGATTATCCCACCCCTTGATCTTAAAGACACGACATGTCCCTTTTTTCTCCATGATGATTTATAAGGACAATGCCTAGACGTCGTTGTTGCAGTGATATTAGACTATTGATGCAGTAGCTCAAGTATGACAACATTACCCATAAATGTGAGTCAAAGGCACCGCTTACACTAAATGCTACGTAGTTTTGTTTAGGACCCTAACTTCTTGATCTACGTTTTGAGATCTAACAGGTAAAAAATACTTGAAAAGCAATTAATCATATTGAAATTCAAAAGCAAATCTAAGAGTTCAAGATTATATAAAGAAAAATATAAATGAAACTAGAGATGGAAAACTAAATAATACGTAAAATAGAATAACCAGAAGCATTCTTAGCTATATAAATCGATCATAGAACATTTGTGATATTTATTCAACCATAAGTAATACAAAACCAACTTGGCTATATATGTCAATGCAATTATAACTCCATTATGATTAAACATGAATTTCCGTTTAGTGTACTTGCGATGTCTTATTTGCATTTATTTACGTCATTAAGAGTTCTCAGCGAAAATAGAAAAATATAAGTTAAAAATTACGTTGTTACCAGTATTCATTTGTTAAACAAATATTATATTACAATTTAAATAAAATTAAACATTTATCTTACTAATTAAACAAAATAAAATATTTACCTTATATATATATCAAAAAATTTAAATAAAATAAATGTCTACCTCACAATTCACAGATTATTTATCTTCCATTTTTTTTAATAAAGTAAAATGTAATATCTACCTGAGCCTGTTGAAAACCTTGATTGAAATGGAAATGAGGTTTCACTTAAAAGAATGGCGGCATCGTTGCTCTTGGGCCGAATTAAGGAAATGAAGAGAATAGACCTTCTCCAACAATCCTATTTATTTTTCTTCCTTCCCTTCTGCTGCGTCGCTTTCCTTCTCTGCTGCAACAAAAAAAACAAAGAAAATCTCCTCCACTCACAAAAGAAATTTTTTTTTTCCTCCTAAATAAGTGTTGACCTAGCCTTTTTATAGGCTTTACCAAGAAAATTTCCCCTCCAATCATGGTTTCATCCAATAGTTATGTGGCAGTCAGCAAATTTCTCCTTCCCTTGGTGAGGCATCAACTGGTCTTAAGTGGCAGTTCGTTCTTCCAAACTCAACAATTTCCTCTTCCAGACTGGTTTTAACTCAGTGTTAGGTGGCAAACTTCCAACTCAACTCCTTTTATCTCCTCGTTTATCAGTGCCGCCGATCCATGCTTGATTCCGTTGTAATTATCTATTAATAATTTTTTTTTTTTGCTTTATGTTCAGCGATTTAACAAAATTATTGATTTCCCTAAAAACTACGATTTAATATATTGTTATTCATTTTTTTTTTTTTTTTTTAAATCTATGATTTTTGTTAAATAAATATTTCTTTTAATATATTTTTTATTTTTTAATATTATAATATATTTTGTAGAAAACAGGGCATGAATATTTATTTCATAGATTTTCCTTATGCATATTTATTTACGGAAAATAAAATAATTAACTTTCATTAAGTCATACTTAGATTTGTGTTTCCCGTCGATCCACCTGATATATTTTGAAAATAGCATAAAAGTTAAATTATTTGTCACATCAACTTATTCTAACAATAAAATATAAAATGAGGTCTAGAACCAAAGTACGCGTCAGAAGTTTATGGTGCAGAAAGGGAGGTCGTGACATATACCTTTGGGACAAACTTTCTCAGGGGCTTACAAGGGGTCATTGCTTAATGCTCCATTGCTATTCTGTGTGGCTAAAATTACCAGGATAGAAAGAGAAGTCATTATAAACGCTGGCCTCGCTCGTAGGCAAGAAACCATAAAACAACAATAAATGCAAGTCTTGTAGGTGACTAAGGCCGTAGTATGAAACAAGGCTAGGAAGGCATGAAAATAAGGGTGGACCCAATGTCAAGCATAGAGGAAATGCTAGCAGAGTAGTTTTTCAACAATCAAAAAATTATTTCTCTTTAATTGTAAGACTTTCTTTTTTACTTTGAGGGAATATTTTAAGCCTGTGGAGAACAATGCCACCTGAAGAGTTAGCGACCAATGATAAGGGAGAGTTGAACATGGAACCTATTAGTTAAATCCCACCTTCTTTACTGTTATGTCCTCGCCACATTAACTTTTTTTCCTATTTTTCATAGTGGTTCAACTTTTTTTTGATTTCCCTAATTTTTACTAAATTTATTATAATATTCATAAATTTTTAATTTTACTTTAATTTGAAAAAAATAACAAATTTACCCTGATGTTTAAAATATTCCTATGTATTTGATTTTGTCCTAATTTTCAATATTAAAAAAATAACTCAACTTAATATTTCATTTTTGATAATTTTTTAAATCTTAAACTTTCCTAAATTTCCCCTTTTTTTTATTTCACCCCAAAATTCTATATTTATTCTTCCCCCTCACCTCTCTGTCTTCCTCCTTTTTAAAATTTAATTTAAAATCTTGAATTAACTCAAACTTTTACTAATTATCTTTATATTTAATACTCGTATTTTTTTATTTTTTTATAATTAAAACTTATTGTTGTACTTTTCTCAAAATTTATTTATTATTTTATCATTTCTCTTTAATTTATAAAATTTACTTAAATTGTTAATTTTTCTCTAATTCAGCTTAATATTTTTAATGTATCTTAAATTTTCTTAATTTTTTAAAATATTCCATAAATTTTTTAAATAATCTTAAATTTATATATTTTTTAAATTTAATATAGTTTATTAACTTTTCTTAAACTTTTATAATTTTTTATTTAAAAAAATTATCATTTTTCCTTGAATTATATATTTTTTTAAATTGTTGAGATTTCCCTTATTTTTATAATTTTCTTAAAATTTGTCAAATTTTCCTTGACTAGAAATTGATTAGACATATGCGGAACTAGCTAGAAATAGGAGCCATCTTATAAAAAATAATCTCATCATTTTACAAAAAAGATTTTTTAGGAAATTGAGTGATTTTTTATCTTTTAATAATCATTGAAATACAAGCCATTTTCATCATCTAAGATGCAATCAAGAATCATTTCTAAATAAATTTATTGGAAATTAAGGGAAGTAAAGATGTCCCTTTTGCAGTGACCAAAAAAGGTGGGCTTTACCCATGAAGTATCATGTTTGAGTCTTCGTTGCCATTGGTAGTTGACTCCTCAGGAGACAATGCCTCCCACAGATATGGAATGTTCTCCCAATTAAAAAAAAATCAGTTTCCAATAAATAAAAAGGAAGTGGAAGAGAAACATTTTCCTTTAGAAGAATAGAAGAGTAATTTTATTAGAAAACATGAAAATTCTTTGCATTAAAAAATGAAGAGAAACCATTTAGATCTTCATTCATTGTTGTTTTGATGTGAAAGTTGGAAGATTTACGAATTATTTTATTGATATATAAAGTGTTTAGTTAAATTATTTGATATTTGATATTTTTCTTATTTATTTGTTTTAATTTGTAAATATATAATTGTTTATTGTTTTATTTTAAAGTTCATTAATAATTTATGGGTTTTATATGGTATTTAACAATAATATGATGTTTTTAGTGGAGTTGACAATACTAAATGTAGTTGTGTTCCTTCATACGATATGGCAATGTGTTGTACATGGAGGAGACATTTTATTTTACAACGAGCTTGAGAAATGGTGGGGAAGAGAAGGGATCTACAAAACATGGAAGTAGCAAAATATTTTAAGGTGAACTTAGTGGTCATAGTGAGGAGAAATGATAAGGTATTTTAAGTGATGAACTCAATGAACCCTACGAAGATACATGTTCAAAGTTCAATGAAATGTCACATCTATCTATGTAATGTATAACATGGACAATTGGAAGCTACAAGATAGGATTTGAGACATCAATGTCTTATCCCCACATCAATAACATTGCATTGTTGAATCAATCCACATATCAGATGTGTGGCTCAAATCAATGATGTGTTATTGTTGATGTAGGGACAAGAATTAAATTCCAAGATTATATCTATTAGCTTCTAATCATCCATTCTTTCAATATATTGAAACATAGAACAATTATATGGATAGGAGCAATTATATGGTTAGCTTAAAAACTACAAAAACAAAATGCTTAAATAGTTGGAAGAAACAACAAGGCTTTAAAGACAAAAAAAATAGTGAAATATTTAAATGTGAGTTACGTAGTGATGGTGAGAGGAAATGAAAAGGTGTTTTAAGGGACATTTAATACTAGGAGGTCTATATAACACTATAATATTATATAAAATATATTAATATAATATAATATTAGCATCGATGGACATATTACCATTTGAAAACAAACATCTTTCTCTATGGAGACATATGGATAAAACTTATCCCATATAATTCATATCTACACATGTGACTACATTAAATTTAAAATTGGCATGTCAATGTAACAATAATTCAAAATGATACATGTTAGTTATATCAAAGTAAGGTGGTGACATATTTGACTGTATGTTCTCTATTATCAAGGCTGGATGAGGACATCAAGAGAGTTGATTTACTTGAAATAGGGTTCCACATATCATGTTCAATTCAAATAAATGATGCAATAAAATTTATATTATGACAAGATATTGAGGTCCCAAAGTCTATCATGTAGTTTCCATTCATCCATGATGTCAATATATTGACACCTATAAAAATTACGTATTGGTTAACAACACACAAAATCAACATACTTAGACCCCTAGAAGAAATGGCAAGGCCATACAAAACATGAAAATAGGGAAATATTTCAAGGTGAGATGAATACGATGGCAAGGGGAAATGATAAGGTACATTTGATGATATCATACACCAAGGGGATGGTATTGATTACCAACCCCAAATTCAAGGTAGTGTTTGGATTTACATGACAAACACCCATTGGAAAGAGGCATCTCAATTGCAAGGTAGTAGTATTAATGTGTTAACTTTTAGTATTATATAAATTAAGCCAATATTACTTGCGTTTCACATTGGAGGCCATTGAAATTTATCGTGTGTGTGTGTGTGTGTAATATTAAATTAAAACATGTAGTATAAATAATATTCTATATTACAATAATATTCTATATGTATATAGTATAATATAATATATGTAGTATATAATATAACGTATTAATTAATATATATTATTATATGAGCATACGATCATAAATGCATAGATGTACCTCTCTTGAAATATATAGTCATTAATGCACTAAGTTTTAAGCAAAAATTATCACAATAATTTTATTTTATTTAATATAATATAATATAAAATTATTTAATTAAAATATGTAGTATAATAAATATTCTATATTACATTAATATTATATATGTATATAATATATTATAATAGTAAGTAATATATAATATAACATATTAATTAATATATATAATATTATATTAGAAGAATAGCATAAATGCATATATGTACCTCTCTTTAAATATATAAAGTCATTAATGCATGAAGTTTTAATAAAAAATAATAATATATTTTTGTTATGTATTACAATAGAAAATGAGGTTGTTGGTTCTTTCATATGGCATGATGATGCACTATGTGGGGAGAAGATGTTTTGTTTCATGGTTAGCTTGAGCATTGATGAAGTGGTGGGGAAGGGAAAAGTCATACAATCCATACAAATTTTGAAATGTTTCAATTTGAGTTTGGAGGGGCGATGACAAGGTATTTCATCATATATTATACACCAAAGGGCTTCTACCATGTAGAAGGCTTGGATTCATATTTGTGATTGGATTTACATCACTTACACCCATTACAAATGATTTCAAAGCTTGTAGGGTGACAACATCTTTGATTGGCCATTTTCTATTTTCAAGAGTGAACAAGGACATCATGAGCATTGATTTATTTTATAAGGCCTCCACATCCCATGTGTGATTTGAATCAACACTGCAATGTTGTTGACATGGAGAAATGACATTGAAGTCTCATAGTACTATATATTGTAGCTTCCATTTGTCTATGCTACCAATACATTGACCTATGGAAAAATTACATCATATATAATTTTAAAAAAATGTATTCAAACCCATGGAAGAGAAGATGATCACAATTGGACTCTATCTTCATAAGAATTTTATCTATCCTTGCTAACAAAAAACATAAAATCTAAGGCAGCATCGGTCAGAAAAAGATGCTTCAGAAATTTTATTAAAATAAATATTTGATTATTATTTCTTAAAACTTCATGTACATAAGGTGAGATACGATTAGTGATCATGGTTTCAAGTGAGCTACGACTGTTGATTAACTTTCAATTTACAAAACTACATTTTATCAAAATTGTAAATATTAACAAGATTTTTTTATAACTAATAATATTATTATTGTAGTATATTTATATATAAAATATATTGATATTATATAAATTATATAACTAAAATATATGTTATAATATATTTTTTTATAAGATATAGAATTATCTATGCAAAGTGATACTATTGTTAACTATCTATAGGCACTTGTCCCTCATACACTGTTCTCCATATTTTTAAAATCTATATAATACCCACTACATTATATGTAATGGTATACCATTGTCCATATTTTTTAAGTATGTATAACACCTTAATTTTGCTTATATATATAGTACACTTTACATTCTATTTAATAGTCTACTATTTTTCATTTTTATAAAAAAAGGAAAGGAACCTATGAACATTCATCTCATTATATTAAAATTTTTTTTTGGTTAAGTAATGGATACAAATAAATTTAAAAAGAAAGGAACCTATAAACCTGTGAAGAGGAAACTAGTTGACATTTTGAATATAGGTTGTGATCCCAAGAGTCAAACTTTAGGTGACATCCCTTCATAAGATTATATGTTTATGTATTAGGTTAGTTTCATATACTTACTAAAAATCCATGTTTTTTCCTTTATGAAGCTTCCAATAATACCATTGCCACTCCCCTAACCAATTTTCTTAACCAATAAGAATTTATTAAATAGATGAACTCAAAGGTGTATGACGACCTTCAAGAATGTAAACTAAGGAATTTGAATACTATGTTGGATGTATGGTATAAATTGGAAAATGTTAGAAAATAAAGGGAGGATAACCTAAAGGAAAACATTGAGTGAATATGACCATATAATATATTATAAATAATAATGAGCTAAATCTTTGCAATGAACATGTAAGAAAATAAAAACTATAGGATTAAATGTGGCTCAAGGATAGAATTACATCACTGAGATTATATGAAGTTGTTTCAAGTGTTTGGGATATTTATTTGGAATAAAATAATTATAGGAATGCAAGACAAAATAAATTTTTTGAATAAGATATAAAAGTGTGGAAAAAAATTTCAATTCATCTTATGAATTGCTCAACATTGACTCTCACTACATCCATGCTTCCTAACACCAATGCCAATAAGAATTATCATAATTAGTGTGTTTATTTACTATGGTTAATTTCACTATAGTTATTTAATTATATATATATATATATATATATATATATATATATATATATATATATATATATATATATATATATATATATATATATATATATATATATATATGTTTCACTTCAATATAGTTGTTAAATTTTTAGTTATTTTGGTTTGTGAATTGTGAAAAATATGAATATGCATGCTTCATAATATTGTGAAAGTTGAATATTTTCCTAACACCATGTGTGCTAAATTGGTTAACTAAATAATTTCAGAGAACCTCAATATAATGAAATTAGTTATGAACATTTATGAGATTTTATAATTCAACCACTTTTAGTATTTTCCCACATGTCCAATATTCATCTTTACAAGAATTCAAAATTTTAGGACATAACATCTCATTACAAATAAAAGACAACAAAGTCACTTCAGTTCAACATATATAGATAATTCTTCACAAAAATTAATACTAGTTCACATTTTTTACAATCGATCTATCCAATTCATCCTTAAAATTAATGTATTTTGATCTTACTTTTAAGTATTAAATTGAATTTAACATGTTTTATTCTGGTGGTCCACATCTATGGATTACAATATTCTCCACAAAATATATTAAATGTCATAAATAGTTCTTTTATCCATATCCATGTTGGAAAGGTTGTGTATGGGGATGACTGACCTCACCATTAATAAATAATGATATTTGTCAAAACCTATTACAACCATCTTTGATAATATTAAGGAAATTTAAACTCATACTCTTGTTCCTTCCCACTCATGGCATTTTAAAACTTTGGCAATTTCAAAGTTGTAACCATGGACAAGAAGAATGACATGTAGAAGAATGAGTATGAATAGAGGAATGCTATCCAGATTTATGAGTAGAGTGATGAGATAGTATCATAGGATAGATAGATTTACAAATAGGCATAGGTTCCAAGGGATAAATAGGGTAATACCATGACAAAAAATAATAACCAAACATTTGCTAAGGCAATATCCTCATGCAAAATAGTGCCCATATCTAATTCTTCCACTCAATCATTCCATAACTTAACCTATTTTAGAACTTGGAAAGGAAAAGACTAATTTAGTGATAAAAAAAGAACAAGGGTTCTCTACTAGAGGTATTATTTCTAGATTCATCAACCTTTGGCCAAAACTCCCCACTCTTCACACTTAGATATCAAATAATTGGCACCCACTTATGCAAGTTAGGTTGAAAATTTACACTTCTAGAAAAATATTATTTGTATTCAAATTTAGTTACCTTGAGGACAAGGTTTTGATTGAAAATTAGCAATGGGATTTGGATCACAACCTATCATCTTGAAACCTTGGTTTCCACACTTCAACCCTCTAATTGAACCATTCAACATCAGACCTATTTGGGTTCGTATTCCCCAAATCCCTCTTTAGGTTTTGTCAAACCTTTACTTTAAAACAATAAGAAATACCCTAGAGGATTATCTACAATTTTAATCAAACACTTCTTCATTTTCTCACACCACCTTTGTAAAAATACTAGTCAACCTAGAAATTTCTAAGAATATCCCTACAAAAATGTACCTGAAGGTTATAGATCGGTTGTGGACTGAAAACCTTTACTATGAAGGGTTTTATTTTAAATGTAATTTATTTAAAGACTATAAACTTATCTAAATAATGTATAAACTTAGTGAGAAATAAGGATACATCCTGGTGGAAATACTTCAGCTCTAGAAACCTCACAGTGGAAAGGGGTGATTTATATTGCTCTTAATTAGATTATTATTTTAAATACATTTAACCCATTAAACCAAATGAAATACATATAGCTTTTAAAGAGATTTCACTTATGGAGATAAATCCCCCACTTATCAACAAAATATCTAACAGAAGTTTTTTATATTCAATCCAAATCGAAATAGTAATCCCCTTATCCCCTGATTCGAATTGAGATGCTAAGGAAGGATGCACTTTGGTAAGTAGAAAAAAGAAAGGAAATCTCAACAAAGGCCCTTCCCCTCACAAAGGGACATTAGTGATAATTAACATTGTTAAATACCTAAAGAAGTTGGATGGGAAGTTAGTATAAGATAAATGGTTTTAGTGTTAACTTCTAGTTTTATGTCGAAGATGAGCATTAATTTTGTGAAATATTATTATTTTGGTAAGTTGGATGGTTTTTTTTTGTGAAATATTCTTGTGTGTTATATATTTTTACCTATTTTATTACTCTAGGTAGAGGCATCCCTTTTGATCATTAATTTTCTATCTTTATCTCCTTTGTGTAAGGCTCTGTGGCCTTTCAAAATATGCTTTAACCCTATCAAATAACAAAATATCATCAAAGAAATTTAAACTTATCATATCAATTGGAGGAGTGAGATGTGCTTTGTCTAGAAATATATGGATCTTGAGAATTTATAAACTATTTGGGCCCTCCACATCACCAAAAACATTTTAATTTAAAAGAGTATTGGTATCATTGTCATGGGAAGGGTCATGAAAACTTTTATTATCATCATCCTAAACAAGTCATAAATGTATGTTTGTTAATAACCATATGAAAATCATTTACAAATTCAACAAAATAAAGACAAAAGTGAATCAATACACAAATAATACTTTAAAATGGCTCAATATGGTCATTAACATTGCGTCCTACAGAAAATTGCTTTTAAAAAAATCTCTCAATTCACCAACTTTTAACATGTGCTTGCACACATGGCCTTGGGTTGACCACATGTATCCACACATTACAAAATATTAACTTGTCACTATAACATTGTAAAAAAATTATTCTTTGATATGTATTCTCACCCATGCCACATCAACACTAATTTCATTGAACATTACATCACCATCAGGTATGATTTGTTATTTCATTAATGACTTTTTATTTAATTTCTCAATCTTGAGGTTCATGTAAATCTCATTTTCCTTTAACAATTATCTCCACCAATAATACATAAATACAATGAACACAAACTTCCTCACTAACCAATCCACACTTTGAAGAGATGAAACTCTAATTTCATTTATAAACATTTGTTTCAAATGAGAGTGATATAGTTCTATGACAACATTTGTTTCTTGACCCACTTGGTGCATTGTATGCCAAAATATTTACCACATGCCAATACAGTGGAATCATTGATATTTCCAATAGTTTATGATTGATTCTTTGGTAAAATATTATTCTATGAATATGTTCATGTCATAAATTAATGCCTCTTCCTTAGGACACATGTGCATTATTTCACCTAGGATTCAAGACATTCCCTACCTTGTTTTCACATCATTGACCTTTGAAATCAAGTTTTTGATCCATGCTCTTTTTACGTGCAAACTTTAGATGTATACATCACATTGAAACACTTCCAAAGACACATAATGATAATGTAAACATAATAAAATTAGAAAATAAATAATTTTTTCAATGACAACAATAAATATTTATAATATAGTTAGGCTCAACTTACCTAATATTAATAATTTCATCATGGGCATCATCCCCCATGACATTATTTTGATTCCATTCTAACATGTAACAATGTGTACTTACCACTAGATTCCACTCCATGTTTTTAGAAGTGGAAAATTATCCCATGACATCAACATCAACATAATAAAAAGTCCATTATGCATGCTATTAAATACAAGAAGTATGTACAACATGAACTACATCATAAAACACAAATATAAGTCTTATAAAATAATAAGCGTTAATTTTTAAATTTGGAGATCTGAATGTACCTTATGCACATTTTCCCATACTTTGAGTATATTATTGTGTGCATACTTCAAAATTTAGTGACATTATTAAGGGAACTTGAGTCCTATGACAAAGTGTTGCTGATTTATTCCTATTATTTCAAATTCTTTATATACAAATCATTTTTAAATATTTTTAGTGATAATTTTTTAACACTATCCACATCACTAGGCTTAAATTTGTATTCTTCTTCCTTCATCATTTTTTGAATATTATGGATGTCATAATATATTCATCAAATAATACTTCTCCATGTAACCTTAAAATAGTGTAATTTTTTCATGGAAAATGTCAAAATGTTTTTGGTGAACAAGTTTAGGGATCACTTGTCCAAAAAAACCACCTCTTCACCCAATATTTCAATCCATCACTAATGAATGTAGCTAGAGCACAATGACTACCCTTGAACCCATCTATGTATTTCCCATAGAAAACCATGCCCCTCTAAACCGTATGGCCTATTTTTTTATACATAATCAAATTCTATTCTTGCATCTTCATGCACATATGGATTAAAAAGTGACATTTCCATCCACATCATAAATTATTATCACCAATTTGGATACCAATACCAACCTTCACAACATTTAAAATGTTAGTATGTGCATCATCATTGGCCCTATAATCCTTGGGGACATATGTACACCAATAAATATATAATTCACATATAAATTATAATAACAAATAACAAATCATATTTAAAAAAAACATAAGACACAATACAAATAATATGTATTGGATAGATCTACCATTCCTAACCTTTTTCATTATAGGTCACATAGCACTGACTGTACTATTGTCAATATAGAAGATAATGGCACATTGTTATCTCTTATATTCACCAATTAGGAAAACTTCTATATCATCATTTTGTATCTAAGCAACAATATTGTTATCATTACCCATATTGTACTCCACTTCACTCAACTCCAATTCATTAGAAGAGAACACCCTAGGACATCTATTTTTCATTATAAGAGATAAAAATATCTTCCACTTGGATGCCATATATGAATCAAGAGAGAAAAAAAGGACTTATTTATGCATAAACAAAGGGCATTGACAAATAATTAACATTGATAAACAAGCAACATTGATAAACATTTAGCATGGAAAAATAAGAGACAATGATAACCATATGCAAATGTATGAAAAAATTGATAATAATTACCAAACATATGCATTGATATGTTGTCCTAAAATTATAAAATGTAAAAAGTTGTAAATGTATAAAGACCATTTAAAAACTTCCTTGTAGAGACTAGCACATGCCAGATTTAGCATGGATGATTTTCATGTAAAGTTAAGTTGTCTTTTATTTATGTTTTCAATTTATTTTCCATGGTAATGTATATAATTAAATCATATTATATATGTTTTTCACTCTTAATGGGTTCAAAAAAAGAGAGTGAAGCCCAAATTGGTGATTCTAAAAAATGTGTAAAGTGGTGCTTCAAATATTTATGTGACAAGGCATTACATCCTTAATGCAAGTCCCATCCTTAATAATTTCACATGAAGTAATTGCTTACCCATGGAGACAATAGGTGATGATTCAATCATTATCATCAATTGATATTTTTATCCATTATTATCTTAACCACATGTAAAAAAAAATGAACTAAAATTTCAAGAGCATAACTAAACATATATTCATTTAAAAAACTGATCCCCATGAAATACTCCAATATCATTTACATAATGACAGTACCATAAATAATAAAAAATAGTTATCATAAACTAATCATTATTCCCTCCCAAGTCTCCTTAAATTCTACAATAAAGTCACATGTTAGGTATCTCACAATATTTGATCTAACATCATTGGCAACATTTTGTGGTTGTATTTTCAATGATGGTGTGTGTTTTTCATCATTTGTACTCAAATGTCACTTACAACATGGAAAAATTGGCTTATTAACAATGTCTTGTAACTACACAAGTGGTGAAACCACTCTAGTACAATTAGATGAAGCACCATCAGTACTTAGTCTACACCACCTTGTCATTACTTTCACATTCCCAACATCTTGTACATATTTGATATTCATGTTAACAAACTAATCCACAAGTGGCACTAACTATCTATGAAGTGGGGTCAGTTTCTCATCACTTACACAAATCTTAGTAAACATTTGGTCACACATTATATAATTGATTTCAAAAACAACATTCCCTACATTATGATCAAAAAGAGTCATAAGACCATGAATAATATCTAAATAGTATGAACCTTTAATTTCTATACCGTCATTAACTAGAGTAGAATTAAAGGTTATCATTTCATTCCTTAGACCATAAACAATATATGCATATTTAAAAGATACATTGTTTGTATCATAGTAAACAAAGAAACATAAAACATATATGTTCTCCACAATCTTACCCAAATTTTTTTATCAAGCATAAATATATTCAAGATTCATATAATCATCTCATGTTAATGAAAATAAGTTGGGACACCCTAACCTCAACACTTTGGTAAGGTTATCCTTAGAGAGTGCGATCAAATAAAAATTTGGCAATGTACATATTTACCATACATTGCATTAATAGATTTCATATAATGCTAATAATGAAAACATTAAATTACAAACTAATACTAGGGTAATGAATAATTCTCTCCTTAAACTCTAATATTTCTAATAATTCCTTAATTAAATAAATAAATAAATAGAGTGATATCAAACCAATAGGGTATACCATCAAAACACCTCACATCTCTTATATCTTACTTATCATACCTAAAAGGTATTCATACAAAACTCCAAATCTACCCCCAAAAATTTAATACCTACAACCAACCATAAATAAAATAATGGGTTTCCATGATCATTCTATTAAAAATGAACTTAATAAGTGTTTTAAAAACCCAAAACAAACACTTATACTAAGTGATAAATTAATATAAACATACATTTATAGAAACATAGTACTAATTTATCCACCATCTATGTCACTCTTTCCATTATCAACAAGAAATTAAACATTATAAACATCCATTTATATAATTATTTAAGATGATATTTATAACCACTTTCATCATCAATTGCATCATAAAATATAGATGATGGTTTAAAGATAAAACAAGGCAAGATCCTAAAAAGATTCCTAGATAAGCATACCATCAAGTTGTAGAAGTCAAAAATACAATCAATCAGTTTCCATGATCCTCTTACTTGTAACTGGATAGAGTTATCAATAAAAGTGAACTCAGTAAGTTTTTTGAAAGCTCATAAGAAACACTTACACTAATTATTAAGTTAAGAGAAACATAACATTGAGAGAAACATAGTACTACATTATCCACCACCTATGTCACTCTTTCCATTATCAATAGGAAATTAAACATTAGAAATATTCATTCATATCAAGGTTTACATGAATAGTTATAACCTCCCTCAGCATGAACACAGTCACAAAATAAATATGCACATTTAATCATAGAAAGGGTAATATCCTAAAATCATTCCCAAATAAGCATGTCATCACATTCAATCAGTCGATAATACATTCAATGGTTTTTCATGATCCTTATATTATTAAATTTATTGATTTATCAACAAAAATGAATAAAATAAGTGTTTTTCAAGACCACAAGAAATAATTATACAAGCACATCCTTCACATTATCACAATTATCATTGAAGAATTAAGTATTATGTTGAGTATATCGTTGACCGCTTGAAGGAATTAATGATTAGTTACGTCATAATTTATTTTATGTTTATTATTTTATTGATTGCTTGAATGAATTAATGATTATCCAGGACATAATAATTACTACAATGTATAATTTATTGAATAGTTTATGTAATTAAGATATGTTACATATACTGGGGTATAAAATAATTATCTCCTTAAATTAATATATTTAATATGATTCTAAAATAAAATAAATAAATTGAGTGATATAAAATCAAAAGAGTGTACCATCAAAAAACCCACATATAATGCATTTTACTTATCATAACTAAACACCATTCACAAAAAACTCCAACCTTGCCCTCAAAGCATTAATTTCTTCAAGCAACCAACAATATAGTCAATCGATTTACATGATCCTTCTATTATTAACCTAATATTTTTTTTGACAAAAACAAACATAATAAGTGTTTTCAAATCTCAAAATCAGCATTTATACTGATTACTAAATTAAGATAAACATAACATTAAGAGAAACATAGTACTAAGTTATTCACCACATATGACACTATTTACATTAGTGACATGAAATTAAATATTAGAAACATTCATTCATATCACCATTCAAGGGAATAATAATAACCACACTCAACATGAGCTCATTAACAAAATATATATGCACATTTAAGCATAGAACATGGTAAGATCCTAAAATCAATCCAAAATAAGTATAGCATCAAGTTCAAGAATTCAACCATAAAGTCAATGGGTTCCATGATCCTTCTAGTATTACATCGATTGAGTTATTAAAAAAATGAATACAATAAGTGTTTTACAAGGCCACATGAAATAATTATACATATCTATCCTTCACATTATCATAATTATCAGTGAACAACTGAGGAGTATTATGTTGACTATATTGTTGATTACTAATCATAATTAGGACACATGAGTTAATTAGGACACTGGCATAGTTTGTTTTTATGTTTATTTTATTATTGAATCTTGAAGTAATTAATGATGATTTAGGTCATAATCATTCATTCACGAAAATTTATTGAATATTGTGTAATTATAATATACTACATATAATTCATTAAACATATAATTCATTCAATGTCAGTTAATACTTAAAATATAACTCATACTCCTATACTCTACCTCATATAATAGGGCATTAGTACATAAGGCATTATACAAGTTTAGTCAAGTATAAAATAAATAGGAAATTATTAATTGTTATAATATGTCATTAGTACATCAGACATTATAGTAGTACAATCAAGTATACATTCAATGGAGTGTTTCAATATAAGTTTCATTGAAGTATAACCAACAAGCTTCATAATATGAGTGTACATATACAACTAGTAAATAAACTATGGGCCTACTTTCCAAATATTAAAATTCTCTTATTGTATAAAATTAGAATACAAAGGAATAATCCAAAAATGATTGTGTTGAATTCAAATGTATTCACTAGATTATATTATCATATCTTTATTACACAAACTATTTAATAAACTATACATTAAATGAATGATTATACCCTAATTAATCATTAATTCTTTCAACCAGTTAAAAATATAGTCAACATAAAATAAACACAAATTTATTACACAAACTAAATCGATATTATGCTCAAAAGTTGGAGATTCAACAATGAAAACAATGAAATTCATTATATCTAACCAACTTGTATAATAAAATGACTCCCCATGGATGATTCTATGGTAGGAACTACTGGGATCAAGTAATGAAGAGTAGGATCATGCATAGGTTAAATAAGAATAGTTTAATGGTGAAATAACTAGTATTGTCTTCAAAAATTGGAAAGTTACAAAAGTAACAAGTCAATGTTCAATGAATATTAACATTTATTTTCTAATTAGGGTTTGAATTAACCCTTATAATTTGGATTAATCTTTTTTACTTGTCTTAATGAGATGATCCTACTACAATAAATTAATTAAAATGTAGAAAATAATAGATTTAAATAAATAGTAGAAACACTGAAGGGATTATATTAATCATAGGCCACTTCAAGTGGGAAACCTCCTTTGAGCAAGATCAATACAATAAATGTGTGGATGCCTTCATTGGCCTCAACACTTACTTATATACTAAGTCTAATATAAGAAACTACTACTTTCCATGAATGTGAGATTAAAAAAAATCCTCACAGGATGACTTACAAAGCATATGCATCCATAGCAACTAATATAATAACAAAGTAAAGATAATGGGTAGCATGGGTTCCTTACATCACCTCCCTCTTAGAAAATGCTTTATCCTCAAAGCTTTAGATGTAGGAATTTGTTTTGAATCTAATATAGTGGTTCCCATGTTGCATCCTTTGGTTACATTCTATGCCACTGAATTAATACCTCAGTGATAGAGTGGGAGTGAAGTTGGCATGTGTACCTATCTAGGATTACCTCTAACTCAAGAAGGATGGATCCTTAGTTATCAAGTTCTATTAAAATATTTTGCACTTTGATTTTTTTGCCAAGACCTTTTTATAGATAAGAGATATGAAATACTAGGTGAAATCAGGAAAAAGGTGGGAGATCCAACTTATAAGAAACTGATGTAATCTTCTAGACAACCTTATATGGTCCATATAACATGGGAACCAGCTTATGATTCCCTTTGAGTATTAGGGATGATTTCTTGTATGGCTATAGGCAAAGAATAACCATATTACCTACTTAAAAATTATACTTAAAATGATGTTGATTAGCATGTTGTTTCATTTTATTTTGTGCCATATGAAGATTGTCCCATAGGATGTAGAGGATCTGATCTTGGGTTTAAAGAATCATGTCAACCACTTGAACTGGTGAAATACTGGGGGTGTAAAAAAGGATCACTAGTGGCATTTGACCATAGACTACTTTATATGGAGTTATTTTAATTAAAGTGTGGGAGGAAGTATTGTACCACCATTCAATAAGAGGGAACCACTTTACCCACTTATATTGGTTTTCTAAGTGAATAAATGAAGGAAAGTTTCCAAGTATTTGTTAATAATTTTAATCTAGCCATCCATTTATGGATGATACCCAAAACTCATATTTAGTTGGGTATCGATGCATCAAAATAGTTCTATCCAAAAATGGTTGGTGAATTTTGCATCATTATCTGAGATAATAGAAGAAAGAATGCCATGAAGATGAAAAATCTCATCTAAAAAAATTTGTATGACTATAAAGACATTATAGGGATGACTATATTTGGAGAGATGACAACCAAAACCAAGATTATTTTCTTTATTAATTTACAGATCCCATCAATGAAATCCATAGAAATATCTATCCAAATCCTAGTAGGGAGGGGTAAGGGTTCAAACAACCTAGGAATGAGTGTTGTTTCACCTTTATTACCTTGGAAGGTATCACATCTAGCCATCATTTGTTAAATTTCCCTTTTCATTCCCTACCAAAATAAGTTACATCATGCTCACTCATAATTTTTGAGAAACCCTAAGTTCCCTACGGATGGAGAAGTATGGATTTCATAGAATATAGCTTGTTAAAGATCTATGCTCTAGAGAAGTACCAGATGGCCCTTGTATCATAGAGAATCAGCATTAAAAGAATAATGTGGTATTGTAAAGGGTTTAGTGGCCAACTTTTGAATGATTTAAGATAATGAGGAGTCATTAACATACCCCTATTCTATATCATCTAACCAATTTATAATAGGTATCAAAATAACTGAAAGGGAAGCTTGGTCTGTAAATGCATGAAATAAAACATTAGCCTCAATATTGTCCTTAACCTTATTGTATGTGATCTCATAGACATAACCAATGAGTTTGTTGACCCATTTTTATTGTCACCGGGTGGAGACTTGATGTTCTAGGAAAGAATTTAGAGTTTGGTGATCATTTTTGATGTAAAAATGATTCCCTGGTAGCTATGGCCACCACTTTTGTACTACATGCAAAATGGCCATCATTTCCTTCTCATAAGTAGAGAATACTAAATTATTGATAAAAAGAGCTTTACTAGTGAATGCAATGGGGCACCCTTCTTGGTGGATAATAACACCAAGTCGATTGCCACAAGCATCACTCTCAATAGTGAATGTCTTAGAAAAATATAACATAGCTAGAACATGTGTAGTACACATAGCTTGTATCCATGTAAAACCATCATTTTTCAACATAGATATTTATGGAGCTATAATCTTATTGTAATCTTTGACAAAATTATGATAGTATCTAGTCAGCCCCAAAAAACTATGGAGGCTCTTGAGTGTTTGAGGATGAAGCCCATTTGTCATGGCAACTATTTTTTGCAGATCTACTTTAAACCCCTTAGGCTGAAATAATATGCTTGAGATATTCCACTTCATCCTAGATAAAAACACATTTGGATTTTTTTCACATAAATGATGATCATAGAGAATTTGTAGTGTGAGACCCAAATGTTGGAGATGCTTAAACAATGTTTCACCATAGATGAGGATATCATCGAAGAAGCCCAGAATGAATTTTTTAAGATGGGCCAAAATATTTTATTCATCAATGCTTGGAATGTTGACAAAGCATTAGTGAGGCCAAAGTGCATCATTACAAACTCATAGTGGCCATCATTCATGTGAAAAGATGTCTTAAGGATATTATCCTCATGAAGCTAGATATGGTGATATCTAGAGTGAAGAACCAAATTGGAGAAAAATGAACACCATGAAGCTTATCCAGAAGCTTATCCAGAAGCTAATCAATAATAAGGATCTAGATCTTATCTTTGATTTTTATGTGATTAAGTATGTGAAAGTCAATGCAGAGGCACCATGACCCATCTTTTTATGGAAAAGGAGAACTAGGGAAGAGTATGGGCTGGTATCGGGATGAATAATGCATTTCTTTAGTAAGTCTTGAATGAGCATCTCAATCTTGGTCTTTTGCTAAAATGGGTAGAGTTAGGGCCTGATGTTGGGAGGAAAACTTCCAAGAAAGAAATGAATATGGTGGTACTCTACCTATGAAGGTGGCAATCCCACTAGTTTGTTAAAGACACATACATACCTCTGCAGATCGGTTTGTAGATCAGAAGGAGTAGTGTAGACCATTGATGGTTGCATTTGATGGAATGGAGCTAGGAAAAGATGTCATGTGAATTCTTCTTAAGAATATTTTCCATGAAATGTGAACTTATGATGTTGAGAGACCCTAGGTTTAAGCCTTTCAATGTGTGTTTTTGCCCATTATTTGAAAACCACATCCAAATTTCAGCAAAATCCCATAAGATGGATCCAAGTATGCATAACCATTAGGCTCCCAAAACAACATCACATCCACATAAGGGAAAGGAAAAAATATCAGAGCACAAGTTATAATCTCTAATAGAGATACATTGTGATACTTCCCTTTGTAAGGTAATGTTCCCCCATTGGCAATCATGAATTCAAAGTTGGAGCAAAGATGTACAACATAATTAGCCTATTGGTGATCTGAGGGTTAATGAAGTTAAGAGTGCTACTATAATAAATGAGTATTATAAGAGGTATCTTCTTGAAGTAATGCCTGACCTACATGGTTTTTGGGATTGTAACTCCTAGTAATGCATAGAGAGAGAGAGAGAGAGATCCTTCATTGGTCTTCTTGAGAAGCTAATTCCACAATCAATTGAGCTTTTTATGGATCATCTACTATATCCTGAACATCTTCCCAAACTTTAATTTTGGGTGGAGATTCCATATCCAGTAGGTAGATATATTTATTGACACATCAATATCCTTGAGTGAATTTATCATTGTAATTATAACATAGTCCTTTTTATCTACATGCCCACATCTTTTCTTCAATGAAATACTTGATATGAGTGGTTATAGGGGCTAGTGTTGTATGAGATCATTGAGGAGTTATTTTTATGAATGGAGAAAAATTAGATTTGGATCGCTACTAAGTAGTGATCTTGTCCTCTACCAAATTAGCCAAACTTAGAGCTTCCATCATCTTGCTAGATTAGAACATTTTGACCTTAGATCAAATTACATCCTTCACACCACTGATATAAAAAAAACTCCTAAAGAATTCATTAGATAATTCCTCTATTTTACTGTCCACTTTTTCAAATTATGTTAGATATTCTCTCAAGGTTCCTATTTGGTGAAGCTTAGTGAGTGCTCTAGTGAAGTTATTAAAAGCACTAGGGCCAAACCATTACAAAATGAGGGTGTCAAAATTGATCCATATTGGATCATCATGATCCTTGATATACAAATGGTACCATTGAAGGACTTCATGTTCTAAGTGAAAGGATGCAAGAAAGACTTTTTTGGCATCAAAAGTATTATATAGACTAAAATATTATTCTTCCCAATAAATCCATCCAGTCATATTTGTGCATTAAATCAAGGAAAATCAAACTTTAGCGCACAAAACTTAATTGAAGAAGAAAACCCAGTGTTTAAAGAGGACTTCAGATGTCATCTATTATTCAAGGTAATATGTTAAATATTGAGTATGAGAATGTTTTCATCAAGATCTTTGATTTGGGTTTTAACGGCTACAATTTCATCGTCCATGTTTTTTGCTCCTGTTCGGGTTAATACCATGGCCAGAATGAGAGATTTTTTTTGTTTTTTTTAATGGATAAGAAAACTAGAGTTAAGACATGGTTATTATGGTAAATTTTTAATTTGGAAGGGTTAAAGGTACTTTTACTAGGTTTTTGCACTATCTGAGTATGATTGATGAAGGTGATGGCATATTCAGAAGTAGAATTGAAAATTGAAAAATTTGTCTGAGAAGGACAAAGGAGTATAAAATGGGAATGAACACTATGGAAAATTTTTGAATCAAATGGACAAAAACTGAAGAAGTTATGGTAAAAACTAAAAAATGAAAAATTGAGATTTGTAGCAATGAGAAGTGGAATTGGCATATGGGACATCAAGGAAGAAAACATGTAGAATAGAATTTTAGGTGTCTCAATAAATTTTTAGAAGCAACAGTGTCACAAGTGGAGAGATATGATAAAAAAAAATTGATAGTCTACTAAGAATATTCTGAAACTAGTATGATAAGTCTTCTAATACTCTATTGGTTATATGTACAGATCTACTATGGCAAGTTTTCTAATACTCTACTAGTAATATGTTGAAACTAATATGGAAAGTCTTTTAATACTCTAATGGTAATTTTCAAAGATCTGATATGGCATGTTTTCTTATACTCCATTGGTAATATTCTAAAACTGATAGAAATGGGCCCTAAGTTTCAATAGTTGAATAAGGGTTTACATATATATCTCTAGCCACCAATGTTGTTTGAATGAGTACCGCTTTCTAGAAAATTTCTAACCACAGATTTACCCCTAAATGATAGCTCTTGGTTTTCCTCACAGTTATGTAGATAGGTATTTACCCTTATCCAAAATAGATTATAGTATCTAGAGTAGAATAAAACACAATCAAGTGGAATAGAAATCACTTTTTGGGAAAATAATTTGGCCCTAGATAGTGCTATGATACCAGATGAGATGATCATCCTATAACAAATTAATGAAAATGCATGAAATAATAGATTTATATAAATATAAGAAACACTAAGGGATTATATTAATCATAGGCCACTTTGAGGGAGAAACCTCCTTGGAGCAAGATCAATACAATAATTCATGGATGCCTTCATTGGTCTCAACACTTATTTATATACTATGTTTAATCTAAGCAACTACTAGTTCCCATGAATGTGGGATAAAAAAAAATGCTCATGGTATGACTTGAAAATCATATGCGTCTATAGCAACTAATATACTAATAAAGTAAAGAGAAGGGGTACCATGGGTTCCTCACACTTAATCATTGTTATTTTCCTCAACCATTTCTGTTTGCCTAAACATGTTGTGAATGGATGTTAGCCTAGCCATGAGTGCTACACAATGGCCAATTTGATGTGTCCATGTACATGTCAGATGAAAATGCAAACACATGTAGGTATCATTTTACCATTTTACTAGCCCATAAATCTCATATTACATTAGTTATATAACATTTAGCTTCATATTAAGATATATTGTTTCATGAAAAAATGATGAATCTCAATGAGTAAAACCTAAACAGTAAGTTTGATCTCTCTACATATTTTATAAATGATCACAAGCCAAAATATGTGCTTGAGGTCGTTAATTATATGGTCTAATAATAATTTTAAAAAATTATAGTGTGGGCGATGTTTATTTTCTTGTGAGAATGTAGATATCTAAGAAAGTGTGTTGGTGGATAATGCCATTTCAATGAGTAGTGTTTTCTAGAGGACCACATTATGAGGTTTGGAAGAAAATTACACAGAGTAGGGAAATTTTAAGTGACCTATATTAAAAAAAATAAGAGGATACTAGGTGAATCATTTTTCAATGGTGGTGAATTAGGTTAGAAGGAGTATAATAGTGTAGGTGAATTATGAGGTTACACATGGTGAATGCAATTTGAGTAGGAATAACATCTAAGGGTCCATCAAGTATAACACAATGTAGTCATTTGACTGCATGATATAGATTCTTGACTACTCAATATAACCACCCAACTTCATGATGTAACTACCCAACTATAGAATCGACTACTCAATTTCATGATGAATTCATCTAACCACATGATACAGTCATTTGACTACATGATGTAGTTAGATTACTGCATAATACAATCAAATAACTACATCATGTAGTCATTTGATTGCATAATGAAATTATCTGACTGCATGATGTAGTCACCTAATTACATCATACAATCATCTAATTATAGGATGTAATCACCTAAATCCATCATTTATTCATCTATTTGCATGCTTTAGATGGATGTTTGGTTTGACTAGTCCCCTCTAATCACTATCATTTGTTATGATCTAGGTGATTAATTATCAAGGTGAATCAAGTCATGTAACATGAAAAATTAAATTTTTATACATAAAAAGCTTCCTAAACATAAATATTTTTATACATTTGGATTCCTCTTGAAATTTTGTGAAATTTTAAAAAAATTGTCACAATCTGAGCCCATAAGCAAAAGTTATAACCTCTAAAATTTGGAGATGCAGTTATTTGACTGCATATGCATTTGGATGACCATATAATGCAACCATCCATTTATAAGTATAATGTTGACTCACCAACTTTCTAAGGTTGTAACTTATGTATATAGACTTGGATTATAAAGATTTTATTTAAAATTACATAAATTTTTTAGGAGAATCCAATTATGTAGTACTATTTACGTTTTGGGAATTTTTATGTACCTTAACACTCTCATCATAAGCCATAAAATTGACACTATAGATAAATGATGAATAGTTGCAGTCACCTAATAGTTAGTTGTAGTCATGAGAAACCTTTTTAATATCACCTGACCCCTATTTGATATCATTTGACACATGTTTGATATCATCTGAATTATTCTTTCTATTTCCTAACACCTAGTTATTATCATATGACACTTGGTCATTATCATCTATCACCTAGTTGAAGTCACATAGGATCGAGTTGATGTCATTTGACACCTGATTGCTATAATCTAACACCTAGTTACAATCCCCTAACTATTGGTTATATAATATTGATAGTAGATAGTGGTGCTTGAGATAGTTTAATGTACTCGAGGAGTGAATACCATCGAGGCATAAAGTTTAATATATTATATATTACTGAATGCCCCAAATTGGCTTTTTTGGTACCAATAATATACATTTATAAGAATAAAATTATTTTAAAAATTAGGTGAGCTAACCCTTAAATTCAAATTATATACTAAAATTTAGGTGATCTTAAACTCTTGGCTATCCTAAAAATCACCAAATGTTGACTTCCAAAAATGGAATTTTCATGAATTGATGAAGATTCTACACTATAAAAATCCCTATCATGGAGATGGTTATTGAACCTGATTGTCTCAAGAAATACATGGTAGCTAAATGAAGTACTTTTCCCTGATTGTATTTTTCCCTCAGACATACATCTCTAAATGAAGTACTTTCATTTGTCCCTTCTAAAACATCCTCCCCATGCATAGTTCTCAACCATTGTCTTAAATAAATCCCTAGATCATATGACTCTATTCTAGCCTTTGTGACACCACTTGTGATAAAATTCATCCATCCTTGAAGCCTCCACTCCAAATTCTACCATGTGAATTTGTGAAACTAATAAATCCTAAGTAGTGAATGCTTAACTTTATAATCTTGGGAGTCAAAATAACACTAGTAGAGCAGAGTGGAAATTCTTGAACTTTGTTGGCGCATGCTTGTCATGTAATCTAGTCATGGGGGTTTTGATAACTTGATAAGTGGGTGTAGGATAAATGGTGTGGACTCAAGTAAATGGGTTTAATATAACACATACAATGCATAAGCATTTTATAAGGAAGTTGTCACTATTTAGGGGCCTCTATATGTAGATTGTCATATTTTTACATCAAGATGAATACAATATAATTCCCCTTTGAATAAACACCTAAAGCATAATAATGACCAACAATTCATTTTTATACAAGGAAAATAATTTTATAATGACCCAATTTGTTTGATTGGTCAAAATTATTTACAGTGATAAATCTTAGTGTGAATATTGAATAAAATAAAATAAATATTAAATTATAAATCAATTCTAAATTAATTAATTTTTTTATTATATTAATGAGTTGAGGATTTCATTAAAAAAGAATGTACATTTAGAATGCAAATATATTATTGTTAACAACTATCCATGAGAAAATAATGTATGTTTGGAATGCAAAGTCACCAATCATAAATGGATTTTTATAAATGAAAATTATATTCCTCTAATGCAATAAATATATATTAGTAGTTTCCACTGAGCCATTGGAAATCAAATACATCTAATTATTATTACATTGTTGCATCTAATTTAAAGACCATTTAATAATCTTTGAAAGGATAAGTTTATCATCTTTTCATCCATTTCAAAGTTTACCTATGTTTTTAAATAGCCCACCACTTCTTTTAGAAGTGTTTAGAAACAACTTTGTGAATGAAGTTTTCTTTAAGGGGACAAAAATTATTGTCATAATAATTAGTAGTTGCTTCAAAGGTGAAAATTATGTTCGAAGGGATGTAATTTTATGTTTTGGTAAATTAGGGTTTTGTAAAGTGAAATAATGTAAATCAATATTTATACCTCTTTTAAAACTTATGATTGTTTATCTTGTCTCATCTTTTATGCACAACACATTAATAAAAAATAATATAATATTAATGTTATAGATTATGGTGGTGTCTTCCTTTATATGATGTGGTGATTATCTATGTGGGGAGGAGACATTTTGTTTCATGGTAAACTTGACAAATTGTGAAATGATGGGGAAAGACAAGGCCATACAGAACATGAAAGTGGTGGAAATTTTCAAGTTAAATTGGGTGGTGATGTTGATGGGAAATAATAAGGTATTTCAATTGATGGACTCAAAAAATCCCACACAATTACATATGAAAAATTTAGTGACATGTCACATTTGTTAATGAAATATGTAGCTTCTACATATTTGTTTAAGTTACCCAATACATTAGTGCAACATGTGTCATATCAATGAATAAAGGAGTAAGATATACAATACATCATCTAAAATATAGAGAATCATCATGTGTGAATTTGGATGATTTTAAAATAAATTAGACAAAAAATATGACTACTTTAGTTATATAAAATCAAATTAGATGAATTTAATACCAATTAGATTAAAAGTAGAAAGTATTACTCAATTAAAGACACTTCATACATAATCTAAATGACAAATGAAGGATTTGATATGATATTAGATATGGAAAAATATAATTATGAGTTTTTTCCACTTTCCTTATCAATAACGCCAACAACAACCCTTGTATTCATAACAATAGTGCTCATTCTCTTTATTTAGTTATTGGAGGAAAAGAAAAACAATTTCCAAGACCACAATTGATGAGCTTTGATAGTTTGTTGGCCATAGGTTCAAATACCCATTGATATCATCATATTATATCCAGGAATTATGGTAGTCTAATGTATCACAAATTAGGCATGACCTCGACTATTATAACATATTCAACGGAGACTATAACTATCATACTAAATACTTTCGATTTAAATTTTTGTAACATAGTACAAATAGGTGGCATTATAGTAAATGTATTGTTATTTAATAGAAATAATATTTTTGGTCTTCTAAATGGAAAAAAATGGAAAGCTCTTCATCATATCATTTTTTATATGTGAAACCCCACATGTTTGGAGGATCGACTGGAATCAAGATAACAATAAATGCAAATGTTGTTTTCCTCCATCTTCAAATAAAAAGTTAAATATATTGATCTCAATGTAAAAGATTTTATTATTGCCTTCAACCTTAATGTTATTAGATAAATAACATATAATATGAGAATATTCAATGACAACAATGTATGGGAGACAATTAAATATTTTAATTACTGATGTTTGACAACAAAAATATAAAATTCATTGACTGCATCTTTGTTATGCACTTGAAAAACATCCAAGGCACATGAAAAATGTAAAATTGGGAATAATACTCTTGAAAATGAATAAGAATAAAACTACTCTAAAAATGATTATATGATGGATTAGATGAAATAATGTAAAGGATTCCTCAATAAGAGACAAATATAGCATAAAATTTATATTCCATTAATGCTCTTTAAAATAAATGTATAAGTAATAATGGTAAGAATTTTTGATAGCCATCTTTAAAATATGGATTTATTTGATTGTATCTTTTGATAGTTTCATTGTCTAAAACATTTTTCAGGGTTGGACTTGGTCAATGACTACAAATTTAAATTGATATCAAGAAATTTAACTATTTGTCTACCTTATTTGAAGAGGAGAGATTACCAAAAGTAGTGGATTTTTATTAACATACACAATAGGAGATTCAAGATAAAAATGAATTGGATATCAAAGATACTTGTTTTTAAGGTTTTTTTATGCATAGAAAATTATTTAATAATATTGTATATTCTTGGTATTGGACATTATTAAAATCATTCAATTTGTTTCAACTATGTAAATGTTTTGAAGCTGTCTTTGACAAATCAAATATGGTTAATGTTCACTTTAGTAATAATTTTGAAACAATTTTTTTTACTAACAAGTGCTCTCTTAGATTTTATGTTTGTATGCCAATATGAATAAATAAGATTCTTGTAAAGAAAAAATATATAATAAGCATAAACCTCCAATTGGATTAACTAAGATATATGCAATGGTAACTTTTTAAATATCTTATGAGTACTATGAAGAGTACCAAAAAATCATTCTACAAACAAAGCTATAAATTTGGTGTTCTGGATATTGATGATTGCATATGTTTTTGTACATATCATTGGTAATCATTTTCAATGCATAATCAAGTTAAAATTAATAAAAAAACATGTGCATAAAATAATTATAAATTTTAATGCCCTTGTAAGGTTGATATATGACATGTAAATGATTTTTTTAATTTAATTTTAAAATGGTAAGAATAAAAGTAGGTAAAACACATCAATAAGATCGTAAGAACTAATAATCAACAAACACACAAGTACCCTATAGAAATCTAATTTTGAATCCTAATTTAAATACCTTCGTACCAAAGATATTCATTAAGAAATAAAACAAACATTTTGGAATTAAAATACACATCACACATACATAACTTAAAAACTTATTTTATAGCATTGTTTGTATATAATGCATCATATTTATTATCTTTTGGTCCCATAGACTACTTGTTTTTTAGAATGTTGATGTGGATTTAATACCAATTGATGTGGCATCCAACCACCTCAATGATTTGACCATCCTTACTCTTCACAAAACACATGAATTCAACTCATAAATTCAACACTTTTATTAATTTATTCCTCACAAGTACAAAAGCTTTTTCAAAAAAGCATTACAATTCTATAGGCCATGCCATCAATACATGTCATCAAACTCTCTCTTTACTTGTCCAAATTGACAAGGAGTCCCTCAATATTCTCTATAAGATTATCTCTCTCATAAATTCTCCTACCTAAGCCAAAAATGAATACAAACTTTATATAAATTCAACGAAGAAAGAAGACAACAAAATAACTACGTCCCACATCCACATGAAGGGGAATCATGACAAAGGATTAAAGAGCAAGGAAGTGTTACGCCATGTTCTCCACTTGGGTTAAAATTTTCTAAAGACAAGAATATTATAAAATAGTTTCCACCCTTCACATGTGAAACCATGTCGATTAATAGTGAAGGGCAAGTCACATGTGCAAGGTCAAAAAGGAAGAACATCTTCTTTAGATAAGGTCAGCGAACTCCGTATAATTTTTTGACCACTCTTTCTTGTCCCCGCATGAGAAATTCAACCCATGACACCTATGCAATCAAGAATAGTATTTTGACACCTCATCAAGATGAATATTCTCGACCACATCATCAATGGATAGTTTTACATGAATAGTGTCTCATGAATAATGTTTTCTTGGCGTATCATTCTCCTTTGGTTAAAAAATAAATTATCTCCTATGAGTTTTTGTGATTATATCTATGCCATTTATTATTAAAAAAATAAACACACCACTCTACTTTTGAGTGATAAAATATTTCTCGATCCTTTCGATGCTCCTACATTTGACATCTGAGGTAAATAATGTGATCTCCTAATCACATAGATGGGGGGAGTGGGAAAACCACCCTTTTAGTCACCAAGCATAATGACCATGGCATCCCCTTCCATTACACCAATACACTAGAAGAATAACCTCTTTTCTTCTCCTCTTCTAGCATATGTGTATTGGACCTTAGACCATCCTCCTCCTCCAAAATCTCATCCATAGCCCAATGGATATAAACATGGGATCCAACCCACCACAAACACTTATGGGATCACACCCACCATAAACCATACTCAAGGGATCATAATTCCCATCCACAATCGACCTCCTTTACCAAAATGCTTTATCATGCATCGTAGTTTGAAACATGATCTCAATCCCACCACTAAGCATCCTACTCTACTAAAATCCAAATTGGATTTCTTATTCCACCATCCAACCACCTCTTGGATTATCTTCCACATCACATAACATCACCACTTGCATCTCCTCTCTCATGTATGCATCATCATTCTTCACACTCTCATCACATGAACATACATTAGGGAAAATAAAAATCCCCTCAATAACTTCATCATGATTCAAAGGCATGCTATAAAACACTTCCACATGTGAACTATCTTGCACATACATCACTCCCAATGCCTTCATTATGGAAACATGCAATTCTATTTTGTTCTCCTCTTCCTTTATATGCAACTCCATATGGATCTTATTTTCATCATTATGAAACTCTTCAAGGCTGAAATTTTCCTCACCATCAATAACATTCTCCCACATATTTTATTCTCCATTTTCAAATAATGGGTATCCTTTATCTGCGTCAACAAACACCAGTTTGCCTTCCTTCTCAAGCTTTGTATCTTCTCTCAATTCATGAAGATTTTTCATCCATTCTCATTACACTTTGGGGTGTAAAAATTCACCCATAAACTTAGAAATGATGTGTTTCTAATCACATACTTTCTTCTTTCCTCTCCTTTATCTCCACACTTGATAATCTCTCCAACACATAGTTGGAACTCCACACATCCTCTTGCTTGTAATATTCAACCTCATGGGGTTTGCAATATGCATTTATTCAAAATGCATCTCTAGATCAACTATCCATGTCATGATCTCTTTTGATCCACAAGGCATGGAAAATCCTTCATCCTTATTCTCCATATTCATACCTAAAAATTAAAATAAACACACTCACTTTCTCATAAATATCCTCTCCATAGGAATCTTACTTGCTCTCACAAATTCTCCTCTCCATAGGAATCATAATTTGTTCTAATACCATTTGATGTGGCTCTGATACCAATTAATGTGGCGTCTAACCAAATTAATGATTTAACAATCCTTAATATTCACAAAACACATAAACTCATATGAATTTAACTCATAAATTCAATGCTTTCATTAATTTCATCTTCACAATTACAAAAGATTTATCAACAAAGCATTACAATACCATAGGCCATGCCATCAATGCATGTCATAAAACTCTCTCTTTACTTGGACAACATGACTATGAGGCCCTAAATATTATCTCTAAGCTCATCTTTCTCCTAAATTGGCCTACCTAAGCCAAGAATGAATATAACCTTTATATAAATTCAAGGAAGAAAGAAGACAACAAAACAACTATGTCCCACATCCCACATGGAGGGAAATAATGAAAAAGGAGTAAATATCAAGGAAGTATCATACCACGTTATCCACTTGGGTTCATATTATTAGTACAATCATCTCTAAAAATAGGTTCCACCCTTCACATGTGAAACACTATTGATTAATAGTGAAAGGCAAGTCACATGTGCAAGATTGAAAAGGAAGATCATCTTCTTTAGACAAGGTAGGCCACCTATATGTGACTCTTTGACCACTCTTTCTTTTCCCTAGATGATAAATTCTACCCATGACACCTATGCAATTAAGAATAGTGTTGTGACACCTCACAAAGATGAATAGTGTCCACACATCATCAGTGAATGGTGCTACATGAATAGTGTCTGGTGAATAGAGTTTTCCTAAAACATGAAATCATGCATTAATTCATTCCATTTCATCAAAAAATATGTTTTAAAATATGTTTGAACATTAAGTTAGTTTAACTATAGATTTATATTTTTATATAAAATTATAATTTAGTTTTTTAAAAGGTCATGATTTTTTAAATATTTTAAAATGATGTAATAATACATATATTTTTAATATAATTCAAAATAAATGTTGCCTTATATTTTTTAGAAAATTTTAATGAGAGAGAAATGACCATCAAACAAATTTGTTTTTCTTAAATTATTCTTTAACATTTTATAAATGTAAAGAGAGTGTTAACAACATTGTGTAGACACCTAATGTAATTAAATCATTTAATATTCCATTTAGATTAGGTTTCCCTCCTAATGTAGATAGTAATACACTCATTATTGATGTTATAATACAAATGTATCATCACATAATCCAATGTCAATCAAAATACACTATAAATATTCTCCCTATTTCTAATATTTTTAGACCAAAAAAATAACCACTCCTTTTTCCAGTTGTGGGAAAAAATTTATAAAGACATTCAATGGAAATACAATTAATATTTATATATGGGTGCAATAATTTGAAATGTGGCTTGATAAGTGGATGATGCAAGGCTTGTAGCTCTAAAATGGGTAGGTGAAGATTCATCCTCCATTGATGGTGTTCCAAGCTCTCTCTTGTTTGATCACATTGGTTACCTATGCTTCCTTTATTTATATGTGTTTTCTTATGGTTCCCATGGTAACTTTGTTTCATTAGTAATTTTTTTATTTTTTGGATTATTTTATTTGATGTGCATTGGTTTTCATTAATTTTCCTCATCTTCTTCATGCCTGTCCACATCCCTTTGCCTAGTTTTTTATACCCAAAACCTTTAGAATTAAGAGGGTCTATTGTATTAATTGCATATGTATATGGATACTGATAGAAAAGATAGACTTGAGTATGTGATGAGTGAAGAGGATGGTGGTTTTAATGAGATAGTTGGTCCTCTAAGGTATACTAAAGATTGTAATCTCAAGGATAGTGAGACACTTTTAGTTGACATGGGTGAAGGAAATGTTGGAACACGAAATAAAAAATTTAGTGAGGTCTTGCAACAAGAAGAGGTGGCTAAGAATTCAAAGGATGTAGAGTTTCTTATCAATTACTCCAAAGAGGATGATTATAGAGAGCAAGAGCATTTCAAAGTCCAAATATACAAGTGTCATTATCCTAAGAAAACCCTTACTCTGCTTCTAAATATATCAATGGAAAAAACCCTCTTGCAAGAAGAAACCCATTAAAAAAATGTAGGATTTTTTTATATGTTCAAATAAAAATTCTCTCCTATCTAGGATTTTTTTTGATAATTGGATCAATTGTGTGTGGGTTAAGAAATTTGGAATTTATATTAGTTTCTACAAAATGGTTCAAAAGGGGGGTTTTTTAATTCTATTTAAGAACTCCAATATGTAAAGGAGGGATATCAATAAACCCCTATAGAATGTTGGTCAATATTTAATTAAGGTGGTTCCATGGAACCCTGACATGGACTATAATGACCTTGTGTTCAAAATTACATCTAGATGAGTGGATATCAAAAATGTTCCTATTTAGCTATGAAAAATTTTACCGTAAGCTTTGAAGGCCCTTGAGGAAGTCCTTGGAATTGAGGATAGTAGAAGGTATTTAGCACATATGAATGTTAGGGTTCTAATATCCTTAGAGCCTCTTGATGTATTCCCTAGATCTTAAAATTTTAAAATTAAAGGAACCTCTCATATTTATGTCATCAAAGGGCTGGGAAGTTTAAATGCCCATTTTTTTCAATAAAAAAGATGGACATCTCAGAAAGAACTATCCACTATTGGTTTAAAAGGAGGATTGTCATAATTAAAAAAACCTAGGAGATATAAAAGGATGAATGTGTGGTGGGTCCCCTTGCAATAGAAGATCTAAAATTCTTTGAAAATCCCATCTTTAGAAGTAAACCCATCAAAGGTTGTGTCTCCCCTGAGGAGTCTTTAGGAAAAAATCCTCTAGTAATTGTTGAAGATAGAGGCAAGGATATGCTTAAGTGTTTTTCCCAACTCTCTAGCTCCTCTACACCTTCTATTGCTATGGTCATTTGTAAGTCTAAATTACATAATTATCTGCTCAATGATTTAGAAGAGGCTTTCCTTGAGTAGAAGATTCCAATGGATTCTTCTGACTCACAACTTAAGTATTCCCCCTTTGATGCATATGTGGTCATTTTAGTTGATATTCATGATGTTAATAATTATACCACTAGTAGCCTACCATTAACTAGCCAGGTAGAAAAAGGTGACAAATCCTATCCTATGTTGGTTTCACCAGTGATGAATAAGTTAAGTAATTAAATTTTTTGTCTTGATCCCTCAGTTGTTGTACCTTTATCCCTCATCAAACCTAATGTGTCTAAAAATTGGAAGCATAAAAGAGGTGGCAAGAGACTCAAGATTGACATTGCCTCTATCCCTCACAGATAGGCCCCCATGATTGAAAGTATTAAATCTAAATATATCCCCCCTAATATTCCTAATTCATTTATCAAGAGGAAATCAAAATAAAATAAGGTCCTAGATTGATTCACAATACTTTATAATAGTGAGGGTAAAGCCCAAAGTCAGGCTAACTTACCTCCCCCCCTCCCATATCTTTTTCATGTAGATTGTAAGTTAGAATGTAAATGGATTAGAATCCCCTAAAATAAAACCTATTATGAGATAGTTCAAACACTCTAGAGAGAAGTTAGACATATTGTTTCTTCAAGAAGTTAAAGCTATGGGCTCCTAGCTATCCTTGGTCATTAATTTTATTTGGCCAAATGCTACTCAATTTTATACATATCATCAAAGAGGTAAAGGAGGGGGCACCATATTAATTAACCCTTATTGGTAAAAGTTCATTATCAATCATTGTACTTCTCCCTGTAATAGAGTTGCTTAGGTTTTAATGGAAAAATATTATAATTCTTTTAGTCTTTGATAAAGGAGCATAGATTCTCTATCATTTGATTTGGATCAAACTTGGTGATAAGGGGTCCAAATTTTACTTTTATTTTCTCAAAACTAAGAATGAGAAGAGCAAAAAATTTGGTATTGATTTCTAAGGTAATTTATCTCATGACCATTATATAATTCAATAATCCTTGTTTGAATTTTATTCCAATCTATTTCAATCTGATGGATCTAACTCTGATACTGAGTAGAATAGGGCTCTTTATGATCATTGTATCCTAAAGAAGGTTTCATGGGTGAAAGCCAACTTCTTGGATAAGGATATTAGACTAGATTAAATTTAAAAAAACATTGATTCACTTTAAAATGATAAATCTCTAGGCATTGATAGATTCCCTACTAAGTTTTCTGAAGTAAATAAGGATTGGATGGCCAAGGATTATCTTGAGGTCTATAATGAAGATATTTATGTTTGTTCTTTGATCCCTAAAATAAATAGAGGTGTTCTCAAGCTAATTGTTGAGGAAGGTGACCACCACCAGGTCAAAAATTAGAGACCCATTAGTCTCCTAAATGTATCCTATAAAATCATGGCAAAAATATTGGCCAAAAGGCTCTCTTCGCTTCTTCCTTCAATTGTCTCTAGAATTTAGATTGGTTTTGTTGAGGAAGATATATCCTAGATAATAGCATTATTAGTTAGGAGGGGATGTTTTGGGTATGTGATTCCAAACAAGATGTGGGTATGATTCTTATCGACTTTCAAAAAGCTTATGATAGAATTGAATGGCCCTTCATTGAAAGGATTTTGAGAGAATTTGGATTTCAGGATAGATTTTATAGAATGATTAATGTTCTATTTAAATACGTATCTATTATTATTAAAGTGAATGGGGAGCTTACTAATTCACTTTATCTTCAATGATCTATCATACAAGGATGTCCATTAGCCCCTTATTTATTTATGTTGGTGGCTGAAGCCCCTCATTACCTACTAAAAAGCTTATAAGTGGGTCATCTAGTCAAATGTATTTTTCTACCTAATGTATCTAAGTGGATTGATGTCTTATTTACAAATTATACTAATCTATTTGTAAATATTGAGAAATATAGCCCAGCTATCCGTAAGGCTAGATATCTATTATTTTGCATCTAGATCTGAAATGGCTATGCATAAGTCTTATATGATGGGTTAGAAGGACACCTATCTAGATTGGCTTGTGGCTTTTGTCTTGGAAAAAGAAAAGCCTAATCATTTGGTTATATATTTTGGTATTATTAAACATTATCATTGATTAAGGGAGAGCTTGTTGTGCATTGCCATTTAGTGTTGAGCTTTGATGTTTAATGTTGTCATTGATGTCAAAGGTTCTTATGATGATGCATGGTTCTTTTATTGATGTCAATCTAATATCATTGATGTAAAAATTTATTATGAAGATTATTAGTCAATTAAGCCTTGAGGTATGTATATGAATGAGTTCTAATTGTCATCACATAAGTGTTGTTGTTGTGATGAGAGAATACTATTTACAGTATGTTCTGATGTTAGCTTGAGTAAAGTCATTGAGAAGCAACATGAGTAAATATAGGTCAGTACAACAAGTGTAAAACATATTTTAATGATTTATCTATACCTTTTTAGATTATATTTTTAGGTGGCATGATGAAATGAGTGAGCTCCAAAGAAGAAGTTATGTGTTGTGAATATCTATGTAAGAAGTTCTGAAGATGCTCTGAATGAGATGTAAACATGAGAATGCTACAAAGAACACTTGATAGTATTTTAGCATGAGAGAGATTGTCTAAGTCTATACATGAGTTGTTGAGGACATAAAAAATTTATTAGTTCAGCTTTGAAGATCTATGTTTGCAGCACTAAAGATGCTACAAAGATCCCAATCATTCTTCAAAGTTATATAAGTAGCTCCAAAGATTTTTTGTTGATGTTTTGAAGAAGAGTGAGTATATGAGTTTGCTTGAGCATACACAAGAGACATTGAAACAAAGGAGAGTTTCAAGTTGAAGCTTATAGGGTGGCTATAAGGTTAGATTTTAGGCCTAATAAGACTTTCAGGTCAAGGCTTAGAAAATAAGAACAAAGATGGTGGTCATATGAGGTAACATGATCAGTTTCCATGACATGGGTAAGAAGGTGAAAATTGATAAAGGGGAGTCAATTTATTTTAAGTATGTGCATAAATTTTTAGATCAAGATTTGTAACAAAAGGCTTGAAAATCTAGTTCAAGGTTCCTTGAGTGTAAAAAAATGAAGAGTTGCCTACCTGAGAAGGTTTTCTCAGTGTTCATTGGCACATGAAGCTTATAAATGAAAAACTAAGATATTCATGGTAGATTAGGAAGGGTTTTATCTCAAAGTTATAAGAAATTGATTTTTAAATAGGAGCTAAGTTTTATGTATGATCGTAAGACTAGAAGATGGTCTAAATCTTCATAAAACCCTAATAGTGACATGATGTTGAATATATTATTATAAATAAATTAGAATGTTTTGATATGCTTATAAAAGTGATTTGAGGTTAAATTAAACTCTTCTAGGAATCTCTAAGTGTGATTTATTTCTCAAGTGAGATAGAAGACCCTATAAGAAAGTGTTTGTCTTTCATAGATTTGTTGTGGCAGATAGAGTTGAATAAGTCAAAGATGCCAAGTGAATGAAAATAAAAGTATGATACTTGTATTTTTTGTTCATAAATATTTATGGATAAGTTCTATATCTTGGGTGTGAAAATTTGGTGATCAAATTTGGCCAGTCTCTAATAGACCAAGTGGTGCAGATAGTACGAAAATTAGAAAGATGTGAGAAGATGTTTCTTGATGTGTTTTCATATAAGAGTGATGCATTGAAATACATGATGATTTTTTTGGGTCTTAAATGATCTATCCATGCTTTTTATAAGCTTGGAAGTTAGAGTATGAATTTGAAACATTGAAGCTAAAATGTCTTATATGACTTAGTAGAGTCTATGATAGAGAAGGTTAGAAGATTAGTTTGTAAGGCCAATATTTTTCATTAGATCTCATGATATGATTGGTTGGGGTTACTCTAAGGATGTTATAATATATTATTCATGAATTTAAACTCCTTGAATATATTAAATCATGTGTCTAATGTTCATGTTTTTTTTACTGTCTTTTGGACTTAGTTGTCAATTCTGAGTGAACATCTTGTAGAGAAGTGTTTGAGCCTGTTTACCCTAAGTTAAAGCATCAGATAAAGTATTTGATGACCATGAGGTCATGAAGTTTCTTAATATGTAATTTTTTATATTTTTTTTTGTCAAAATTGAGTATATGCCTCAGTTGTTCAAGACAAAGTTTCTATATATGTGCAAGCCTTTTATAAACAGTGATTTGAAGAAGGGTTCAAGTGGTGATTGGAGATAAAATGTGTTATAGACCTAAAGTGAAGTTGGATAAGGTATATTATATTGGTATTTGATGTTTTCCTACTATGTAAAGTATTTTTATATGCTTCAATAAATATCAAAGGGTAACGTGTTTTTATGAAGACCTATTAGGTCTCCATAAGCCTAAAAGAGGAGTAAGGGCTAATTAATGTATGATCAACCTATTATATTATTAATTAATGTTATTTTAATATTATAAAACCTATTCATATCTGACCTAATTGATTTAAATATGTATCTGACTAAGAAGGATATGTTCAAGTGGCTTGTATAAAAGCAAGGCAGTTTAGGCCTATTTCGTATGCTTAGAGAATGCTAAGTGTGGGAGAGGAGAAGAGGATAATAAAATGATATAGATAATTTGAGAGAAGGAGGTCATGTGGACCATCACAGAAGTGTTATGAATATATAATAGAGGTTTTTTATATGAGGATCAAGGTTAGAAGACCTAATTAATACATGAATATGGTTAATTGTGTTAAGAAGGATAAAGGTTAGTTTGAGAGGGATAAAAGAGAGCAAAGAGATAAAAGAGTAGATAATCATCTATTGTATAAGCAATAAAGGTTTTTGAATGTGATCAAAAAATTAGGTGGTTTAGTAGGTTCTAAGTCATCTAGGGGCTTGGTGCCTCCTTACAAGTGGGTTCTTGTTAAAGCCTAGTTGAGTTATTGCTAAGCTAGTTGGGGTTGGTATTCCATGTGGAGTTAGTGCTTCAGTAAAGATTGAAGTTTGGATTATATAATTGTAGTTTGTTTGATTCATTAGTGGGTTTTTTGATCCTAAAGGTTTTTCCATGTATATTTTGTGTTCATATGTTTCATGCTCTTATGGTTTGATGCTTTTGATTACTAAGATGTACATGCATGTTAAAATGGTTCATACATAATTAAGTGGATTTGAATGAAAATTTTTAAAGACTGATTCACCCCCCCCCCCTCTCAATCATCTTATTTTCAATAGGTATTAATTTTTCTCTTACCCCTTCTTTCAATCTCATGTGGGAATGAATCTTTATAAAGATCAAAAAGAAGATTGAGAAGTAGCAAGGCCACTTGATTTCCTTACCTAGTAGGATCCAAGTTTGTCAAAATTTCTTAGCTTCTTACAACATATATTATGCTTCTTGTTGGATATTTATTAAATCTAATGTCATTATAATTCATAGAATTATTAGATATTTATTCTGGTTGGACACCAAAGGAATTAAAAAAGATATGTTGTTTATTGTTAATTTTGTTACAAGCCTAAAAATTATGTGGGCCTTCACCTTAAAGACCTAAGGATTCAAGGTATTACCCTTGTTTCTAAATGTATTATTAAAGCATTCAAAGCTCAAGAGACCTAGAAAGTATTAGTCATAATTAATAAATTGAGAGGTTTTCCTGAAGGTGAACAAACTTTGAAAGGATTCAATATTGTAGACATTCTTATAGGTCCCTTTTTAGTTAAAGTTCCTAGCTCTCTAATATTTGGTTCTATATGGTCTACTTGGGATTTTTTTAAACATGTTATCACTATTAAACATATATTCAGTTGATTTTGGATATTTTTCCAAGGGTATAGATCTATTTGGTGGAATCTTAATGTAAATAAGAGGCCTCTTTCACTCACCAGGGGTTGTTCTTCCTTTGAGTGGTTCACCAAAGGGTTGAGGAATTTTAAATATCTCTACTCATAGAATGGTTAGGCATCATGGATGCAATTTATAACTAGATTTCAAAATCCCTCTTCTTAATGTATAACATATACTCTCCTAGTAAAGGATCTATAGGGAAATAACAACATATCTTTTATGGATGAGGAGGATGAATTCTAGGAAAGTGTTAAATTGTTGAATAGTTCATCCCTATTTGAGTTCTCCACTAAGATGATATATAATAAACTATCTTTTTTCAAAGTCCCATTTCTTACCTCCAATTGTATATGGAGTGTTTTTTATCCCCTACATTCTTGGTATTTCAAATTTGATGTTACATGGGCATCTTGTATAGAACCCATTAAGTCATTTTTTAGATGGTTATTGATTTACAATAATCTTATTATTGGTAATGTTCTAGTTAAGAGTGGCTTAGGTTAGACTTATTGCTTATTTTATAGGGATATTGAATCTATTGAGCATCATTTTAATCTTATCCATATGCTTCTAAAATTTGGAACTATTGCCTTAAAGGTTGGGGCTATTGTATTTGATTGTGAGATCAGATGGATGAATATGATTTTGTATATGTGTGTCCTAAAAAAAAATTCCACCCTTCTTTTTTAGTTTTAGATTTTTTTGACTAAAATATTTTGGTTTTTATAAAGGAAAAAAAACCTAGATGTTTTCCAAACAAGGACTAGGGTGATTATTAACTTCACTATTGAAGTCATTATTGGCATTGGTTCCTTGTATATTTTTATACAGCTAAAGGTGATGCAACTAAAATTAGCACAATCTTGTAGGACTGGGATGCTAAAAAAGACCTCTAATTTACTTATTGACTCTAGTGGATATCCAAGATTGAGTCCTCATCTAGATTGGGGAATATTTCATGGTTCATCTACCAAAGTAAAGATTTCTAAAAATAAATGGGATTGTATCAAGGATGCATATTTTGATCAAGCATATGATCCTATCCACAACTAGGTTGATAAGAATAGTGTGGTAGTTGGCTTGATCCTAATAATTATTTAATTCAAGTTGGGTAAAGGGTTGATTTAGACATTAGTGATAACTTGATTAAGGAAGTTGAGGATACAATTGTTCTTGTGGACCTTGAGGTTGATTTATTCTCTAATGTAAATGATGTTAATCAGCCAATTCTACACCTTCTCTCCCCTCCCTAATGTATGGTACTAATGAACAAAGTGAGATTTAGAAAATGATTGAAGAAAATGTGAATGTCTTTGCTGGTAAATTAGAAAAACTCATTGAATGGGGTGGTGTTGTAGAATTTGATGATATGATGGATTATGTCAAATCTAATAAATGAAGTATTCTCTTGATAAGGTCAATCACTTCACTCCATTATCAATATATGGTTTCAAACAAATGGGACCTGGTGTGAATCCTAACATTGTAGTGGGACCTATTCATATGGATTCTGATCTCGATGATGATACTAATATGGATTGTGCCACTTATAGGAGGGTGTCTGATTATGTGATAATGTAGTTATTGGTTTGTTGTCCCACCCCTATTCTAGGTGGTGGACTAGGTGTGTTTTAGTTTTTATTTTCATTTTATTGGGCCACCTATTTGGGGAAATTTTCAATATTGTAATATTGACAACTAAAACTTAGACTATTGGGAGGTCTCATCCTTGTTCTATATTTTTATTTGATATTTTTCTAGTTATTTTTCATTGATGATGCATAGACTTGTGTTCTCAATATATTAAAAAAATATATGAAATTTTCTTGTTTAAATAAAATTGAAATGGAGGTGATTTCATATCATGAGAATTGGGTGTGAATTTGATTTTTCCAAAACATTGAATGGTGAATTTTTTTAAATGGATGTAATGGTGCAACTAATACATAACTATAATGGTTGTATAAATGTAGATTTTTTTATAAGGGAATGTGCATATAAATAATAATGTGTATCTATAACATTAATTAACAAATTTTTCATTTACTTATTATTAACCACCATTAACTTACTAATGTGGCCATACCCAAATAATCTATAAGATAGATGTCATCTGTGGCCTTTTCATAAGATAATATATATCCTTGGCCTATCTTATGTCTAATCACTCTAAATTTGAGTGAAATTTATTTTTATCTACCTGCAATCACCCCATAGGACTTTTCCAAGCTATGTTGAAGGATTATTAATTCATCTATCATTTTAAGATTTATTTAATCATTTATAATAATTTATTTTGTTGTATTCCAATTTATTTTATTGTGATGGAAAATCAATACTTGTGTTCAAATTATTGTATAAAAAGTGACAAGAAATAACCCACTTGAGTTAGGGAAATGACTACCCAACCTAGATGAAGATTTTCCTTCAAAAGTATCTCATATTTATGAGGAAGCTTTTATTGAAACACATCTTTTGGTTGTTTAATATCATAAAAAAATTAATTTCATTACAAGAAAATTTACTATGGCATACAAATCAAAAAACTTGAATTGTAAACAAGTCAAAAAACTATAACAAGAAAGATGATGAAGATGTAGCAACATGGCACATATTAGATATTGATAAATATGTTTAAATGGTATTATGTGTTTAGATTAAAAATAAATTGTAGTGATATTCCATTCAATAATGTAGAGAATATATATAATATTAGAGTACTATAACTAGATCCTCATGGATTTGGTTTTGGCTCTGTGTTTCCAAAATTAGGTAATAATGCTTTACACATAGAACTATTTTTCTATAAATTATTCAATAAAATAATTTTCATTAAAAAATGATGGAAATAGTTATGCAATAGATATTAGTTGGGCATAGCATTGGTGGATAAATTTGAGTATCATCATGGATTAATTTCCACATAAATCACTTTTGTTCTATTCCTTATTACCATTGTTCCACCCAGCATGAAAAAATTCCTTGGTAGTTTGAATGAGGTTAAATCAGTTTTAATGTCTTTAGTAAAAAGAGTTTACAAAATCATTTATCAAAAATGATTTTTCATCATATAAATGAGTGGGTTGTGTCAATAATTGGAAATTTGTAAGATACCACATTTTACTATGCCAATGGAGATAGACATTCACCAATATTTACCAAGTTTGGAAACTATTTTTTGGATTTGCCTTTATAATAAAATATTTTGTTTTAGATAAACCACCTTAAAACACCTATAATCCTAATTCAAAATATTCAAATTGAGTCTTGATCTTCACATTAACACATAATATGGCTCTAAATGTAGGATGGAACATTGTTGAATCCTCTATTGAAAATGTTTCCTTTATGGTAGGAATCTCTTACATATAACAATAAATATTATGGAAGGATTACCTAAGCCTATTTTTCCATGGAGGATTATTTGTATATTATGGAGGACATGGATAGTACATTCATAGAAACATATCCCCACCAAATTATTTTCATAATTGAAGGATCTGATCATGCTCCATTTTTGTCTAAACCAAATTGACTTGTTGAGATTTTTGTTCAAAATAAATGATAAATTATAAAGAATTGCATTAAATTTCTCAATTTAATAAGTTCCCATTGATCAAAATTCAGGTTTTCCTAGTCCATCCAAGGGCTTTAGTCACTTTGGAGAAGTGTAATGAAAAAATTGGTAATCAAGAAATAATATTTTTTTATAAAATGATTGATAACACATAAGTATAGATGCAAATTAAAAATGACAAAACGAGGGTTATATTTAAAAAATACCTATTCATTCTGCATCATTTTTAACACATTTTATGAATCAATTTTACACAAGTGACATGGAAATATGGGATTCATTGGATTACGTAGAGTGTCTATGTGATGTGGAGACCCATCTTCTAGAGGACATAAATTTTGACTCGTTAGCTCAATTGAGATCTCATTTGAGCCAAAACTAGGATAAAATAAATAATAATCCAACTACAATATGTTAGGAGACCAATACAAGATCATTTAGGGGTAAACTATTTTATTCTATTATTTTTAGTCATTCTAAAAATAACATAAATCAGATAATTTTGTAACCAAACTTGAACTTGGGTTGAATATTTCCAACATCATGAATTTAGTATTTAGAGAACATGTTTAAAATTTTTGGCCCATAAAAACTTACATCTAAAAGTTATTAATAAAAATAAGTTGTTATTTAAGTAGGTACAATTAACTCTAAGAAAATTATTATTTTATATAATTTTTATTTTGCATGCCAACTCCAATTTTGAATTGAGGTTTATTTAAATAAATTTGTGTTATTATTATATTCATTAAGCATGAGTAAATGAATATTATGGTTTGATTAAATTATAAGTCTTATGATATTGATAATTTTAAACTTTTCTAGTTTATGTGTTCATCATTTGGTATTTAGAACAAGTTTGAATCTTGGAGGTAATATATTTGTGAATTAATTTTTCTATATTTTGTGATTTAATAACAGGTGTAAGATATAGTGAGAGTAAAAGGATGAATTTATTGGATGAACACGACTATTCAATATCTATAGAGGTAAATGGAATAATTAACCATAATTATTTCAAATCAAAACAAAAATGCAAGAATAAGATGAAACAAAGTAATAAATATATCATGAATATGAGATTCAAAACATAGAGGAACAAAAACAATGATCATAAATGGAAGAGAGGAATGTTAGGGCCTTAGGGGAAGAAATGAAGGAATCAAGATTGATGTTCTATATTATGGAGACAATTTTAAAAAAAGAGGATTTGATAGATTAGATAAACAACATGGATACATTTTTTTAATGGAAAAATCTAAGAGAGGAAAATAAATTAAATATTGAATGCATGAAATTGAAGGGTAATGCAATGATTTTTTTGGATCACTTACATAAAGAGATAAGGAGAAAGGGTGAAGATAATATCAACACATGGAGAAAGATGGAGATGAAGCTCAGAGATATTTCTTCTTTTTAATTATGCAAGTGTATACAAATGCATTTTACAAGCTTTACATATGAGTGGAATATGACAAAACATAAGAAAATATGGTCATAATTTATGTAAATGGTTTGTATTTTTCTATTAAATATTAATTTATCATAAATAAAATACATTGCATAGAGAAGGCTTATCAATTATCTTTGAAGGTAGAAGAAAAAAATAGACAAACTTTTAGAATACCAACTAGGCCAAGAAGTCAACCCCCTCCTATAATGGGATGAGCTGGGTTTAATTACACTAGAGGAAGATCTCCACATGGTGAAAAAAATAAAGAATATAATAGACAAGGGTTTCAATATCAAAAAAGAGGAGAGGATTTCAGAAAGGAAGAGGTTGTGGTGGTTCTATAAGGTGATTTCCAGATCAATGTAACTCATGTTTTTTATAGATGTGGAGAATAAGGACACATACCATTTACGTATTCGCACTGTCATGAACAAGAAAGGAGGAAAGATGACCTCCCAAGAGTGAATTTAGTTGAGGCTAAGGTAGAAGATAAAAATATGTAAGTTGTAAAATAGACATTGGAGAAAAATATCATGATGAGGAGAACAATGAGTGATCCAGGAAAAGAATAGATTCAGATAAGGAAGGTGGTGATGTATAGATGTAAACAAACATTTATAAAACAAAGTGTTCTTAATGAGTTAAGATATTCAAATTAATTATTTATGGTGATGGTTGTGAAAACAAGGTTTCTAAAATGGTAGAGAAACTGGGACTATAATGTAAAAATTATCCTTATCCTTATCAGAGTTCATGGTTTAAGAAAGTAAATGAATTTATAATAGATAATAGGTGTTTAATCAAGTTTTATATAATAAAAATATATATAGACAATTTATGGTGTGATGGTATTCCAATGGATGCATGGCATGTGTTATTGGCAAGGCCATGACAATATGATAGAAAAGAACCTCACAATGGGGAAAAGAATACATATACTTTTTGGAAAGGTAATACCAATGCATTTTTATTACCTTTTAAAGAATAAGGGTAAGGAAAAATCATGTTATCCAAAAAATAATTTATCAAAGACATCAATATGAAAGGTTGTTGGTATACATTAATAACAAATAATGAAGACATAGAAGTGATGAAAATATCAATAGAACTATTAGAAGTGTTAAAATAATATATATACATTATACATGTTGAGTTACCAAATGATTTGACACCAAAGAGAGACAATTAACATCATATTGATTTCACTCTGAGATAAGCTCTATCAAATCAAACAACTTATAAAATGATTCCTATGAAACATGTCAAATTGAATAAACATGTTACTAAACCAGTGAGAAAGGGTGTAACAAGCATGAGCATGAGTTCATGTGCAAAACAAAAATTTCTAACTCTAAATAAAGATGGGTGATGGAGCATGTGTGTGGATAGTAGAGAAATCAATAAAATTACCATAAAATACAAATTTACTATTTTTCATTTAGATGATATGATGGATTTGATTGCAATAGAAAAATACTTTACTAAGATTGATTTAACGAGTGGTTACTATTATACTTAGATTCATGAAAAAAATAAGTTGAAAATAACATTCAAGAATTGTAATGGATTATATGAGTGGATGGTTATGTCTTTCAGTTTATATAATACACCTAACACATTTATGATGGTGATGAACACAATGCTACATAATTACATTGATAATTTTGTGGTGGATTACTTTGATTGTATTTTGGTATTTGTTAAGATTAAAAAAGAATAATTAAGGAATTTAATAATGGTATTAAATTTGTTAAGAGAGGATGTGCTATATGCAAAACTAAAGAAGTGAATATTTATGCAAACTAGTTTGGTATGTTTGGTATTTATAGTTTTTGTTGATGGTGTCAGAATGGATGAATAAAAGGTAAAAGAAATTGGTAAGTGGCCTATTACAAAGGGCATCAAAGAGGCAATGTTTTTCTATGGTTTAACACTTTTTTAATATAAAATTCATTAAGAATTCTATTATTCTTGTTTCACCAATAACACATTACATAAGAGGAAAATAATTTGTATGGATAAAGTAAATAACATAAATATTTCAATTGTTGAAGAAGAAGATTATAGAAAAACCTATTTTAGCATTACCAATTTTTTAAAAAGCTTTTGAAGTTTATTTTCATGTTTCACATGTGGGTATTAGGGTTGAGTCAATGAGGAATGCCAATAACATATTTCAATGAGAAATTGAATGAGGTAAGAAATAAGTATTCTACATGTGATGTTAAATTTTTTGCCATTATACAAGCATTAAGACTTTGGAGGTGTTACCTAGTGCCTAAGGAGATTATCAGATTTACAAATCATGATGTCTTAAATTATTTGAACACTCAAAATAATTTCAATAGTATGCATGCATAGTGGGTGTCTTTCTTGTAGAGATATACTTTTTTTTGAAACATAAATCAAGTAAACATAATCAGTTAGCTAATGCTTTGAGAATCTACATTTTTAAACATAAATTAGGTAAATAGAATTAAGTATTAGGAGAGTGGGATTGTTAACTACTATGGTGAATGAAATAGTTTGACTTGAAGTTGATAAGGAATTATATGAAATTGATCTAGATTTTGGAAAGATAGTTGAGTAATGCAATAATACATTGACAAATGAGACAAGAATTATTTATGATGAGAACCTCATATAGGATGGTTATATCTTTAAATGAAAACACTTATATATGCAATTTGGGTCTCACAAAGACAATATTATAAGATAATTGCCTAGTGGTGGTTTGGGTGGACATTGTGGTAAGACTAATATAATAGCTTTTGCTGAGTAGAAGTATTTTTGGCCAAAAATGAAGATAGATGTGGAAAGGTATGTCCAGGGTTAATTTAAGAGGACCTACTAGAAAATCTATTGGAAATATTTGGTGAATCTATAGAAATTTGATTCATAGTTGTGGCAAATCCTCTATGGGTGATGGTGAATCTATGATGATTATGAAAGAATGAAAACAAGTAGTTACCTATTTTTTCCCCACAACTATTTGACTACACTAAAATACAGATGTTGAAGGAAACCACTAAAGGCCACACTAAATAATCTCACTGAATGGATGAACTAAATGATGTGACGAATGGATGCACTAAATGGTTGTGTTGATAATTATGTTATATGGCTATGTCAAATAATTCTGCCAAATAGTTGTGTTAGATGGTTATATTGGGTGGTTGTACTAATTGATGGATGGTTGGTGTGCATTATTTAGCATCAGATGGTTATGTTGAATGGCATTCTGAGTGGATAGTGTTGAATGGTGATGTCAAGCCATAGTGTCAAGTGACCAATGCAATTATTATATTGTCTGGTTACCTGATAACCCCCATTATCTTAGAAATACTCACCCTCTACCCTCATTTTTAACATTTTTTTAGAATAGATTTCTCTTCCCCCTTTGCCCCAACTCATATAAATTCCCAAACCATGGAAAGAAAATATGCTTTAAAGAACCTGTTATGCTTAGACATTTTGAAGATTGTATAACATCCAAATAAATATAATGATTGGATATTAAAATATAGCTTTTGCAACTTGCTTTACTTTCCCTAATATAAAATATATAGTGGGTTAATCAAATTGCTAATGTCTTTTTATGACACTAGTGAGAAAAGCTTCACCATGAACCTGGACTCCAAAATAATTTATTTTGGTACCTCACCAAAAGAGATTCACAATATGATAGGTCTTCCATTTCATAATGAAAACCCTGTGACTTTGAAAGCAATGTTGATAGATGATGACAATAAGTATTTGGAGTTATATTTTGGCTTGTAGATTGGTCTAATTGGTATGTAATTATAAGTTTATTTTTATATTCAAAATTTAACTTTTGATATGTAAATTCCTCATTCTTTTCTTTCATTTCAGATAATCGAAAGAGGGGCCTCCACATAGAATACCTTGGTGACCCCTTTTTTAAAGCAATGATTCAATTTTTCCTTGTGAGAATAGTATTGTAGGGAAGACCATTAGATATTTCCTATTGGACACTAGTTTAAATTATTCATACTCTTTCTAATTTGAGATATGACTCGTGCACTTTTATTTCCTCTAGGATAAGGATTGAATTAAATCATGCTTGTACCAATCCTAGTGCCATTGTTTCTTGTTCAAATTTTATTCTAGCATTGTACTATGAGGCCTTAAATGACCTCAAAAAAACATCAATTTCAATTGTGTTTCATCCAAAGATGAGCACAAATACTTTTTCTATGGATGAACATGCGGTTAGTTTATTTGTTAAAGTAAGGTTTAATATTTGTTTATTTGTTAAACTATTACCAAGTTAATAATTAATATATGTTTGAACTTTATTTGTTATGGATAAGATTTCATGCCTCCTAAAAATAATTTTCCTCAAAAGGATAGCAGAGTTCCTTCCTCATCGTCTCTACGTGCAAGTTTACTATTTAAAATTTCAAATGATATTTTAAGATTGAAGTGTATTATTTTAGTTAATTTTTTATTATTGCAGTTGACGTGGTATCAGTTGAGGTTGTCATGAAACAACCACCATTGAAACAAACCCTAGCATTGAATGTGCCTTCTAGACCCTTTGTGTAAGGTATTTTACATTGCATATTTCTTTTTGGTTTTTTATTATAGTTTTTTATGACTGCATTTCATGTACTGTACAAGCTAAAAACACCCCTATCACTCATAATATGACACATAAATTAGATGGGATACTATCTCTAAATACAAGTATGAAACCTTTAATTTCAAATTAGCATATAGTTTTGTTTTTAAAATTTACCATTTTTCTAAAATATTCTATATTTTGCAGGGCATACTCAATCTTTTAAGAATAATATGTTGTCACCTCCACCCCTAAATTTTATTTTCTCAAGGAGAAAGACTCTTCCATTACCACAAGTCCCTACAGCTAGTAAAGGAACACTATAATTATCATTTTTTGAATTCCCTAATTTCTTTATTGAAGGTATATCGAGTGGGAAAAGATTGACTTGTTTGAATGAAATTGATCTTGATGAGGAATATATGGGTATTGAAAGTGGTGAAGTTGATAGAGATGCTTTCAATTCACATGGTTTTATCTAGGGATTAGATGTTCATATGACTACTCATGAAGAACCTTGTACCTCTTCAACCCCCACCCCACCAGAGATTGTTGTCTTGTCTAATGTTATTATTACATATTTTCCATTGAATAATTTGGTATTAGAAAGTATTAATTCAAATCTTAACCAGGGAGTTATAGATGAGTTAAAAATTGTATATGTTTGGGAGTTTTGGGCAAAGGCATTGATAAAAGAAATAAATGGCCATTATAACAACCACTCCCAATAAGAAAATTTGTTTTCATTGGTGCAACATGAACCCACAAAGATTGATGATTTTTTTTTCCCCAGCTAAATCTAGGTCAGTTACTATTTCTAATAGTTACAATGATACTGTGTTGACTATTATGATTAATAGGTTGGATAATTTGAATGTAGAATCATAGGGATATTTTAATAAATGGGTAAAAAACTTCAACCTTGTTATAATTGCAAATCTGAGAAGGAAAAATCTTTGGTAATGTATCTTCATTTTAATTAAATTTCATGTCTACTTATTTCTATTCAAATCTAATTATATTTCATTTTAAATTTTAGGAAAAATATGATAATTTGAAAAAATGCGTGGAAAACTTTATATTCTGCCATTCAATTCAAGAAGAAGCTTGTTCTATTGAATAAATAGAATAAAACACTCCAAAAACTCATTAAGAAGTAAGGATGGGATCTTGATGCCTTATTGAAGTACAAGACCAATATTAATCCAAGTCTACTTTCAGTAGGAGATGCTAAAAAATAAGAAAGGGAAAATCTTGCTCATATTAATTTTAAGGCTGAGGATCTTGTAAGGGCAAAGATATTAAAGGAAGTCACAAAAGATGTTGTGGTTGAGAAAGTAGATGAGAAGTGAAGCCCCAAAAAATGTTTTGAACTCTATAATATTTGTAAACAATGTTTTGTTTTAAAATATATATTTTCATTGACAATTTGAATTTTGGATTTGCAATGATCAATTTATTAAGTTTTAATTAGTGGATGAGCCAGGGTGATTACAAATTTTTTTTGATGGATTTGGTGTTAGGCTTGAGCATGATTTTTAATTGAAATTTTATGATGCTGTAAAGTCACTATTATTAAATCTAAGTTTATTCAATTGATGTAGTTTTTTAAAAAATGATACAATATGTTGTTTTATCACCATCATATTTGACTTGAAATTGATATTTTTAAGCTAAAAGTTAAATCTCTTAATATGGTGCTACAATATCAAATTACAATTATTTCAAATGAGAATAAAATTAAAAAGCATTTATAAAAGGGAAAGTTACATGATGAATGTATTGAATATTTCAAATGACAATGTTATCCACAATGGTAATGAATTTATTATTTGGAACATTTTACAATATAATAAATTATATGAAATTAGAATTTAGAATATGATAATTACAATAAAAATACAACTAATAGTCAGGTAGTTGAAACAATCCTACACAAATCTGATAATCACTAGTGACATTTCTATCTATCATGTTAGTGCCATATTCAGTGTCATTATTTATATTCTCTCTATTTGTCATTATATTGCTGATGCCTCTTCTTTTAGTTAGAAAACACCATGTTGTTAGAGTTCTTTCATAAGGAAAAATTTACATAGCTTATATAAAGTGATGAACACATGTGGGAAGTGGTTTCAATTGATTAGTGATGCCACTTATCCTATTCTAAGCTTATGAATTGTGCACAAAGAAAACATAGTATAGTTAAGCCAACCTAAGTTAACTTGATATTTGTGCAAATAGAATATTACACCAAAATATCCTTAATTTATAAATTTGATACATCAATTGAATGTAAAGGGTAAACCTCCCATGGCTTGAATCCAAGTTCACCCCCAAAAAAATTTACTGTAATTAGTTAGGAATTACTTGAAAAATAGTAGGTACTATCTTGTGACCTACTGGTAGATCCAATATTATAGCTCCAAGTGTTTAATGAGGATTATTATCAAATCCCTTGATATTTTTTCTAATTTTCTAATGTTTTTTATATCAATTCCTAATGTGTGTAATATATTTGATCCTCAAATATTCACTCCTAATGTATACACCCGAAATTGGTCAAGCAATCATAAATATCATGTCTTTTCACAGTCCTCTTCACATGAGACTTTGACCAGAGAATATGAGCCTTGTTCACACTAGCCATGTGTTTGTTCTACTTGCCTTGGTCTTATTCCTCAATTTTGTCACTTTTTTGTTATCTCAGTCAATGGATCTATACCTACAGAGACCCCTAGACTTGGCATGTGTCAGTTCCAGCCTATTTTTCTAAGTCTTGGATAAAAGAATTCTAGTGGGATATAGTGTCTAATGCTCCTATCTTACCCAACACTATTGTCCAACTATCATTTTTCCTTGCCTAATGGATCTCAAAACTTTTGTAGCCCCTCCCTTAAATTTTGTTTATCTTTTTGATATCAGTTAGTGTGAATAAATCTTCCAAATTCAAAATAAAGACTCTCCTATACAAAGGACTTCATAAGGCATTTTATATCTAACACTTACTATTTTTGCACCCTAAGTAATTAAAATTAGTCAATAGTATAGCTCAAAATTTTGAATCAGACATAGATTTGCATGCTTGATCAAGCAAGGGCCTAGGAAAAAGTTTATTCTTGCATCTACTATGTGCATTGATTATGCATGTTCCCTAAGGGATAATTACATTTGATATGAGACCCTAGCTTGATGGTTAATGTAGGTAGTGATTAAGATAGTAATGGTTCTAGATCGTGTGATTATACTTCCCCTAACCCAGTTTTTTCCTCCTTTTGCTTTTGATATGTTTATTATTTCATGCGTGTAGATAGACCTAGGGTTTGATAAAAAACAAGTTATACAGTGTCACCTACAAGAAATTATGGATAAATAAAGACACTTATAGGACCTATAAACTAGACTACACTGGAATTTAAAATTAGAAATTGATTTGGACAATAGTGTCAAAATTAGACTACAGTATCGAGCACCAAGGTGTCCACTTTTTAGAACTCTATCCTTTCATTGAATGAAATCCAAATTTAGGTTTTTGATACCTTCTCAATCATGCACGTAAATTTTCATCCTCTGTAATGATCATCTCACCCTATTTCTTAGCTAAGTTATATTTCTAATTATTTATTACTAGTTTTAGAAAGATAAACAGTTGGACAAATTAAGATTGTATTTATTTTCATATCTTGTAATAATTTATTAATCCATAACATTATCTAAATTAGGATAAAACTCCATTATTCTCAAAAAAATTAAATCATTTGGTGAACCTAACTTACTTCAAACAAATCTCAAACCCTAGGTACCCTTAGGGTTTTCCTTCACTTTTTTTGTGCAAAATTTCAATTTTAAAATTCTAATTTTTGTATACATTCTTGTACATTTGATTTACTCAAATTTATTTTATAATTCAAATTATTAAAATAGTTTCAAAAGTATAAAACTCCAATCCAAAAACCTATATTTCCAAACCAGGTCCTCAAACCCCAAGCCTTCATCCCTTACAATTTTTAGATAAAAATTTTGGAATTTTTACAAATTGTTTGGAGTGTCAAAAATATTTTCAAAACCCCTACGTTATTAGTCATTCTTGCATTTATTTTCTTAATAGTACTTTTACATACTCTTTTTGGTGAAAGCAATCGAATGGCCACTAAGGTACTTCTTCCCTCCCATCCTATAGATATATTTCTAAATTTTTCTCATAATTATGACAATGAATGGAAAAATCTATAAAATTGCACATTGGCCAAAAATGAGGAAACTGATTTCATTTACCATGAAGATAATTACTATTTTTTTAATAAGTAATATAATGATGCATATCAAAGTGATAGTGAAGAAAAAGTAGATGCATCTTCTTCTCTCAAACCTATCTCTTTTCTTCCCTCTTTCAAAAAAAATAATTTTGATAAATGGGAAAGTTACTTTTCACCTAATTTTCCTATGCATAATACATAAAATGTACAAATTCATCATGAAATTCCAATTGAACCTCTCATTAGTGATAATTTTTTTGCATTTGACCCTAGTTTCTCCCTCTTTTTTGCTACTTTTATGTTCAAATTATAATAATATAAATAAAATAGAATCAAATTTCTACTGCATAATTCAAATGATCAATCTCATGTTCTTAACTCTACTTTTTCATCTGAAACAATGACAATGGAATATTTAAATGATACATCTCTTACTATTACTTCTCATATTGCAAATGAAAATAATGCATGCACTCCATTTAAGGATAACATAGATGCACATAGTATTCCAATTTTACGTGATAATTTATTGCATATTATAAAAGAATTAACATCATCTCTTAACCCTCTCCCTAGTGATAATGAAATTGATAATGAGTAAGATAGTGAACATGCAAATGAATATGACAATGAGAGTGAATATGAAAGTGATACTTCTACTTATCCTCTTTTAAATGAACAATATTCTGATTGTGATAATG